>CM041791.1:60770554-61370554 GCA_023375725.1 Nephotettix cincticeps | reverse complement strand
GACGGCTAAACTGTTTTATAAAGAGCTCCAAGATTCAACTACAGTACGTTTCACATAAATGGAGTCTTAAACAGCAAACTAATTCAGTCTTTGTAGTAAGCCATTGAATGAGTGACACAATAGTATGGCTTCACCGAGAGGTCGATGATCTATTCCGCCTGCCATCACCACAGGCCTCGGAGTGGCGGACACTCCATTGATAACCTCACACGCGTGATTGGAAATTAGATCATATTTTACGATTGTAAAAAATATTTATAAATGGGTAATTGGATCGGAATGAGAATTATAAAATTATATAACATAATGAGTATAAGTATTACTCTGAGTTAGATAATGGCTCTACGATTAAACTGTGATAATTTTATACATGAGCTATGTTTGTTCAATTTTATAGAAACAAAATCAAAGTATTGTGATTTCCAGATTTTACTAAAGAATTATCAAGCCTTAATAAGGCAAACCAGCATACTGTATTTCAATCAACTAGAGGAGTAATGTCCACAAACCATAAATAGATAAACTGCATAAATTTACTATATATATATATATATATATATATATATATATATATATACAGCAAATTGATTGTGATGTAAACGATTTCTTTTGCTACTTTTTCAATAATTTACTAATGTATCAATGATTAAAATATCCCTATATTCAATATACGTAACGTCAACATTTACCCTAATATTATTTTTGATAGCCAAAACTGAGCAAGTGAAAGTGAAAGTGCAGGTTACTGAAACAGCAATAAGTCTTATAACTACATATACCTTTTAGTAATTATCAATAAATTACTAATTATCTGCATCATCTAATGTAAATCTAATTTTTTAATATGCATCTTACTATCTTATCTGCAATCTATAGTTTTCTTATGAAACAGTCAAAGTCATAAATACTAAATACATGAAATATGGCCAAGATTCAATAATGTTAACTTTAAGTAAATTTTTCTATTACTCAAGTAACAAGGTTACCCGGTCCAATTTTGAAGCGTTAACCTTTACGTCTGTAGATCAGATGGTTAAGTTATCTATTTTCAAAATAAATATATAATACATATATAAATAACTAAATATATGTATATATACTACCTATGCAAATAAATACTTCTATAACCATACGAGTAGGTCAATAAAATTAATAGTTATATAACTCAACCAAATAAAATATACTTTTGGATTTTATTAACCTGTATTCATAATTAAAATGACTTTAAAATAATAAAACTATGAAGAGTTGGTATTAGCGGTTAGTGATGTCGGCTTCCGGAATGTTTGTCTAAGGAATGAGTGTGGTATGTTCAAGTTTGCATGTTTACACACGGTCGTTTAATGTTTTGTTAATGGCGGTTGGTTGCTAGCGACCTCTAACGGCTCCCTTTGTGACCTCGTAATGTTGGATCACCATTATCTTGGCTTGTTGAGAATAGCTTTGTTTTTCTGTTATTTGGAAATCTTGGATAAAACTTGAATTAGTTTTAATAAATACTATAAACGCGTACACATTCTCCGAATTGCGGATAAAATAAAAGTATTACAGTATATTTGAAAGCCGTTTGAAGTTTATTGTGGTAAATTATCTTCATAGCCAAAAAGTATATACTAAAATTATATTTTTTGTGTTGAAATTAAAGTAAGTAAATTAAGTTCTTTATTTGTAAAATAAATAATTATAAAACATATTTTGAATTTTAGTTTGCATGTAAATCTAGTGTTTATTTTAGTGTTAAATTGGTTAAATTGCTAAATTTACCCTTAATGTATTTTACATTGATAATATTATATTATATAAAAAGCAATCTCAAAGCGAAAACGTTGAAGGTGCCAAACCAACAGAGGCCTGGTGTCAGAGCTCTCAAGATAACCAGGTTAGAGCTTAGTGCCCTTCAGTGGTCCAATGGCAAACCTAAGTGACTCCCCACTATGTCCACAATTATTGAAACATTAATAAAGACGATCAATTTGAGGTTGAAAAACCTGTTTCAAAAAGATAAGGAGTAAGTTTCAATATAACTTAATCTTATTATATACTTTCCAAAGCATTACACTATAAAAAATGACCGTTATTAAATCAAAAGATTACCATTTATTAAGTGTTGTGTAAATTTCAATAACATTTAAAAACATTTCATTATTTAATCTTTAAAACTTAATCATGAAAATAGAATATCTCATTCTCATCAAATAACTTTAACCCAAATATGGAAACTGCAAATAAATATGGTCAAGTAAATTTAACCAAATAATTTTAGTTAATCCACAAAACTTGTTTTCATTATAGTTTTTACTAAATTTACCTAAGTTGTTAATAAAACAGTTTTTAACAGTTATGCTACACTTAAAATAAACAGACATATGTATCCTTGAGAATGTAAACTTTACATAAAAACCTAGCAACCTTTAAAATTTATGAATTTGCAACCAGTTCAACGGATTTATAGAGTAGAATATTTGAATTGTTTTATTTCTTAGTATTTGGTGAATTACATGTTAAAATCCGGCTGAAGTAAAGAAATGTAAGTAGGGTTGTACTACCGGAGTAGTAACTAATTTATGCATGACAGGTGTTAAGGGGTGAGGCAGATGGTCACCCCACACCTGGCGTCATTCATGACGTCACACTTGAAGTCATAGGTGAGGCAGATGGTTAATATATGCATGATGCACCACCTGACCTCACCCATGCATGATGCGTGCATTGATCATTTATGTGTGTGTGTTTTTTTCTCCTCAGGACATTAATAATTAATAATTAATTATTAATATCATAATTAATAATTCATTCAATATATTTAATTTCGTTTTGGGTCCTGAGGAGTTTGCTGTGGTTGGAGGAAGGGGGAGGAGGGAATGTTTTTGGTATTTTTAATATCGGGATAATGTTCCCCTCCACTCACCAGAGTTTTAGCTGTGTATTTTTTATAGATTTTGAAGGCCACCCCTCTTCTAAGTTGTTCTAATTTAATTTTTTTTCGAAAGGAATGATGAGGTGTGGCACGTTCTTCATTTCTTGAATGATGTTGCTAATTCTTCTCTCTTCTTGTCTCTTTACGTGATCAATAGCTTCCTCCATTGTTTTTTTCCGAATTTTGATTATATAATTCTGTTATTTCGTATTCCTCTTCAGTTTTTTTCAAATACACTCTCATTTGAACCAGTTGAAGTCGGTGTAGAAGTAGAAGAAGCAGGTATATCAAGAGGTTTAAAAATTTAAAAACGCTCTGATAAACAATAGTAATAATGCTATAGACAGACGATGGAAATGTAGCAGATAGCAGTAACCTTGAGAGTGCAAGGCACAATGACCGATTCAGCCAAATCAATTGCGGATGCAGTCTTGTCAAAAACTAGTTTTCTTGACCATCTGGCACAACATTCTAGTTGGCCTATTCCTGTTTGCATACCTTATTCAGTTACTCCTCTCTCCGCCAGGTGGCAGCTGTATGCAGACTAATCTTCATATCCTACAGTACGTGTTAGTTCTCCTTTTACCTACCAGATGTCATTAGCATGCAGTCTTATTCTACACTGCCGACATGACTTCACCCGTATAGTTTCTGTTTTCGCCATTAGATAGTAGTAGCACTTAGGGGCCATTCTTCCATTACCCTGTACCGGGAATAATTACCCGCAAATTACCCTGGCTCTCCCACGCGCTTAAAAAGCTGAACCCCAGTCGATTCGACAGCAGTCGCGTGCTTATGTGCGGGCTGCTAGCCATGCAATATGTGCTGCCTTCCTTAAAACACTTGCAGTGTTAGGGTTATTTTCCCATTAATATATCTCATTTTTTTTTTATTTCTTTTGTCTCCTTCTTTTAGATCTTTTTAGTTATTAATTATTCTATTATGCTTTTATTAGTTTTTGGCTTTTTAGTTTTTTTTTTTTCTTTTATGGATGACCTATGTTTCTATTTTTTTCTTTCTTTTCTATTTTTTGAATGATTTTTTTTTTTCTTTTTATATTTGTTTTTTCTGGTGGGAAGAAAAAGTGTAATTTTTTTTTTTATTTTTTATTTTTTTGGAAAGGGGCGTCCTTGACCTATATCAGGACTTTAGAATATTTATTTTCGTATTTTTCAATTTTGGGGTGTTATTAGAATATTTTCCACAAATCCAATTATGGTTTGGTAGTTTATAGTTTTAAACTGTGTTTTTTTTTTTTTATATACTTTAATATGACTGTCTAGTTTATTTTTTTTTTTAATTATGTCTCTTTGAATCAAAAATATTAATTTATTTCAGCGAAAAAAAAAGTAGACTATTGAATTTGATAAACAAATTAGAATTAATTACTAGCAGTTAAGAGATTTTTATGATCAACGTAGTACGGCCGATAATATGCTTAAGGAGCATATTAAAAATCAATCTCATCCTCATTCTTCAACCGTTATCCATGAAACTTAGTATGAAGCGTAAGATAAATTACCCAACTAAACCCACTTAAAAAAGCTTGGTATTACCAGTGGGGGAAGGTTCTTCCCCCTTAAAATTCTAACTATTATAGTGTCCAGTTTATTATTAAATGATATTTAGATAAACTTTAAAGATAAGATTTATAATAGTTTGTCGTTTTCAAATTTACTCAAGGGAGAAAGTGTGTGTAGGTCCAGTAATACCGTCATTGAATGTAAAATAACTGTAATATATTGCATGGCCATAAAATTAGAATGCATATGTCAATTATCGTCCAGGACTGTATTGTTGAAAACTCGTTTCTTTATTTTTGAAGTCTGTTTATCTGCGTAAAGTGAACAAGACAAGTTTTAGTGTAAACAAGTCTTTTCCATAATGTGTAGAATGATGCAAAAGGAATTCATTATAGTGCGTGCTCTAAATTTGTGGAAATGTTGAACACAAATACCTCCTTAGTTGTATGGACAGACAAATAATGTGTATGCCAAATATATTACGACAATTATAAACTTTGCTGTTGTCAAAATATTTTTATGTCAGTGAGATAAAACCTAGTTTGGCTTCACTGTGAACAAACAGTATAAAGATGAATATTTCACAAACTCAAACAATAGCAAGAGTTTTATTTTTAAACGAATGCCTATATATTTTCTTAAAACCTTTCTCGATTGAGTTATAAGGCAAAATACATATTAGTTTAGAGCTCACTGAGTGAGTTTCTTATTTTATTATATGAAATATTAACATTGAAAGGACAACCAGTAGTGAGAGATAAACATATTATTAAAATCTAAATTATAACTTAAATAAAATCATTTTAGATTTTACAAATCCTACAAAAGTAACATTATTCATAATCTTTTTCAAAATATGGTTGTACAAAGAAACAAATTTTCTATTGTTTTGAAGCAATTTTAATCTTGTTTGTTACTAACTTTTTGTTCAATTCCAGAGCCGCCGATTAGCACTAGTGTCACGATCCCTGGTTTAATCCATTGATTTAAAACTTCCTCACGGCTTCAGTCACCCGTTGATAACCGGTTAGTTTGGTATCGTAACTCTTTTAATTATCGGAGTGAAAAGGCTTTTTAAGTTTTTAATTTTTTAAGTTTTAAAAAATATACAAGTTTAAAGGGTTACAAATTACCGTTTTAAAAAATGAATAAATTCGTTCAGTCACGAATTTTAGGGAGTATACTGTTGAGGAATGTGTGTGATCATTATAAAGCTTCGTAGCTTAGTAGCTTCGTTAATGGCAAATGCATACGTGTTGTACACAGGGATTGTAGACCTTAAACCATAAAAAGTATTAAAACAAATCAAATCAATAACAACCCGTTAAAAAATACTATCACGACCCCGTAATATATTTAATATTACACTTTTTAAGCACTTTTTAGACGTCAAAGGATGAAGTATTGTTTACTTTTATTGTATGTTGATATTGTTTATGGTTTATTTATTTTTTATCGTTGTATTACGTGTTGTTGCGAAAATGAAAACATTTTAAACTTAAATGAATCATTTTCCTCTTACATTTCAAATATGTACAAATAATATTATTTCAATAGATTAAAAAGTATTTTCATTTTATTATCTGTAGTTATTTTTCGTACCGAAATCGGGAAAACGTAAAGCATGTATGAATAATAGTTAAAAAGTAAGGCATTATTCAGTCTATTAAATCTTATTAATACAGAAAAGCGGAAAGTTTTATAAAACTGCAATGTAAAGTGTGAATTATATTTAAAAGCTTAACATGGGAAAGAGTGTGAGTTCGGCTGTGTGTAGGATACGAAAGTAGGCATTTCTAGCATATATTTTTATACATAAACAACTTTCATCAACATCTGTCCCATTATGGACTTTGCCTATTCCCTATATGATTAACATGGGAAAAGAGTATCAGGTTTGCTGCCATGATAAACAAATATGATTTTTAAGCATAAATAGATGAACCTCAACACATGAAGCATAATATGAATCATCAATAAATTGATAGTGAATATTAATTAATTATCCTCCATAAGATTAACTTAGAGACAATACAACGTACTGGTGTGTTTAGATTTTTTGAATATCTCATAACCGTTGAGATAGAGAAAAAACTTTAGGAACTTAATTGTGTATTTTTCGCTGATTTTATAGTGAATAATAAATTGAAAAGTAAAAAATACATGTGAAAAACTCAAAACATTTTGGGTACAAAACATACTACCCGTTCATGGAAATATGTCTGGTTTCAACCTCCCATTTTGTAGGAATAACACGTTCATAAATTTGTCTCATCACCATTTTTAAGAGTTATCAGCTGTTATCATCACATATATATAATATAATAACATATATCTATATAAGAACCGTCATCTACACTGTTGTATTTAATGTCTCAACCTAACATAGAAAAAATAACATGGTCAGCTTAACTCTTGCAGAACCGTAATAGCTTCTGTCCTATAATATCCCTATAAGTAAGCATTATCAGTCTATAAAATCTCAAGCAATATTAAGCTAACATGCAACGGTAAAGTGATAAGTTTAAATTGATCTTTGGTGGGTATTCAGTAGTTAGTATGTGAGTTCGGCTTTTGTGGAGTAGCGCGATACGAACAGCTACAATGTTAACCGTCTGGGGCAAAACACACGGGATACATCATGATTACTCCGGTTGTGCGACCTGCTGGACAATGTTTGTCTCGTTACAAAGGTTAATCGATGCGCACCGCTCCTTGTTTAACCTAAACCGAAACAGAGCAATATCTCATCAGAGACTGATAGCTCCACAGAAAGGACATTAATTAGTCATTATATGTATTATGGAACTAATCAATGGATCATTTCTATTCAGCGAATGTGTCCATAAAATGTTTGAAATTCAAAACTATCAGGTCAACAGTTCAAGACGGAAGAGTGTATATATTTTTAAATGTTTAAAAGAATATATGTAATCTAGGTACATGCAATGCGTATTCAGGAACATAGGATGAATGGATTCTGTCGTTTGCTGTCCTTCTATCCGTCCTGTACCGTCTACTATACTATCCTTGTGAAGGAGTAACAGGCACATCAGTAAATAAATGCAAAACGGTCACCTACACTGTCACCCGTGTTTAATGTATTAAAACTGTTATCAACCTCAACATATCTTCATGTTAAGGAATAACATGCACATCAGTCTATAAATGCAGAACCGTCATCTACACTGTCACCGGTATTTAATGTCTTGAAGCTGTTATCAGCCTCAACATATCTCCGTGAGAAGGAATAACATGCAGATCAGTCTATAAATGCAGAACCGTCACCTACACTGTCACCGGTATTTAATGTCTTGAAGCTGTTATCAGCCTCAACATATCTCCATGTTAAGGAATAACATGCAGATCAGTCTATAAATGCAGAACCGTCACCTACACTGTCACCAGTGTTTAATGTATTGATTGAAGCTGTTATCAGGCTCGACATATCTCCGTGTTAAGGAATAACATGCACATCAGTCTATAAATGCAGAACCGTCATCTACACTGTCACCGGTATTTATTGTCTTGAAGCTGTTATCAGCCTCAACATATCTCCGTGAGAAGGAATAACATGCACATCAGTCTATAAATGCAGAACCGTCATCTACACTGTCACCGGTATTTAATGTCTTGAAGCTGTTATCAGACACGACATATCTCCATGTTAAGGAATAACATGCACATCAGTCTATAAATACAGAACCGTCATCTACACTGTCACCGGTATTTAATGTCTTGAAGCTGTTATCACCCTCAACATATCTCCGTGAGAAGGAATGACATGCAGATCAGTCTATAAATACAGAACCGTCACCTACACTGTCACCGGTATTTAATGTCTTGAAGCTGTTATCAGCCAGATCAGTTTTTGAATGCAGAAACGTCTCCAATACTGTCACGCGTGTTTAATCTATTGATTGAAGCTGTTATCAGCCTCGACATATCTCCGTGAGATGTGACGCACTTACAGTAACGTTATTACTAGTCTTCCCGCTCATCACTCTCTTTACCGTCGTTGTTGGACCATAAGAACTAAGTTTTCATTAAATTGACAATATTGATAACTTTTGTAAAACTCGTGCCACTCTCGTTTTCACAATTTAATTATCAACGATATCAATTAATTTATCTATTTTCATAAATCAGTATTCATTACTGCTTATTCATTTCGAGAAATGCTATAAAACGTTATTGGGTGTCGCTTGGATAGAATATCGTTTCTGTTTTATCAACCAACACACAATCGACTAAGTGGAACGTAGGTGTTGAATTAGCTATGCAGTCAGATTAGTTTCCGCCTGCGCATTATTCTAATACAGAGCGTTAACAAGACGATCACCATACCCTTTCTACTGTAGGTTACTTTATACTTCCTACCGTATGGCAATATAAGACAAAATGTTACTTTATCTTGTTACTTTTCTCTGACAGGCAGACAGAGTAGCTATGGACGAGTGTGGTTGCTGCTTTGACCATTGGCAGTGGGGATAGGAGGTCGAGTTGAAGAGACGTTGGGCCCATAGACCGACCCCAAACATCCGGCCTTAGTTGGAAAGACAGCGTGGTAAGATCGATTCCTTTGTGACCCAATTTCTATCGGATTTATCGCAGATGTCTGTACATACTAAACCGGCATTGCAGAAACGGCATAGAACAGTTTTTCGAGTGTGACAAATGGATTACGGGTGTCACTCTCTGCGAAGATTGACAGCAACCCATCCTGACAGCATCATCGGAACTGTTCTCCAGTGAGAATATGGGGACTGTGTCAAATCAATAAAAGGACAAATATCGATCGGTTTTATCACTGCTATCACCCCGTTAAGGAAAGCCTTGGAGACGTAATAATCAAAGGTCTAGTCCGAAATTATGTGCAAAACAGTTCCAGGTTATATCTAGGAGTAATGGGGGGGAGGTTAATGGGAATGAGTCCCACACCTACAGGGACTCTCCTGTGAGCTTTAGTATTACCTCCTCATCTTCTTAAGTTATTTTTAATTCATAAGGACGGCTAATATATATTATATAATGGTACATTTTTCATTCTCTGTACTGCGCAATGATGTGCAAAGTGGGTTAAGTACAGTAAAGTAACTTGGTAATATCATATAGCTGCATACAAAAACTTTACGTTATTTAAGAACATGATAGAGTCGTGATATGAGGTGGATGAGATATTACCTAGACATATATTTTTTCCTTACAGAGAAAGAAAGAAAGAACATTAAATTAAACAGAGTTGCCGGTATGGACATCATCAATCTCGCTTTAGAGTTTTATCTTCTTCATTGTCATTCGCAACGGAGAATTCCTTAAATGACAAGTATTCGCTTTTAAGTTTTCCGTAGGATACAATCTACTTAAGCATGAAGGAATAATCTATGGTTTGTTAGTAGCAGAACTTCCAAATCTTGTTTTATAAATATAGAGGCTACAAAAATGTTATCAAAATACAAAAGATGTATCTTAAATAGACTGACACGATTTAAATTTTCTTTAAATTAATAATTCATAGTTCCTAAATATTAGCTTTTGAAAAATTATGAAGATGATATTTTTCTGTAGGATTATAGTTCAACAGTTACTCTTCCAACGAGTAAGTTATTATTCGAGTTATTTTATATTTTGTTAACTTAATACTTTTTTCTTATTTAGGATGCGCTAAGTTAATTAGGCCATTTAAACCAGCTTCACGCTTTTATTTGTTAATCATTGGCGTGGCTACAATGTTTGTTCTGGAACGGTTTATTTTTACCAAGAATTGTGTTCCAATATTTTGAGCTTCAGAGAAAATACTCTAATTTTAACGAATTTCCCATAGCGAAGAAGCTATTACCGTAAGTCTCATAGCAAGACGTAAGCCCAGGTCCATGTTATTTTTTCGTCTTTACGTGCCTAGAGATAAAAAATTAGTTGTTTAAATATATATATATGTATATATATATATATATATATATATATATATATAAATGTATATATATATATATATATATATATATATATATATATCTGTGAACACTATAACTCTCGTAAATATGGTCCAATCAAGACCAAATTTGGTAGAGACGTATATTACTACATTTGCTGGGACGAGTTCGTAATCCAGATATATCGGTCAATCGGAACAGGTAGTTTGGGGGGGGTTGTAAAAAATAGGGGTTTTTGTGTTTTTCACATGTAATTTAAATACTTTTTAAATTTTATCTTTCACCATTAGAATCCACTTAAAAACCTGCACAATTCATGTGACTACAGTTTTTCTCTATCTTCAACGGTCACCAAGATATTACAATATCAAACGCAGTACGTTATATTTTGGGACTTCAATGTAAATCTTACGGAAGATAAGGAAAAATTAATACTTCACATGTCAGTCGATATTTTTTTACTAAACTTGGTATTTACCTTAATGTAATTGAGATCTCTTTCCCAATCTAATACCGCAATCTTATGCAGAATAGACAAATAGCTCTCAATATTTGTCGACAGATATTATATAAAACATATATATTATATATGTATATATATATTGATATTATATAAAAACTTGTCATAAATCGTTATTATTATTATTATAATTATTATATTATTGATTTGGAAATTTGCTGAGTACGCAGGTCTACTGCGATTGCTTACGGGTGTATTTTTTTGAGGAAACACAAGTAGCTCATAGAAACCTTTCCAGCTCGTTTAGTTCCCAGAGGCTGGGTCAGGAGAGCGGCTGTGGGAGAGGTGCAAGAGCTCAAGAGGGTGGCTCACCTCCTATCCCAGAGGCTGGGTCAGGAGAGCAGCTGTGGGAGAGGTAAGGCAAGAGCTCAAGAGGGTGGCTCACCTCCCTATCCCAGAGGCTGGGTCAGGAGAGCGGCTGTGGGAGAGGTGAGGCAAGAGCTCAAGAGGGTGGCTCACCTCCCTATCCCAGAGGCTGGGTCAGGAGAGCGGCTGTGGGAGAGGTGAAGCAAGAGCTCAAGAGGGTGGCTCACCTCCCTATCCCAGAGGCTGGGTCAGGAGAGCGGCTGTGGGAGAGGTGAAGCAAGAGCTCAAGAGGGTGGCTCACCTCCCTATCCCAGAGGCTGGGTCAGGAGAGCGGCTGTGGGAGAGGTGAAGCAAGAGCTCAAGAGGGTGGCTCACCTCCCTATCCCAGAGGCTGGGTCAGGAGAGCGGCTGTGGGAGAGGTGAAGCAAGAGCTCAAGAGGGTAGTTCACCTCCCTAAGCCAGAGGCTGGGTCAGGAGAGCGGCTGTGGGAGAGGTGAGGCAAGAGCTCAAGAGGGTGGCTCACCACCCTTTCCTTGACTTCATTAAGTAGGTTTATAGCGTTCTAAAAATAAACTGGAAGCTACATTTTATAGGAACGCTCTTCTCAAGCCTTTTCACTAAGACCACGAAGATCTATCAACATTATATCAGGACTTCAATGGCTTCCCATTAAGGATACTATCTTAAGAGTTTTTCAATATTTTCAACTTTATTAAACCTTTTCAAGTCGATAAAAACTCAAATTTTGCCATTGACTGGTACATAGTGTAATGTAGAAATAAAGGTAATTATGGTGTCAGTAAAAGGTAAGAAATATATTACTTATCAAAGCTGTCAAAATTATAAGAGTAATATAAGAGAAACAGTTTAAAAAGAGCTTTTTGAGTATCTTGTATGATGTTTTATTATGTTTAAAAAAGACCCAATTTTAGAATTTAAAAATATTTAAAACTACAATAGTCAAAAACAGTCTATTATAAATAATGAATAGAATCACTTAACAATCGATATTTTAAAAATATCACACAACTTTTAAAACCAATTTTCTACCATATACTGTAAAAAGTACGTATATGAGGGGGGTTTAAGTAAAAACTAGCTCTAAAATGTTATATCCTATACAAACTATATATGAAAGATTTATTACATTTTATATTTTGAAATAAATTGTATTAGTAAATGTAGGGGTTAGTTTACGTTAGTATATATATATATTTGAATGTGGAATAAAAGTGAAACTTTAAATGAAAATTTTTTTAGAGGTTTATTTCAATTCAAACAGATGAACAAAGACTTTACGTTTTTGTAAATGTGTCAAGTGATATCAGCAAAATAAGAGACATTCAGAGGAATTTTTCAACTCATTCATTGACAATGTGCCTGTGCCCTTCAGCCTCGAGAGCCCTTGGCGCTAAGTAATGGCTTGTTCATACTCATTTTTTATTCCTCAACAGTATCATATAGTTTTAAGTTTTTCAAATTAGCCTTACAGTTGAATGAATTTAACATAAACATATTAGTTTTTAAATATATTTTTTGATGCAGTATATTGAGCATTATATTATTATAAGACTTAATTAACACTGTATTTTAGACTATGTTTAAGCTGAGGTATACCTAAAATACACTATGATTGAGTTTTGAAAATTACGAGTATATAAAGTTAACTGTTTTCAAATATCTATACGTATAGACAACAACTATAACTAGATCTATTTATTTTTAATAAATAAATAGTTATGCCCTCTATTTAATTTTTAGAACAAGAGTTAATGTTGGAGTCAAAGCAAAAGTTTGTGTCTTGCAGAAGCGATCATGATTCAGTAGTGTGTGACATTTATTTACCTGAAGAAAATGTAAGTTCAAAAATACTAGTTTCTCATTCATACTTGGGTTAAGATATCTACCTCGAGGTTTGGTCACCATTTCAATAATATAATCCAATCTAATCTAATCTAAAGTAAATTAGATGGGAAACTTTCTTTAAAATATATTTTCATAAACCGTGTGACATATTGTAGGACACAGATTAGTCATCGGTATACAATGAGCCTGATGTCAACCGAGTACAAAGCAGTTCTATCAAAATCTTTAAAAAGTCTTTATATTTATTAAATCTTTTGAAAATTCGAAATTTGACAATCAAATTATTGAAATCCTAGAATATTGTTGAGCTTTGTCAACGGCAAAAATTCCGAAATTCGTAATATACTAGGTCTATAAAGAAGCCTAATGATAAAAAATTTCATAATTGATTATGAAATAACCTAAAGACACACTTGAAGTACACTTAAAAATGGGAAAATTGTTCCCGAAACTAGTCGTGTTAAAAAAACATTGGATTGAAGATAGCAGGTATTATAACCTTATAATCTAGTCATATAAAAGCGTTTCTTGATGATTATATTAGTTGTAAACCTTAAAAAAATCATAGAATAATAAATAAAATAATACTTATGGAACAGAAAAATAGTTGTTACCTCAAGAGCATTCTAATAGCAATGAAAAAACTAGTTACTGATAATTTATAGCTAAACAACCTCTACTTAGCTATTATTGTTTAACTTAAGGGGGTGTTATTTCTTGTTTTAAAAGTGAAACATTTTTAGATACATAATACAACAATTTCAGTAATTAAATTTGTGTCTACTAATATAAAATAACAAACATATTCAGCACATTTCATCATATGTAATTTTATTCATGGTTTTAAGTATAATGTATAAAATTAAAGGTATGTCATAAAATACTTCAGCATATAGTTTTACGAATTAAAATTGTCTAATTTATCATTAAGTAAAATCATAATTATAAAATAATAAAAAGAAGGAAACTCAAAGATGAAACAGCAACATATTTTAACATAAACATCTCTCAGTGGTTTACAAAGTTATTACTCAAGTCTCCCTGAAGATAACCGACGACGAATCCCTCTTGAAAATGACAAACGAATTTCAACAATGTTGCACCAACAAGACTTGATAGGAAATGTAGATTAAGGCTTTTAACTTCATATTTTAGATCAAACCTAATTGAAAACATACTTTTGTAATTAAAAAATTATACCAAATGGTTATGTCACTCAGTAATCCTTGTGCATAAATAGCCCACATAAAGAAAAGTACTTTTCATTGTGGTTATTGGATATTTCAAGATTAAATAAATATCTTCACAATAAAAGTAATGGACAAGACGATATTCATGTATCGGTATCTTGATTTCTGAGTGTAAAAAATTACAGCGTGTATAAAATTTATTACCTATTAATTTTAAAATACCTTATCAGATTAAAATTTATTTTAGTGGTTAACGGAACGAACGTCATTTAAATCCTGTCTTAAGGTGGCAGATGGAGTCATCCAACTACGTATCACAGTTTTAGATTAAATTATGTCCTATTTTCTGAATTTTATGAACAATAAAATTAACATTTAAAAAATCTTTTGTGAAAAAACACATTAAAATTAAATGTCATATCATGCCGAAGAATTTATCAATAGTAGGACTTAAATTGAATTCATAATTATGAGTATTCATAGTTGAATTCATAATACCATTATTCCCCAAATTACAAAAAAATTGTCTCTACCGATTTCAAAAACCAATATCTAATTAACTACTACAAAATTCATGTAAATAGTACTTATATAAAATCATATATTTATAAAGAAACACTTTTTTATTTACTTAGAACCGTACAATAGAAATAATTTATTTTGAACATTTATTGACAATGAACAATTTTTTAAACCGTATGTGATATCTTTTATACTAACTAAAATCATAAATTCCATAGTAAGTATTGAGATTCACAAGAATCTTTACTAGTAAATCTATTTTGTAAAAGAGTGAAAGGGAGGACTGAAAGCTGTTGCTCAAGAAAAATTGCCGGGTCTTAGAGGTAAAATATGTAGTTAATTTCCAAGAGGCACGAATTGGAGAGAGAAACGTGAATCATATATCTTCGAAACAACCCTTATGTTTAGGAAAGGTTGTTTACCAGAAATAACACATGCTATGTTCACTAATATATTTAACATATAAATGCCTTCAAGGGATATATTTTCAACAATTAATTGATTATTTTGTAAGTTTACTTTATATTAGTATAATTGGCCAACTCCTGAACCGTTTTGAATGAGGATAGTTTTGTATGTTCCATTTATCTAAATTTTTAGAATTTACTCGAATAAGAAATACGTATAGACAAATTTTAAAAATCCAGATTATAACCTTTTTATTACTTTCAGTGCTTCAGCATAACGATTATTCCATACCAGCTGGCACTTATAAAACCATCGAGGGCCTTACAATCTTAATCTCTATATATAAAAATTAATGCATGTATGTATGTATGTCCTTTATGCGTTGCGAAATTACTCAACCGGTCACCATAAAACTTCAGGAAGATGCTCTTTACGTGTCCGGGAAGGTTTTAGTGAAAATTAATTTTCGAAAAATCCATAATTTTCCAATCAATTTTATGGTATTTTAAAGTTCTAATGTTAACCTTATGAGACTAGGTTTGTTTACAAATTTTCTACAATAAAACATTTGATTTCTTAAGCTACAGCTGTTGATTTACCTTGTATTAGCAATATGTTTTACTATCCAATGCCATCTGAATCATTGATTAATGTAGAGCCATGAAGTAAATATGTGCTGTAAAAATGAACAGCTTTATTCGCCTCGTTGATAGTTTACGGCTTTTACGTATTATGCATTTTTTTATTTTCTGTTTGATTAAGTCACGTTTATATGTTGGCAAAAAATACAATGTTTGTACATATTACGTTTATTATAATAATCAGCTGATATATATCTTTCCTATAAAAGCCTTATTACAGTTAGGTTAGGTTTAGATTTAGGTTGGATTAGAAAATTGTGAATCAACCCACTCAGATTTAGTTGTTTTGTGGGAATGTTAATATGTGTTATCATTACAGTATTGCTATTCACTATGCCGCGACCCAGACTATCTACACAACGGTGCCGTAATGCTATTCGCCTTCAGAACATGGCCAATATTAAACTCAAATTTTATTTACTGTTAGGTGTTATGTAGTTCGCCAGGTCAGCTAGTAAATAATAAAAGTCAAATAACTTTTAACTATTGATTAGGAATCGTTTTGTGTATTGATTCTGTACTATTAGGTCTACACCCTTCAAACACTATTTACTGCACTACAAGTACTTTTGAGTTGTAGTAGACGTGTTAATGTTTGAATTTTTATGTTATACTGTCTTACTATAGATTATAAAATTCCCTATGAGAATTGTATAAGCACGTAGATACTCATCAAAGAATAACTGTAAGGTTTTCTATAGAATCCACCAGCCTAGTCGTTATAGCTCCAGCCAGCGTCGCTGTACAGTATCCTGGTATCTTACGTTCAAATATATGCCTGTATGCCACCATTTTTCACTGTATCCACTATAATGTTTGTGTATTTAATTTTTCAATGTTAATTTATAGGTTCAAAGGTTTTAGTTTCATTAAAGGTTTTGCAGGTTTTACGGTTTTAAGGTCTAAAGATTTTGATTTAATTTCTATATAATATAATTGATATGAAGTGAAGTTTGATTTTCAAACAAATTCACTATGCAATTAACATACAAAATAGAAAATAATAAACTACCGGTACGTTTAAACCAGTAAAGCTTACTGAACATTTAACTAATATATACATGCACTAACCTGTGGTTAGTGGGTGGTTCTTCTCGAAGAAAAGAGGACGGTTGAAGGCTAAACCGTCGCTTGAACTGGTGGCGGCCTCGCATGCGACTCATGCCGCCAATCAGGTCCGCACCATCTCAGCTATCCTGTAAAGACCAATCACAGTGATAACACTTATATCGTTACTTGAACTGGTGGCGGCCTCGCATGCGACTCATGCCGCCAATCAGGTCCGCACCATCTCAGCTATCCTGTAAAGACCAATCACAGTGATCACAGTGATAACACTTATATCGTCACTTGAACTGGTGGCGGCCTCGCATGCGACTCATGCCGCCAATCAGGTCCGCACCATCTCAGCTATCCTGTAAAGACCGATCACAGTGATCACAGTGATAACACTTATATCGTCACTTGAACTGATGGCGGCCTCGCATGCGACTCATGCCGCCAATCAGGTCCGCACCATCTCAGCTATCCTGTAAAGACCAATCACAGTGATCACAGTGATAACACTTATATCGTCACTTGAACTGGTGGCGGCCTCGCATTCAGACATAAGTGACGTCTACCCTTGTCGGCGTCTGACATTACAGGCGTCTGGCGTTACTAGCATCTACCATTACTGGCATCAGACATAAGTGACGTCTACCCTTGTCGGCGTCTGACATTACAGGCGTCTGGCGTTACTAGCATCTACCATTACTGGCATCGGACATTAGTGACGTCTACCCTTGTCGGCGTCTGACATTACAGGCGTCTGGCGTTACTAGCATCTACCATTACTGGCATCAGACATAAGTGACGTCTACCCTTGTCGGCGTCTGACATTACAGGCGTCTGGCGTTACTAGCATCTACCATACTGGCATCAGACATAAGTGACGTCTACCCTTGTCGGCGTCTGACATTACAGGCGTCTGGCGTTACTAGCATCCACCATTACTGCCATCAGACATAAGTGACGTTTACCCTTGCCGGCGTAGTGTCTGGCCTTACTAGCATCTACCATTACTGGCGTCTGACATTAGTGGCGTCTACCTTTGATATTTTAAAAAGTTGATAATATACGAATATTCTCCGATTTTTAATAGTTAAATATCGCAATTAAACAAAATTGCACATTAAAAACTTCATACAAATTTAGGGAATTAGAATTTAGCTTATACGAGTACACGCTACTCATCAGAGGTGTATTCACTGACATCATAAGAGCAAAACTAATTAATCAACTAACTCCATTCAGTGTGGGAAGATTAAAGGTCCAGCGCTTGAACCTGCAACGCATGGAAAGTTCATCTGTCGGCAGGATCTACGTGGATCCCTTTGTCAATGTGGGAAGGCTCGTGATTACTTTACGGAATTACGTTCTAGGCCGGTTGTTACTGTGCGATACAGTTTTGGAAGAATACTACAAAACCGAAACTTATCTTAGCATTCATGTAAATCGGTCACTTTTTATATCCACATTATCAAAATAACGTTGACGTGCAATTTTACCTCCTAGAATTATGCTAAAATCTGTAGGTAAATTCAGAAACCGGTACGGTTTAGATTTTCAATTTTCAAGTATTAACCATAAAATACGTTTATGTTTTACATTTATCCACCACATTTATGTGCAAAGAATTACAAATCAAGATGTACCAAACATAAAACCGATACTCAAAAACAGGATACTATAAAGGATCAATATGAGATTCTAGTCTTTTATATTCATGACATAATTCTGACTACAGATTTTGAAAGATACGAAAAAAACTTTTTAACAAGCATAACAATACATTTAATTTGGATTCAATCCTGGAAAATTTTACACGATTTTAGGCTAGACCATAATCACAGTGAACCAACATAATCAAATTCAATGCTTTAATTTCTATAGGCTTATAAGGTTTTCTTAAAAGGTAATGCGGCATTATCTATGAACAACTTTACCACCCCCATTTCTGTAGTTGAAAGCATTACAATACAGTCGACATTTAGAAACAACATCAGATACGTTATCGATACATTGAAACAACAGCCACGTCGACCGCAAATACAACGATACATCCGACCTAGAAACAACAGCCACGTCGACCGCAAATACAACGATACATCCGACCTAGAAACAACAGTCACGTCGACCGCAAATACAACGATACATCCGACCTAGAAACAACAGCCACGTCGACCGCAAATACAACGATTCATCCGACCTAGAAACAACAGCCACGTCGACCGCAAATACAACGATTCATCCGACCTAGAAACAACAGCCACGTCGACCGCAAATACAACGATTCATCCGACCTAGAAACAACAGTCACGTCGACCGCAAATACAACGATACATCCGACCTAGAAACAACAGCCACGTCGACCGCAATTACAACGATTCATCCGACCTAGAAACAACAGCCACGTCGACCGCAAATACAACGATTCATCCGACCTAGAAACAACAGCCACGTCGACCGCAAATACAACGATTCATCCGACCTAGAAACAACAGTCACGTCGACCGCAATTACAACGATTCATCCGACCTAGAAACAACAGCCACGTCGACCGCAATTACAACGATTCATCCGACCTAGAAACAACAGCCACGTCGACCGCAATTACAACGATTCATCCGACCTAGAAACAACAGCCACGTCGACCGCAATTACAACGATTCATCCGACCTAGAAACAACAGTCACGTCGACCGCAATTACAACGATTCATCCGACCTAGAAACAGCCACGTCGACCGCAAATACAACGATTCATCCGACCTAGAAACAACAGCCACGTCGAGCGCAATTACAACGATTCATCCGACCTAGAAACAACAGCCACGTCGACCGCAAATACAACGATACATCCGACCTAGAAACAACAGTCACGTCGACCGCAATTACAACGATTCATCCGACCTAGAAACAACAGCCACGTCGACCGCAATTACAACGATACATCCGACCTAGAAACAACAGTCACGTCGACCGCAAATACAACGATACATCCGACCTAGAAACAACAGCCACGTCGACCGCAAATACAACGATTCATCCGACCTAGAAACAACAGTCACGTCGACCGCAAATACAACGATACATCCGACCTAGAAACAACAGCCACGTCGACCGCAATTACAACGATTCATCCGACCTAGAAACAACAGTCACGTCGACCGCAATTACAACGATTCATCCGACCTAGAAACAACAGTCACGTCGACCGCAATTACAACGATTCATCCGACCTAGAAACAACAGTCACGTCGACCGCAATTACAACGATTCATCCGACCTAGAAACAACAGTCACGTCGACCGCAATTACAACGATTCATCCGACCTAGAAACAACAGTCACGTCGACCGCAAATACAACGATTCATCCGACCTAGAAACAACAGTCACGTCGACCGCAAATACAACGATACATCCGACCTAGAAACAACAGTCACGTCGACCGCAAATACAACGATACATCCGACCTAGAAACAACAGTCACGTCGACCGCAAATACAACGATACATCCGACCTAGAAACAACAGCCACGTCGACCGCAAATACAACGATACATCCGACCTAGAAACAACAGCCACGTCGACCGCAAATACAACGATACATCCGACCTAGAAACAACAGCCACGTCGACCGCAAATACAACGATACATCCGACCTAGAAACGCCGCGCCGCTAACAGGAAGGATTTTACGAGTAAACGCATGTCCTATCACACATTCTTACTGAAATATACTATAGCAAAATATCTGTGGTTGAGCGAAAATACCCTTGAAAAAGGTTTTTACATCCGAGTGCAGACGAGCCTATTTACGACGCATAAATTATCATTAAAACTGACAAACTGTATTTTATATAATTTCTTTAGCATAACCACGTTACACATAACTAGTAATATTGAAGAAACAGGCAACAGTTTGTTTGAATGTGGTTTTTCACAAAACACTTTGGTCGTATTGAATCCATCTTGAAAGACCCATCAGTTCATATATATCCATATATCCACCATTCATCACCTGTATAGGTGCAAACTATTGATTTTGAAGCTCCTCCTTAATATTTTCAACGTATCCTTACACTAATTAACTCGGCCCTCCTTTTTTTAACAATTGTCAGGTTATGGGGAATCAATCCATGGGTAACAATATTTTTACATTCAAGTGATCATATAATTTTTATT
Organism: Nephotettix cincticeps; assembly: GCA_023375725.1. Lineage (NCBI taxonomy): Eukaryota > Metazoa > Arthropoda > Insecta > Hemiptera > Cicadellidae > Nephotettix > Nephotettix cincticeps. The sequence continues at coordinate 61,349,505 of CM041791.1, read as the reverse complement.
AATACTAGTCATACTAATTCCGAATGATACCTCAATCTCACGGTACAACACGAGGATCTCGTCAGTTCCAGCACAGCATCGACATTTTTTGCACAACAGCAGATTTTGGGCGATCTTCACGCTTTTCATCCTGGAGTGAACATTGACCGCCATTGAACTTATTAAACAGTTTTCACGGTGCTGAGAGATGAGGCTTCAAAGCTATATAAGGCTCTAACTTCATCGGCACACTGTTGTCGTATTAATGCTCGTCAAAAGTTGTGAAAAATAGTTACACGATCATGTTTACGTGTTAATTCCACTTTTCACCATAGATTTATGTGAGCCACCGTAAACTACACTAATAACGCCTGGACGACAAATTGTCTCAGTTGAGGATATGTTCTACAATGTGTAGATTCCACCAGAAATATTAGCTGGAGCCTAGCAACAATAATTTTTCCAAGGCCAGAAACATAAATAGAAACCCTTGTAAATTGACTTCCTAACTAGATTATTTCCTCAATTCAACGGTAAGTAACGTCTCATATATATATTATTTAAAATCCATAAAATCGTTTAACTGTAATTCATTTAGAAGTCCTGTTTGTGTTAAAATAATATTTATTCTTCTTTACATTAACGATGAATTAAATACTGAGTAATAAAACTAACAGCTCTAAGGTTTCCTTAAGTCAAAGATAAATACAGTAGACATTACAGAATAATAGCCTTTGTTTTTAAATAATATTTGTTTGAATTTTTATGTTTGATTTGTCTTAAATCTGAATATGATATACTTAAAACTGTAATTTTAACAAAACTAATTAATTAATTAAAATAGTTTTAAAACTCTAGTGAGAAAAAATAAGAATATAATTTGGAATGAATGAGTAAAAAATTAGATCGTGAGTGTTTATTTGTTCCTTCAATTAGTTGTTTGTTTGAAACAAGCAACGAATTCATCAATCGACGTTATGAAGTGTTAGGTTGATGGGTGATAAGGGCTCTCAGTCAGCTGAGGCCTGTCTTTTCCACCTGTTATCTTTCACGACTACAAAATATAAACAATTCTTGCTTCACTAATTATAAAACTATCTTCAATATCTTTAAAGTGGTCATTGTAATATTTTACATAGGTTGAAAGTGTTAAATAATGTTAGAATATAATGCAACACAATACAATACATATTAAACAAGTTTCCATCGATTTTATGAATTACTTGTAGCAATCAAAATAAATTTTATCATGGACTATAGCTAAGAAATTCATATTAATCTACTATTCCTTTTTAAAAACAACTTGGAGATAGAATAAGTTGGTTTGCTGTGACGAGGAACAAAATAGTTTAGATTTTTCAACATACAATAGAAACTTTAATACATGAAGCATTTTTCCAAATTTTATCACAATATTATGTCAAATATTACTTGAGGCATTTTATGTTAACTTGCTTATTCACATTAAGAATAAAATAGAGAATGCGTAAATAGGTTTGTTGCCATGAATGAGAAATATAAAAAATTGGCATTATGACATAAATTAGTAAACCTTTTACAAGATGAAGCTGTGTAAAAATGTTATCAAAATATTAAATTATTTAAAATCTAAGGTGGGATACTGTGACAAACACTTATTATTAGGCTCTCTTAGTCGTCTAAATTTATTTATCACTGATTCCTTATGAAAATATTTAAAATCGTCAATGTTCAATAGATCTTCTTTCATTCCGTTTTCAAGGATGTGATGACGATCATCAAGATGCGATTTCACACCACATGGAGTTCTGTCAAATTAACAGTTTTTTGTAATCATTTAAATTTTGATGGATTCATTATGACAATTCTACTCATCGAGGGCACTATTTTGTTTTGCAGTCACTTCTGTTAAGTACGTCTATTTAAGTCTCCGCCAATAGAAAATCTATAATGTGATAGCCATATATTTTAGCCCAGACATTCACTTTTTCTAGACAGTGAGTTTTACTCTGACAAACTATTCTAGTGCCTTCCCCAATACCTGCAATTAACTCTGTTCACTAAGCCGCTCTCAGACATTAAATATTCAAAGTTGAAATTTATGTTTTTGTCTAACGCTGGATTTATTTGGTGACCTCAGTATTCTTACAAACCTGTAATTGACGATCCAGGTCATACTATTTATTAATTGGACCATACGACTATATCTAATTAAGGAGTTATCTAATTATTTGTATAAGGATGGTATTTGTTTTTATTAACAGTTTTCAGTAATAAAGAGTAAAGAACTGCACAAACCTGTTTCGCTGATCTTTTTGAATGTAATGGATTTTAAATAAACTCACAAAGTAAATCTAGTTGTTACTTTTCGGCCATGGACGAGCAGATCTTTTTTTGTAAAATTAATGTTTTACAAAAAAACATTCGTGTGGTTTAAATTTATTAAAAGATTTTCTAACATATGTTAGATACGTTGGGTGGTCTAGAAACCTTACGTTGAACCTCCTTTTATTTTCATGAAAATTTTAAATTGATGCTTCATATAAGAATATCAATTCAACTTTGTGTTCTAATGAACGAGCCATAACTGTAATAATCCCCCTTTATTACATCCTTACGTATTTGTAGGATGAGCATCTTGTCTAAAAAAACATGTATGTTTTCACCAAGAAAGTAACTGAACTGCTAAAAATAAATACAGTATATATCCCATTGTTAAAATGAAGGATGTAAAAGTAGTATTCATTTATTTTATTAAAGAAAAATGCGAGAACTGTACTTCTGAGTATCTGAAGAATATTGGCAACTTTTGAATATATAAACTATACTTTAAACAACTTTTAACAAAAGTCTAAAGTGCGTGTGTATGTCCGTGTGTGTGTGTGTGTCTGAATGCGCCACAGCCAACTCCGTAGGGCAAATTTGTATGTATTGTATTTGTATGAAAATTGGTATGTATTTATGTACTGACTGTATCTCAAGGCGTTTTGGCATTTTTAATTTTTTTATATTTATTTTTAAGGGTAGTTACAACTATGTCCCTAACCCTTAAAACTTTAACAAAATACAAATAGCTAAAAATTGGCAGTTTTGGTTAAAATTTATTACTTTGTAGTGCATAGAGTACTAAGTAATATGTCTCCGCTCCCATACCTGTAAAAATTACGTTTGAAAGGTTATTTGCTTTTAATCATAAAAATCTATGTTTTTATGTTTTCTGCGAAAACAAAAACCCGTAAAGTATAATTTGATTGCAACCTTTAAAACCAGCTGAAAGGTAAACGAATTAGTAATCTTAACTATTTGTCTACGACTTATTGTTCCAGAGCAAAGTTCAATTTACTGTCAATAGTTTAACATAGGTAGTTGTCTGACAGCACCCACTGTTATTCATGGAGAATATAAAAAAATAAATTTCTTCTCTATATCCCAACCGTTTCCACGAATATTGTAGTGTAAGGTCATATCACCAAAAAAATACTAAACAGGTTTGAGGTTCTTGGGTGGGGGATATGCTCCCACCAAAAATATCAAACAATGAATTGAACATGCTTTTTTCTTGTTAGTTTTATAAATTGGATGATTATTTTTGAAACAATAAATTTTTAAATGATATTTTGATAATCCTTAAAGAATTTTATTGGTTTATTGAATGTTGTCGTTTTATAATTTTACTAGGGAGAAAGTTTACTGATACCGTTTATTTCACTGGACAATCCAACCATGTAAAAACCAATTTATAATCATTAATTTTTATTGTTTTCATTATCATTTATAATTTCTGAATAAATTAATGTAGGAGCTATTCAAAACATAAAAAGCAAAATACATTTATTTTCAACGCCAACAGCATAAATAAAAAAATTTATACTTGGAAATTGTATTGTATTCAACATTAAATAGCAAAAATTAACAATAGTTAATATAATATTACGGTAACCTTTTAGTTGTTGGTGGTATAGCGAGCTGTTCCTGAAAACAACTTGATTAGAACGCTCTGAATGAATTATTTGTCTCCTAAACTTTGTTGCCAGTTGAAAATTTACTGCAATGTTTACAGTTGATGTGGGAAAACAAATCTTAAAAGAACTGATCTCCCAGAAAAATTATCCAGTGAGGTTTCCTAGTTTAGCTTTCTTATGTTAGTTTTAACTAATAAAAAGGTTTAAAGCAAAGTAATAGTATTTACCATCTAGGAATCTTAGACGCATCCTAAGCCCGTTTGGACGTGTGATATTGTTTTAATGATATCTTTGATGCTGTCGTTTTTTTCTGTCTGTCTTCTTAATTGTTCCAATTAATACATCAAATAATAAGACATTGTTGAATGTGTAAGCATGTGTGTGTATGTTTGTTATTAGATACTAATAGTTTCATAGTTGGGACTGGTTTTATTATTACATAAAAAGTAAATCTCGTTAGTTTTAATAAAAATGGGACTTGAAAGTTTCTTAATATTACTATAAATTACTCAGTTCAGCTTCAATATGTTGAAATTTAAATGATCACTTACTTATTGTATCTTAAATAAAATGATTTAAACGAAGAGAACAATAATAGAACAAAACTATAAACAATATGACATCAATTATTTGTGATACTAATCGGTAATTTCCTGGAAGCAAAGGATGGCTTAAGCCAATGCGATCAATATGATAAGCCCCGGTTCCAGCTCAGAGTCTGCTTTAATTATATATTATTACCATTAGTTTTTCTTGCGGATCATTTCGTCTTGATTCGAAATAGTTTATACAGAGAGTAAAACAACGTAATGAACTTATTCGTTATTGCGCTGTAAATACTTTCAGTAGGCCTGAATTCAAATATTCACATAATATGAACGAACTCAGAAGACACATATATTTAAAGTCCACGTCAGTGTTGTTATTTTTGCCTGTAGTAACTAACTAAGTAAGACTGATTCCATGAAAAATTAAGAAAAGTATTTTTTGTGAAACATAAGCTGACCGTATTATCCTAAATATCCTTTCCTATATTATCCTAATATATTATCCTAAATATTATCATTAGAAAAGATTGATTAAGTAGATTTTTTGTTCCGAGGAACTAAATAATTTAGATTTACCAATGTACAAAGTTAGAACTAATTTTCAAATTCAAAGTATAACAAAATAAACATTTTGTTGTATAAACCCCTCCTAATCCCCTTTTGTATGTACCTGATTCCCTTCATTTGAACTCATGATATCTAATGTGTCAACTAACGTACATTTGACATATAAACCCGATCTCTACAGCCCTTCTTTAATTACTGCAACACACACACACGCACGTTTATATTAACACACGCACCGACGAACATTGAAATTTTGACTCTGGTAACGACAACGATCAAACCTTTTTTTAAGGTGGTCAGTTAAAATTAAAATATACAAGTTAATAATTGATATGTGATAGAAGGAGGAGCTGCTAGGTGAATGGAAATCGGTCGTCATATGCTCCATTCACAAGAAAGGGGATAAGTAATTGTGTAATAATTACAGAAGCATCACATTGCTGAATGTTTCAAAGTTTTGTCTGGGATCATACAGAAAGAAATTTCTATAGATAATATAAAGAGAAATAATAGATAATAATAATAACCAAGGAGGATTCAGACCAATTATTTACATTGAGACAGATCTTGGAAAACATTACGAGTATGACTTTGATTTACACCTGTTATTCATTGATCTCAAGCAAGCGTTTAACAACATAAAAAGAAGGAAGCCTTTTCAAGCTCTGAAAGTATTAAGAGTATCAAGAAAATTAGTAGAGATGACGATGAAGGACAGAGAAACTAAAGCAAACGTTGTAAATAAAACGGGAAGAAGCTTTGGATTTAATACTGCAGTAAATAAGGAGACGGGCTCTGAGCAACACTATCCAACTTAGCACTGCAGTGGGCGCTGGGCAGTCACAGAGATAGATCAAGGCAGTCCAGTACTGAGCAAGCTGAGCCAAATATTAGCTTACGCTGATGATGTGGCAATCATAACCAGTCTGAGATGAAGCTGAAGGAAGGGCTGAAGTCAATAATAGCAAGATAAAATATATGTGCATGGCAAATCCAGAAATATGAAAGTGGCCAAGGGTTCGAGAAGTTTAAATATTCCAATTTAAAGTTGTCCTAGAGTTTAAGTACATCGGAGAATCAGTAAGACCTTATAATTCAACCTAGCATAAATGAAAGAATACAAGCGGGAAATAGGGCATATTTTGTTAATTTTAAGATTATAAAAAGTCTACTCATAAAAATTAAAAAAAATATGAAACCTTGATCAGACCGGTTGCAGTTTATGACTCCGAGTGTTGGACATTGTCAACAGAAGACACAGAGGCTCTGAGGTGTTTTGAAAGAAGAATATTAAGACGAATATTTGGGCCTGTGAAAGAAGAAGACGTCAGTTTTAGAATTCGGAGATATTATGAAATAGAAAACATCATCAAAGGAGAAGACATAGCTAAGTCTGTAAAGGCCTAGACAATCAGATGGCTAGGGCATGTGATTAGAATGCCTGAAACGCGAACTGCAAAGAAAGTAATTGATGGCAAGATATTCAGTGCAAGGTGAAGAGAGCGACCACAGTTTGGATTGATGGAGTAGAGGAAGATATGAGAAAGATGAAAATTCGCAATTGGAGGATCAGGGCCAGGGAGACAGCAATGGAGGGGGATTGTGACCGAGGTCAAAGCCAGCAAATGGCTATAGCGTTGAATGGTAAGGTAGGTAAGGTAACGACAACCAACATGATACATAAATAAATGTTCCTAAACCTTTTTTTTTAGAAATTATTTATGTGTAGTTAATAAAATGTATGATGGTATTTTAAGCACATTCACTGTACAAATAACCGTAGCTTAACTATGTCGTCCTTATTTATTATGCATTGAATATAAAATACATTTACCTACAAGCATATTGGAAAATGTGTATATCTTAAAAATGAAATTTTAGAATCGTGCAACTAAAATATTAATACTGATTTTTAATGCAAACATATTTTGGATTACAAAACTGACGAATTAAAAAATAATTAAAATTTTGTTACATATTTTATTTAAAATCTTCTACTCATATTCACTTATTCTTTTGTTATCAATTCAGTGAAGAATACTAAAATATTTAGTGACTCAGTCTCAATGTCCATTGTCTTAAGTTTCTTTGTAAGAAGGGAAACATTTTCTATTTAATGAGTTGAAAGGCAGCATTGTGTAAAATTATTAGCTAATAAAATGAATATATGACGATTACTTTCTTATTTGTTTTCACATTCACATTCACATTATACTAAAACAGTTTAGTTTATTTCAAGGAAGTGAATTTCAAAGAGACAGATTTAATTAATATGACAACTGTAAAGTGCTGGGAAAATGACACATGTAAATGTGTGCATTTTGGTTTTATTCCTCAGAAAAAAACCAAAATCTATTTCATCCCAATTTCTGCAAATCTGTCTGTCTGTGTGTGTTTCTTTCAGTGACATTAAAAACAAGGTAATTTCTATAACTCTTTTAAAAATTAGGGAAAATGTAAAATTCTCAAATGTTTATTATATTTAATCTCAATTTATTAATTCTTTTTTTGGTTGAAATATAGTTCTATTACTATTAAAAACCACCCTTAGTACTGTCAAAGCTTCACAAAACACACATCTTTAGGAGATTCTTCTTTCACGATGAATTGTAACGCTTTACGCCTACATAAACCCATCATAAGTAGAAATACTTAAATGCTATATTCGGCTATACTGTTCATGCACGAAACAGTACTAGGCATGTTCTATGTTCAGCACCTCTTATTATGCAGAAGAAAATGTTTCCACTTCTTATTTTTAATGTACATAAATAGTACGCCTCTTTCTAAATTAAGTCATTGTTAGTTTTGATTTATTAACTTTTGTAGTAAAATAACTCAAGAATAAATTATTCCATTAAAATTTTATTAAAACTTTTTGTGATACAATTTGATGATAAATTCTATTGATGATAATGTTATCAGTGATAAAATTCCTGATAACAATATACGTTACATTTATAAAATACATTTTTTTCTTCGATATAAAAATCTTTTAAACCGTCTGAGTGACATGAGTCGCAGTCCCACAATTAATGGCTTAAGGGATGTAGCCGAGTCAGAGGGTGTCGTGGAGGGGAGGAGGAGCTCCATCGATTCCCAATGTCGGATGCCGCCTAAAATACTGTTTTATTCCGTTGATTCTATGTTTAAACAGGAATTAGATGAATAACATTGCATGAATGACTTGATGAATTCCAATTCATTTAACTATAATTACCTATTTACACCGAGAATATACAAAAGAAAAAAAGGTAGGCCATGTAGATTACAAATATTTAAAATATCAACTTCAACAGTAACATTTCCCATTTCCCATTTGCAAGTGGGTCCTGGGCAACAGCGAATGACTATCTCGCTATGTGTGGCAATATGTTGGTCATCCAGCACGTGCCTCTTGATTCGTCACTGCTAATTATAACTATTAGGGCTTACCCGATTATAAAATGGAATAAATACTGCGAATAAGAAATAAAGAATTGAGAAAAACTTGTTTAATCATTGCAAGAAAGCTATAATGAATCCAAAGGATATCTTATATTTAAAATAGAGGTTATGATTGTAGTTTATTATGGTTTTGGTAATAACAAAGTACAGTAATTATTAAATACAAAAATGAAGACGTCACATACAGATTGAGAAAGTTTATATTAATGAATATTGCAATTGGTGTTCGTTTTGTGCATTTCAGGCCAAAGAATATGAATATATAAATTTATTTTATCATTATATACTACCGAACTACAACATTAAAAATAGTCAAATATGGATTAATAATAAAGGCCTATAAGAGTAGTAATTCACGAAATAAGAAGAATGTTAAAGTTCAATTTCATTTGGGGGATAATAGCGGCAATTCTCTTTTAAGTAATCTACACGATGAAAAATAATAACATTTGTTCAATAATGTTTTCTTGTTTTGTAGTTTATTGTAATTTTTATGTCTTTAGGTGTGTGTTATCAATAAAATGAAAAAATGTAAAATAAAGTTCCGTGTAACCTTCTGGCCAAGGTCTAATGTTAGAGTTTTCGCACTACTGCCTCTAACGTGACCTAACGATTACTTATGTAGCCGGGACCAACGGCTTAATGTGCCTTCCGAAGCACGGTGGCAGTCTGAGAAATTAAATTTCATGTGTCATGACCGGGAATTGAACCCGGGTTTTTTGGTGGTAGGCCAGTACTCTACCCACTCAGCTATGACTGTCACAAATGAAAATTATTAAGTTAGATTCCAAAATTTGCTATTTCATGAATGTGTAAGGTTAATTATAATGTACAATGAAAAAGACTGGGACGGTGGCGACGTCCTGTAATCCAGCTACTTGGAGGTCATGAATTGTGGATAGTTGTGAGAGATGGTCGGTGGATGTGGTGTTCTCTTGTGTGGATTAACGTCCGCACTATTGAATACTACGTTAATCCACAAAGGCCATCCTCATAATTAGACCAATTCGTAATTCAGAGGCCGTGGTTCGGATTCCACGTTAAACTGTAGGTCCATTAGTTGCCATTGACTGTTGGGCTATTAATTAACAGTCCTGTCTAAGGAACATGTCAGCCTTAGTCAGTAACAAGACTACAAGATCGCGCCACAATCATCCTACATTCATTCCTCATTCATAATTGGCTTAAAATACCTACCTGGGTAGGTCGCCATTTCAGTCAAAAGTATTAAATATTAAAAGTATTAATCTATTAAGTAATATATACGAGTAACTACAGGAAAAAAACAAGAACAGCCACAATACCAAACAATAAAAAAACTACATGAGATCAAATTAATCATATCCTAAAATTAATAATAACATGTATACAATAAGCGTTAGAGTTTACTGCATTTCTGATAAGACTAGAAAGAGCATGCTCGAGCTAAACTTTCACTTTCTGCCTGACAATACAATAATCTTATAGGCATCTTGCGTCTGGTTATCCCTGACAACTTTACATTTCACATATTAGGGCTTTTATTGTTATTAATTATCAAATAAATTAACGCCAGAGTACCTTTGTTTTTTCTGACTCATTATATTTTACTGACACTTGTTTCAAAAGTTTTCCCCTATTCACCTTTAAGCAAAATAAAAAACAATACTTTTCCTATATATATTAAATATTTACCTAGAGTACCATATTTACTTTTAACGACCCTACAACAAAAATAAGTAAAAAAATAAAATAAGTAACTGCAGTTATACCACAAAAGAAGAACCGCGACACATACAGACATTGTCATTAGTCTGTGCGCGCGGCTCTGGCGCTACTAGCTGTCCTATAAAGGCTGGGTTTGCTCACTCCATTATGCTCGTGTACAATATTTTCAGCTGAAATAAACAATTAAAGTTACCTGAATGAAATAGTATATTTCGCAACTAGGGTCGAAAATGATGTTTTGCAGACCCGAGATCTTTTTAAGTTCGAGACGTAGTCGAGAACTTAAATTAATGGAGGTGATAGTAATTTTAAAGATGGAAAATATGTAACAGGTTCCCATAGAAACCACCAGAGCTATTGTATTGTAAAGAATAAGAACAGCTGTTTAGATGGAGTGAAAACATTACCTTTGGACGTATCCATGATCTAACCTATTTCCCACAGGGAAGTAAATATAAACATTTTTATTAATGTAAATGTTGATTGTACAACTGTCTTTACCGGGCCGAAAATCACGCCGGAAAATCGCTACTTTCGGCATTGGAAAGACGTATCGAAAACAGGTGATTACATCGTAGTAGGTGAAAAATTAATTAGTTATATTTCTTAAAAATTATAAAGTTAAAAGTTATAAAAGCCACGGGCACAGACTAAGGACGCCATCAGTAATAACTACATTATTTAAACTATTTATAATTTAACTGTCGACCTTAAAATATATGTTGTTTGATAACTTGTCATTCAATCAAAACTTGATTTTTTCATCACAGTTTCAACTATTTTTATTTTACAAAAAAATCGAATTGCATACTGCTTGTAGATATATTAGTAATAATAAACTCATGTCGTAGGGTTTTGATTTTAGATTCCAAAGACTTACATTTAATTTATTGTTTTAAGCTTAATAATCTGGTGCGGTATAAACAAGAATGAAGCTAATACTGTTAATTATAATATATCACAGCACTTATAGCTCAAAAATAATTGAATATATCTAAGAACCCGGAATCTGTCACATTTTCAAGCCAATTGTGTATTGGACATTAAATTTTTAATTTTTAATACAAAATGTAGGATAACTATTTAAAGTTAAATGGGCCAAACTTAAATTATTTAACTAGGGTTTTTATCATTATATTTTCTGGTTATTAATCTCCAAGAATGACTTGTTAATACAGTAGAACTCTATTTATCGTAATTAATTTGGACTGAACCCCATTCTGTTAATCAAATATTTGGATGATTGGAGTTTTCACAAAAACAGGCAATTATGTAACGAAATCCCATTTAATATATTTAGTATTATTGTATTTTATTGCATCTTTTTTAATACTTTATAGTATAAACTAAACTTTGCTTAAAACGAGTGTTAATGCTTTTCAGCGTGTTAATGTGTCAGCGTAAGTTGTTTTGCTGTCTTCACGTGTTTTCATTAAAGTTACGTTAAAGTTTGCGTATTTTTTTCCTAAAAGCAATGTGGATAACCGGTGATTCGGATGATTGGAGTTTACATAATTCGAGTTCTACTGTATTTAATAAAAAAAATAAAGATTCGTTATCATCATTCTCTTTTAAACATTGACATTATGTTTATAGTTGTAATGAATAATTAAGAAACTATTGTTTCAATAATGTGGGTGTGTATGTTTAGAGAGAACCTGTAACGGTGACAATCAATTGTGTTGCGCGAGTGTGTCCCCGGCTGCCGGCTGCGCAGTCAACTGGTCTCCTGGGTCTTTTATACTATAATTACTGAGCTTGAACATTGTTTATGTTGGATTATAATTTTCCGAGGTCATTAAGGGGCCTGTAAGTATCTGTGAGCATGGTTCAGGCTAACTATACCTTTATTTTATTATTGTTGTTTTTATAAAAAAAACTCCCATTTCTTTTGTTATTTCAAACCAAAATTAAGTAACGTTATTAAAATGGACCAGTATTGTTTTGTAAAACAATAATACATTCTTGGAAATCAGTTAGAATATGGTCATAAAAATAATTTCTAACATTTTAATTTATATTTAAAATTGCGTTTATTAAATATTTTGTTAATAGTTATTTGTATTAATGATATAAAGATATCAAATTATAAAACGAAAAACATATTTAATTTATACACATAAAAATATAACTATTTAGTTTGTCCTCTTAAAAACATTTATTACATTTACTTCTATGAACAATGGTTTATTGCATTGATTACGAGATACGCCGTAGGGGGAGTACAATACACGGCTGTGTACTATGTAGCTTAGTGTTCATCTCGCAACCACAGGGTTGCCGGTCAACCCTGGACCATTTGCCATTACCATTCGGCCTACAATCACATATGTATCAACAAGCCGATGAGAATTTTGTTGTAATAAGACCAGGTTATATCTGAGTAAATATTGAAAATAGTTCACTGACATTTATATACAACTAAATAAAAGGTTATACTACAACTATTGTACTATTGATATTTTTGGAAACATATTTATTTATTTCTTGTATTTATATTATATTTATAGTTATGCTATATTATTTAAAGTACTTTCATTAAAGTATTTTTATTGAGTATATATAGTATACCGTATATAATAGCAAGTTCAGGTAGTGTTTGCCTATTTGCTTTTATTTACCGATGCCAAGGTAGGCCTACTATTGACATGTTAGTCGTTGTTCAACTTGTCCTTGTTGGCTCCGTAGTCATATACTGTAATGCTATATTCTATCCTGCCTTATACTTATGTTTAGGCCTAATCAGTATCTGAAAAATTCCACAGTTGAATATACAATAATGTTTTCTTGTTTTGTATTTTATCGTAATTTTTATATCTTTGTGTGTTATCAATAAAATGAAAATTACTAAATTAGATTCCAAAATTTGCTAATGCATGAATGTGTAAGGTCAATCTATAAAGTAGTATATACGAGTAACTACAGGAAAAAACAACAACCACAATACCAAACAATTAAAAAACGACATGAGATAAAATTGATCCTACCCTATAATAATAACATGCATACAATAAGCGTTAGAGTTTACTGCATTTCTGATAAGACTAGAAAGAGCATGCTCGAGCTAAACTTTCACTTTCTGCCTGACAATACAATAATCTTATAGGCATCTTGCGTCTGGTTATCCCTGACAACTTTACATTTCACATTTTAGGGCTTTTATTGTAATTAATTATCGAATTAATTAACGCCAGAGTACCCTTGCTTCTTTCATTATATTTACTGACACTTAAGTTTGCCCATATTCAGCTTTAAGCAAAATAAAAAACAATACTTTTCATATTCGTATATATATATATATATATATATATTATTTCTCAATATATTATAGTCAATTATTACTGGATTAACGATAGTTCTTTTCAGTTCAAATGATCACTCTATGTACTTTAACTACATTTTACATTCACCTTTTAGAAATGGTTTAGTGCGCTATATAGCATGAACAATGACACTTGACACTAAATATTGCTGGATAACTGTAATATAACGATTAAAGGTAAAATATTGAACGTTTACCCTAGCATGTACATGAGAAACCCCCGTAAACTATAATTAAGTGCTGTATTTTTTTATTGTTCAATAAAAATTAATTAAATAAATAAATTATCTAAAAATATTTTTGTTACTGAAAACCAAGGGTACTAACAAAAAGGATATGCTGACACCATACGTTGTAAACTTTTGGAAACTAATTACATTCAAAAAAGTTTACGTTGGCCAAATGTTAGTTGTAAACTGTGTTGATGTTATGAATATTTTCACATAACAATTCAGTGTCGTGATGGGTCACGCTTTGAAAACTTATCATCAATAAGTCTGTTCAAGTTGCGGGAACTTGTTGCTGGGTCACGCAACAGGTGAACTTCACTTGATCGGGTGTCTGTTATGTCAGATGGAACGCATTAGGCTGTGTTACTTTGCACATTACCCACATAAGGGTTGGAAACCGGAACACTACACAATGTCGGCCCGGTAAAGACAGTTGTACAATCAACATTTACATTAATAAATATGTTTATATTTACTTACCTGTGGGAAATTGGTTAGATCATGGATATGTGTAAAGGTAATGTTTTCACTCCATCTTAACAGCTGTTCTTATTCTTTTATATTAAAAATTCAATACAATAGCTCTGGTGGTTTCTATGGAAACCTGTTACATATTTTCCATCTTTAAAATTACTATCACCTCCATTAATTTAAGTTCTCGACTACGTCTCGAACTTAAAAAGATCTCGGGTCTGCAAAACATCATTTTCGACCCTAGTTGCGAAATATACTATTTCATTCAGGAAACTTTGTTCAAGCTCAGAAATTATAGTATAAAAGACCCAGGAGACCTAGTTGAAACTGTGATAAAAAAATCAAGTTTTGATTGAATGACAAGTTATCAAACAACATATATTTTAAGGTCGACAGTTAAATTATAAATAGTTTAAATAATGAAGTTATTACTGATGGCGTCCTTAGTCTGTGCCCGTGGCTTTTATAACTTTTAACTTTATAATTTTTAAGGAATATAAGTAATTAATTTTTCACCTACTACGATGTAATCACCTGTTTTCGATACGTCTTTCCAATGCCGAAAGTAGCGATTTTCCGGCGTGATTTTCGGCCCGGTAAAGACAGTTGTACAATCAACATTTACATTAATAAAAATGTTTATATTTACTTCCCTGTGGGAAATAGGTTAGATCATGGATATGTCTAAAGGTAATGTTTTCACTCCATCTAAACAGCTGTTCTTATTCTTTACAATACAATTGCTCTGGTGGTTTCTATGGAAACCTGTTACATATTTCCCATCTTAAAAATTACTAACACCCCCATTAATTTAAGTTCTCGACTACGTCTCGAACTTAAAAAGATCTCGGGTCTGCAAAACATGATTTTCGGCCCTAGTTGCGAAATATACTATTTCATTCAGGTAACTTTAATTGTTTATTTCAGCTGAAAATATTATACACGAGCATAATGGAGTGAGCAAACCCAGCCTTTATAGGACAGCTAGTAGCGCCAGAGCCGCGCGCACAGACTAATGACAATGTCTGTATGTGTCGCGGTTCTTCTTTTGTGGTATAACTGCAGTTACTTATTTTATTTTTTTACTTAATTTTGTTGTAGGGTTGTTAAAATGAAATATGGTCCTCTAGGTAAATATTTAATGTATTTTTTTTAAGGAAATTAGGTAAGTATGAATTAGACAACTCTATGATCAGAAAATAACGACAGATTGATACTTAACAAGTATAAAATTGTAACCGAGTTTTAGGAAATCAAGAGATTCCATATCAGTTGAGTGGAAAATATTCACTGCACCAGTTTTCACCCTTGCTATGCTCAGTCATCGTGTGGTTGCTTTTTATAATTCTCCGCCCAATGTAAAGTACAGAGGAAAGATTAACCATCGGATCAGCCTTGGCCTTCGTGACGTCAGAGATAACCAGTACCGCGACTTGGCCCAGGTCAGGCTCACTGTGTCAGGTCACACATTCACTTGCGGTTGCAGATCCGAATGTCCGTTAATGCTAAGTACTGAAAAATAGACGAGGAGTCGACAATGAGATAAGTCTTGGCTTTGGTGACGTCAGAGATAACCAGTACCGCGACTTGGCCGAGGTCAGGCTCACTGTGTCAGGTCACACATTCACTTGCGGTTGCAGATCCGAATGTCCGTTAATGCTAAGTACTGAAAAATAGACGAGGAGTCGACAATGAGATAAGTCTTGGCTTTGGTGACGTCAGAGATAACCAGTACCGCGACTTGGCCCAGGTCAGGCTCACTGTGTCAGGTCACACATTCACTTGCGGTTGCAGATCCGAATGTCCGTTAATGCTAAGTACTGAAAAATAGACGAGGAGTCGACAATGAGATAAGTCTTGGCTTTGGTGACGTCAGAGATAACCAGTACCGCGACTTGGCAGAGGTCATGCTCACTGTGTCAGGTCACACATTCACTTGCAGTTGCAGATCTAACTGTCCGTTAATGCTAAGTACTGAAAATAGACGAGGAGTCGACAATGAGATAAGTTTGGCTTTGGTGACGTCAGAGATAACAGTACCGCGACAATCAGCTCACTGTGTCAGGTTACACATTCACTTGCGGTTGCAGATCCGAATGTCCATTAAAGCTAAGTACTGAAAAAAAAGAGAAGTCGACAATGAGATAAGTCTTGGCTCTGGTGATGTCAGAGATAACCAGTACCGCGACTTGGCCCAGATCAGGCTCACTGTGTCAGGTCACACATTCACTTACAGTTGCAGATCTAACTGTCCGTTAATGCTAAGTACTGAAAAATAGACGAGGAGTCGACAATGAGATAAGTCTTGGCTTTGGTGACGTCAGAGATAACCAGTACCGCGACTTGGCTCAGGTCAAGCTCACTGTGTCAGGTTACACATTCACTTGCGGTTGCAGATCCGAATGTCCGTTAAAGCTAAGTACTGAAAAATAGACGAGGAGTCGACAATGAGATAAGTCTTGGCTTTGGTGACGTCAGAGATAACTAGTACCGCGACTTGGCCCAGGTCAAGCTCACTGTGTCAGGTTACACATTCACTTGCGGTTGCAGATCCGAATGTCCGTTAAAGCTAAGTACTGAAAAAAAGACGAGGAGTCGACAATGAGATAAGTCTTGGCTTTGGTGACGTCAGAGATAACTAGTACCGCGACTTGGCCCAGGTCAAGCTCACTGTGTCAGGTTACACATTCACTTGCGGTTGCAGATCCGAATGTCCGTTAATGCTAAGTACTGAAAAATAGACGAGGAGTCGACAATGAGATAAGTCTTGGCTTTGGTGACGTCAGAGATAACCAGTACCGCGACTTGGCCCAGATCAGGCTCACTGTGTCAGGTTACACATTCACTTGCGGTTGCAGATCCGAATGTCCGTTAAAGCTAAGTACTGAAAAAAAGACGAGGAGTCGACAATGAGATAAGTCTTGGCTTTGGTGACGTCAGAGATAACCAGTACCGCGACTTGGCCCAGATCAGGCTCACTGTGTCAGGTTACACATTCACTTGCGGTTGCAGATCCGAATGTCCGTTAAAGCTAAGTACTGAAAAAAAGACGAGGAGTCGACAATGAGATAAGTCTTGGCTTTGGTGACGTCAGAGATAACTAGTACCGCGACTTGGCCCAGGTCAAGCTCACTGTGTCAGGTCACACATTCACTTGCAGTTGCAGATCTAACTGTCCGTTAATGCTAAGTACTGAAAAATAGACGAGGAGTCGACAATGAGATAAGTCTTGGCTTTGGTGACGTCAGAGATAACCAGTACCACTACTTGGCCCAGATCAGGCTCACTGTGTCAGGTTACACATTCACTTTCGGTTGCAGATCTGACTGTCCGTTAATGCTAAATACTGAAATACAGACGAGGAATTGACAATGAGATCAGTATTGGCCTTGGTGACGTCAGAGATAACCAGTACTGCCATTTTCATACCGAGAAGTACAGAAATACAGACGTGGTATTCACTATCAGATCGACCTTTCCCGTGCTGTCGCCAGAGATAACCGGCCTTAGTGTTTACATCATATACTCACTTGTGGCTTAAGCTGTCTCCTAGTTGTAAAGAGCGTATCAACCAAATGATGAAGAATGTTAGACTAAAGATTTTTTCCTTGTTTGAACTCGCTTATTTCCTTATTTTCTTAGAATGTGTTTTGGAATAAATATTAATATTAACGGTCATTAACTTTAGCTTGGAGTGGTTAGGATATTTTTTTCATATTATTATTCATTTATATATTTAGATCTTTTATTGATAAATATGTAACAATGTGTAAGACAATAATTTGGTCGAGTGTCAATTGTATCGGAATTTTAATCAGAGAAACTAAAGCTATTAACTTCTTATAATCGCTTAGATTATCCCCTATAACATACTTTCATGCAGTCCAAGTGAAGAAATAATTAGGACTGAAGCAGTTTTCAAATAAAAATTTATTGATTTATTAAGATTATAAAAAGTGATTTTAAGTTACTCGTATCGAAGGACGAAACATTTTACTCCATTAAAGGTATAATTATAGTAAGGTGCATAAGCTCTTTATGACTACTAATTGATTAGATGACAGTAATTATTACTAACTAGTTAACTATAAAACAACCTGGCTTTACAATTAACACATAACCTACTATATATTGACGGTCTGATATTCATTACAATAAACGGTATCAGTGAGCTGACCTATAGTTTTATATCTAAAAATAGTTTTTAAAATATATAAACTTAGCAGTTTATTAAATTATAATTACATTACATTATATTTTACAACAAAAGTCAAAAGTGAGTCCTTACATTTCAAGACCATAATGTATGTTTGAAGTGTGAGATTTAGGTATCACACCCGTTATAAATAATTAAAATACAAACAAACGACTAGCACTAACAGCAAATTTTAATAATTATTTAATAGTAGGTTAATTTTATAATTAAAACTTGATTGACAACATACATCTATAGGTATAAACCCCAAAACAAGAAAACATTATTACTGGACATTAGACGTTCAATTATGGTCGAGAATATTCAAATCACTTTCACTCGTGTTGTTGAAGATACTTTTCGGTACACGATAGAGACTAATTAAAAAAACTAAAATAGACATTCTAATATTTTTATTACAATTACAAAAACAACACACAAAAATTTCAAAACGAACAACACTTTTTAGGCTATTTTGTAGGGGTTTGCACGTTCATTTTATGTCATGAAACAGTGACAAA
Source organism: Nephotettix cincticeps (assembly GCA_023375725.1). Classification (NCBI taxonomy): domain Eukaryota; kingdom Metazoa; phylum Arthropoda; class Insecta; order Hemiptera; family Cicadellidae; genus Nephotettix; species Nephotettix cincticeps. The sequence continues at coordinate 61,330,574 of CM041791.1, read as the reverse complement.
TGTTTGTTTATATTTGTAAATTCAAAAAATGTAGTACACATTCTCATTGCGTTGTAAGCCATGCATGCAGTGATGAATTTTCGCAGTTGGTAAACAAACATACAAAAAAACAGACACAGTAGTTAGTACATTGATGTTATTGATTTTTTTTAAATCATTCTCAAGTGTTTGTCACACATACTCTAAGTTTTAAGTATCACCTTAAGTATGCCCTAAAAATTCTAAGTTTGAAAAGTGTTTAAAACATAACATTAGAGTTTTTTCAGTGAGTGTTATTGGAGGATATGCCATAAGCTGCATACACAATTTCAAACACATTAAGCACGTTTAGACAACGTACGACAACAAAAATTGGTTTCGGGTCTAGGTCTTACAATAAGGAATAAAAGAACAATAAGAAAATAAAAATAAAACAACTGCAAGACAAACTGTAAACCTCAATACCAGCAATCATATTTTCAATGCTATGACAATATGATTGATTAAATATATTAAACATGTCTGGATTTCTGTTACTGATATTAACACACAGCCTATGTGTTTTAGAACCATTAGAAGTATAGATTTTTTTAAATTTTTTGTACAACAGATACTATTGTTTTAATAATAATAATAATAAATTGTCTTTTATTTAGAGTGGTTTTCATCATACAATATAATCGTTTTCAAAACAACTCGTGTCACATAAAATCCACAAAATTATAAAAACAAGAAAATTTACAGAAAGGCTTATAAATACCGTACTTAATAAAATAAAACACTGTACATTACAAGGTTAAATTTAAAACACCGCTCAGCAATCTTTCACGTACATTTTTTTAAATTTGTTTTTTGACATTCTATCATGCCCGATACTGGACCCCAATGAATTTAAAATTTTTGGCGCGAAATAGGAAAATCTTCTCCGGTCAGACTCAGAGCGCACACGAGGCACCTCCATCATGTCGTCCTGCCTGGTATTCCGAGATCTAAGGTCGGAACGGGGCCTGAGCCTCTCTCTCAGAGCAGTTGGTAAACAAACATACAAAAAAACAGACACAGTAGTTAGTACATTGATGTTATTGATTGTTTTAAAATCATTCTCAAGTGTTTGTCACACAATCTCTAAGTTTTAAGTATCACCTTAAGTACACCCTAAAAATTCTAAGTTTGAAAAGTGTTTAAAACATAACATTAGAGTTTTTTCAGTGAGTGTTATTGGAGGATATGCCATAAGCTGCATACACAATTTCAAACACATTAAGCACGTTTAGACAACGCACGACAACAAAAATTGGTTTCGGGTCTAGGTCTTAAAATGAGTAATAAAATAGAACAATAAGAAAATAAAAATAAAACAACTGCAAGACAAACTGTAAACCTCAATACCAGCAATCATATTTTCAATGCTATGACAATATGATTGATTAAATTTTCAGTGAGTGTTATTGGAGGATATGCCATAAGCTGCATACACAATTTCAAACACATTAAGCACGTTTAGACAACGCACGACAACAAAAATTGGTTTCGGGTCTAGGTCTTACAATAAGGAATAAAAGAACAATAAGAAAATAAAAATAAAACAACTGCAAGACAAACTGTAAACCTCAATACCAGCAATCATATTTTCAATGCTATGACAATATGATTGATTAAATATATTAAACATGTCTGGATTACTGTTACTGACATTTGACGTACAGCCTATGTGTTTTAGAACCATTAGAAGTATAGATCTTTTCAATTTTTTGTACAACAGATACTATTGTTTTAATAATAATAATAATAAATTGTCTTTTATTTAGAGTGGTTTTCATCATACAATATAATCGTTTTCAAAACAACTCGTGTCACATAAAATCCACAAAATTATAAAAACAAGAAAATTTACAGAAAGGCTTATAAATACCGTACTTAATAAAATAAAACACTGTACATTACAAGGTTAAATTCTATTCTATTGGTCTTATATTAGGTTTTAAAACACCGCTCAGCAATCCTTCACGTACATTTTTTTTAATTTGTTTTTTGACATTCTATACTGGACCCCAATGAATTTAAAATTTTTGGTGCGAAATAGGAAAATCCTCTCCGGTCAGACTCAGAGCGCACACGAGGCACCTCCATCATGTCGTCCTGCCTGGTATTCCGAGATCTAAGGTCGGAACGGGGCCTGAGCCTCTCTCTCAGATATTGAGGTTTCCCCTCAGTCAGGACAAATTATGAACGAGGCATGAAGTGCGGAGAAAACACATGTACAAGTGTGTTTTTTGGTCCGTTGTGCTTCAAACAATTATCCCTAATATACTTAACTACTGGCATTACACAAGAAGCTGCATATTCACAGTTGTATTTCGTAGTGCAGAGGAGCACCATTCCCTGAGATGAGGTTGTAGTAAGGTCGTGTTGTGTTTTTGGCACGTGACTAACGCTATCTGTCGACAGCCACTGTAAAGTACGAAACCCGACAGCGCATGGCAGGGGATTCCCGCCCTCCATATCTCCATTATATATGCGCGGGATACAGCTGCTGGTACAGACCACTGCCCAACTGCGCCTCCAAATCGTCTTTCACCTCATTTGTCCTTCTACATTACGGTACTTTATAAGTAAGTAGACTAGTAGTTAGAGTAGAGATTTATATCCCTACTGTTTACTAACATAGGCCTATCAATCATATCCGAACAACGGACAAAATAACACTATTCTAAAACTAATAACTGACCAAGAATCCTGACTTGTTCGTTATTCATGGATAAAATATAATGTGTGATTTATAGATATTGTATGATAAAAAACTGAGATTATTATCAACATATCATATTAAATCAAAACAATCTCATTTTTATTAAATATTTTCAACAACTAGATGGAGTGATAACGGTTAAGACTAGTACTGACCTGCTCCACATTTTTCTACATCACCCTAAATTAAAAAAAATAAATGTGAGTTGAGAAAGAACCAGCATAAATTAGTGGTTTTATTACATTGCCCACAAATTTGTATATGTAAATTATTTAAACCAATATAGATCGGAGTTTACTTATTGGATAGTTAATAGCTTTACATTCTACTTATCGGTCACCAGAAATAAATCAACAATGATGAAAAAATATGGATATATTTTTGTTTATTTGCGTATTTCTTACTCCATACTCTTTTGCTTATGTGGTTGGGATGAGTCCTCTAACATAGTAGACTTTGGTGGAAGGTAAGAGCACAAATGTTTGTGCTCTTATCTTACAAATGTTTGTGTTGTTAAACTCAACGAGCTTCATAGTACCAATGTAACAGTGTAGTATTGTTTCAGCGGTCGAGATGGCACACTTGGTCGTGTTGGCCGTGCTGGGGGCTATGGTTGTTCCATCAGTGCTGAGTCAAGGTGCCTGCCCTCCAGTGTATCCGCACTGTAAGGTCTGTCTCAAAGTTCATGTTTATCAAGAGTTTATTAGAACAATAACAAGGCTGTTAAAAAATCAGTCATATATTACCTACGTAAAAATATGACAAAGTTGAAGTAGGACAGACTTTACTTTAAACACTTCCTTTCCTAAATTTTGTTTTGTACAAATATAATTCTTTTTCAATATACCTTGGAGTTCGTAACCTGTACCTGTTCGTCTTTATAAAATATGATGGTAGAATATATATTTTATATTTATTTCATGTTAAATTAACTTGTTTTCTCGTATTTTCGTACAATACTAAATGGTCAACATAACTGAGTTGCGTTTGGTATTTGTTTTAAAGGAAGCATTCTTAATAGCAAAAATTTGCGCAAACAATTATTTGCTTGTGTTACAGCTAATGATGCAGAATTGGCACCTCGGAGCAGATCACGTCCGGCCCAGCGGCACAGTGGTCCACGGCCACGCCAACAGCCCGGTGTCAGGCGGCGGAGTGCAAGGCTCGGTACACGGGTCTCGGGTGTTCGGTGGACCGTACAACGGGGCGCAATCTGTGGGCGGCGGCGTCAACTATCAGCACCCCGGCGGTCTGCAGGGCGGGCTGGACGTGACGCACACCAGGGGACAAGGGCACGTGGTCAGTGGCAGTGTGGGCGGCAGCACCAAGCTCGGGCCCGGCACCTTGTCTGTCCACGGAGGAGCCAACTCTGTCCCTCACTCGGGCAAGGTCCAAGGCAATATCGGGGCTACCTACTCGATACCTTGATACCACTACCGCTTCCACTACTCGATATATATGTATGTGTGTGTGTAAATATTATATTTATGTGTTACTTACTGATTAGATAATCCATATTGGATCAAATACATCTTTGGTTAACCAATACATTTACAAGATACTATTTATTTACTTCCTTCCTCAAATGTTGTTGCAAATCAAATAAAACAATTAACAATCAATTAGGTAATAATTATAAACAACTAGGCCACCCTGTTAAGGATAATAATGTATTCGATAGTATAATTGTATCGAATTTATCTTATTGACTTTTAATAATTTTACATTTAAAAAAAACTTCTTCAACCGTATAGTATATAATAATCATTTTACAAAATATCGTTGAAGCATTTCCCGTCTTTATACTGGTTTTCTGACAGTTAAGTGATTCTATAATTATTTACAATGTATAGCCTATATTTACGTCGAAGACAGTTGGCATTATTGTATAGGCATTAAAAAAGTAATTATGGAGAGTGTCACGAAAATAAGCATGAATAATAATTATCTGCAGTCAAAATTAAATTTAAAATTTTGTATGAAGCTTACATTAAAAGCTTAATATGATTAGTTTTTTCGATGATAATTTTTAAATGGTCATTAAAATTTGTACTATTGAGCTTTTCAAAAACTAGTGTATATAGAAAAAACTAGCACGGAATTTAATTTTTATTAAATTTTTATCAAACCTAGAAAGATTGATTTTGACCAAATGATAAATTGCAAGTGAAATCCAAACCAAACCAATGAGAAACCATAGTACACTTCAATTTATCAATTTATAGTTTGGTTATAAGAAGCACTGTTTAGATAAACTTAAAACATTTTTTTCAGACACATCCGTTATCTAACCTATTTCCCACTGGGAATGAATTTTTTTATGATTACTGTGATGTTTGTAGTTGAACATAATCATAATATCTGGCCACGTCTACGACATCGAGGTCACGTCTAGTGTCACGATTGATAATGTGCATCCTCATTCAAATATCAAAAATGTCATTTGTGGATAGCACAGCTTCTTTGTAGAGGAATTAAATAGGTTAGATAATGACATTTTATAGGTTTCAGTTATAATATCAACTCTTAAAAGTAATTTAAAACCTATTGACAACATACACATGAGAAGTGTACAAATTTTTACAGCATAGTGTTTTAAATTGATATGTGTATATTAAAAACATTTAAAACAGCATTCATTATTCGTAACACGTAAAATAACGTTGTTAGTTTCGTAATTATGCCAAAAAGTAGGAGTCTTCCTTCCGCTTTTTAAGAAAGCAACACATTATGGTCTGTCAACCCTACCGGATGAGATAAAACACCAATTTACACATTGTGCTGAGATTGTGACAAGTCACGTGACAAAACAGCTGATCTCTTGTCGGGTGATCCTAACAAATGTCTCGCTCTCGTTCAAACATTTTACCAATCCTTTTTGCATTGTACTAAACGTTTTGTAACAGTTATGTTATATGAAGATTTTTGGTGGATATATTTTCATTCAATACAAAATAAACTGATATTTATATTATAACGTTTAATAGGAGTGAATAACTATAACTTAAATAGTTTAATTTTAATGAAAATTTATATTCGAGCTAATTTCTACTAGCTAAATAATTAGTAATTTAAAAACTGCACAAGTATACATTACGTGATTCTACTGATCCATTCAATATTATCGCACAGTTCTAATTCAGATTATTCATAAACCACTAAGAAGTCTACAGCCATCAAATTCACTTCGATTGAAGTTCTTTATTACAAAAGTTTGAAGAGCTGCTTCTGTCTTAAGTTTAATTAGTCTGGTGTAATTTGAACTGTAAAATTAATATTACAGTTTTAATATTAGTTTTTTTTTTAAATAAACATTTCCTTTCTTAGAGTAAGATATAACATCATCCTTTTAGTTCTGAGCCCATTTTATTTATGTGTTGGTGGCATGAGCCATAACTATTAATATAATAGCAATATGAACTAATATTAACATAAATTTCACTTTTTCTTAAATTAAAGACAATGTCTACAATGTACTGAAGCTAGGTTAGCCTACTCCATACAATGTTCAGTTTCATTTGGGCCACCTCGATCTTCCTTTCAGGGATGAATATTATGATTTCGTAGGCGTACCAATCTAAATCTTCTGTTTTGGTCTCTTAGATATCAGAAGATTGTTGTAAGCACGATTTCATAGGTCTTGGCCCAATATAGAACCTTTTTTAGGCACGGAGGTTGCGATCAACATTAAGTTTTTTTTGTTCCAAGTGCTAGATCAAAGGTTGTCCACTTAAAATATATAAGTGCGCAAAATATATCACATAGATCGTTAACCAAGTTTAGGACTATAATGAAGATGATTTATAGTTAAGAATGTTATGTTCTCTAATGTACCCATCTTCGGATATGGGTAATACGTTTACCATCTTTATGTATCCATCTTCTTATTTTATCCGTATATTTTTCACAGAACAAGTGTCTAGTTGGCTTTGTACACCCCCCTTATCCTCCAAATTCTACAATAAAATTCTGCAACCATGACATATCGTACATAAAAATACTGATATAACATCCAGCACAACTTTATTAGCTGTTTGGATTAAGAACCACCCGGACGTTATTGCTGCGCATATCATCAACCAATGACGTGATCAAATAAACTTTATATATCAATTATGTATTATTTTCAAATTTTGAATACAGTTGCTGAGCCTTGCATTTGATATTGCAAAAACAAACAATGTTAGTAGAAGGTATTTATTAATAAGCTATAAATATTTTAATATAAATTTATATTAATTTTATATTATTAGGCCTGGGTCATTCCACCAAACCATTGTCGAAATTAGCGAAGAGCTGGAAAGCTATAATATTATACTCCTTGAAGAAAAATTATTGTTTTCATGCTGATTTTAAATAAAAACTATATTTTTACAAATTTATACGTTGATTTTTAGGTTATAGACTTATTTTGTTATGAACGCAATAATTATATGGTAGTACAAAAAAACTTTATCACAATATAGTAAAAAATATTGATCAAAAATAACTAAAAATTTACTTCAAAAAAAGTAAGCCCATTGCCGACCGCGTGAATAGGATTTTTAATTATTTTCCCTTGATTGTCACTATAATACGCAGCTTATGGTCCATATTAGAACTCGATACTCAAAATGTTGTAATGTTGGCCCACCATATTGCTTAGCAGTTAAAAACCGTAACAAGAAAACTTAAGGGCTGAACACTTTGTCCAACCCTTCACTGAGAATAAAATTGCAAATAAAATATGTTGCTCAGTTTGTCACATTACTAAAATTCAAAGTCACTTGTGATTTAATCCACGAATTGTATTGATCTAAAAAAGCTTTTTATTAATGTAAAATCATAAAATTCCTCGATTTTTCCGATATGTAAAAAGTCTCACAACAGCTGGTCCATTATTTAAAAAATACCGGAGAAGTTTTAACGCCCGCAGTTCAGTGAATACGGTACATATACAGAAACGCGTGGCGTGTTATTTTGCAGGAGCAAGAACATTTAGGCAATAGCGGAAGTCTAAAGGACTGTTTACCGAAATATAGCCAACCAATATGAACATTTATCACTAATGACCTGAGACAGCAAAATAAAAATAATATTTTTAAACATATTGTATAATATTGTAATAATTATAATATTGTACAAATATTTCCTGTAAATGAATCATGTTTTTGGGTAAATTCCTCATGATTACGGACAGATGGATAGACTTCAGAGATAGGCATAACATCTAATGTGACAGTTGTAATATAAATTGATCACTCAGAATATTTTAATGAAAATTAAATAGTATCAATTACAATAAAAACCATATCAGTGAGATTAATTGATTGCTATATCTTTGCTTTTAGGCTTATACTTGGAAATGCTTTTACTATATCTGACCTTTTCAGAATGTTAATCAGAGTTGAAAAAACAAGTAGATTAACAGTAACCCTCACCTGTAACAACACAAAACTATTTATATTAATATAATGCTATTAAATGTTTTAAATTTGTATTTGAACCTATGAAAGCCATTTAGCTACAGCCACATTTTTTATCAAAAAGATAGTGGCAATGTTAATGGAACGTTTCACACTTCTCTTTAAAATTAACCAATATGGTTGCTCGGGGTAGAGATGCTGACACTTCAGGATTCAAAGGCAGATCCCTATAAATGAAATGTGGGGTAGACACCAGTGGCCGGCATTAGATCATGTATGTCTGGTAACATTACATTTTTTGCCTTTAAAATTAATATAGTCTAGTTAGTTTTAGTTTATAAACTAAAAGTTAGGACTAAAATAGATTTTACTAAACTAGTTTTTTACTAGTTACTAGTTTACTAGTTTATTTATTAGTTAGTTATTATTGAGTTATTTTACTAGTTTTTTTAGAACTAAATGATTGAGTAGTATATAATGATACAAGCTTTTTCCGTATTGTTAAATAAAAGGAAGTAGATGTCAGTCTATTGTTATTCTGATATTGCAAAAACAACCTGTGTCACGGAAATTGAACAGATTTATGTATTTGATAATTTGGACGAAAATTGGTTGAATAAAAATAACATCATTTACATAACTCTATTACATATCACGATCTGAACCCCTCGTTGTAGTTGTAGCTATTGTGTGTAACTATAGCACAAAGTATTTCATATCGTACGAGAGGTTCATATGGCAGCACGAAACGTCTGGCACGAGTGCTGCCAGAACTTCGAGGACAGTTTGCGCTAGTATTACACACAAGCTATTTCCTACAATAATAAAGTCATTCAGGGTATGTTTAATTTTTCCGCTGGCATAAATGTAAACATAACTTTTAGGTTTCCTGCAACCTCAGTCTCATTGCACAAAACTGGAGGTTAGTGTTGTAGGAACGGCGACCGTCTATCAGCTGACTGAGCGCTTAGTACGTGCTATTGGTTAGTTTCATATTTGTTTGGAGCGTTCCGCGCATGTGATTGGCCGGTTACTTTCCAGCAATAGTGCAGGAATCTACTACTTCTGTTCTGATAATAATACGGAATTCTGTCCTGAATTTATATTATCGTGCGTTTCTAGGAAAAATAAAATTTTCATAAATTAATAGTTTTTTAAAACATTTCTCAACAAGTTGGCATTAATACTACCGTATAAAATATACACGGTGTTCAAACAAATATTGGTATAAAACATTTTTAGAATAGTTAATTAAACATCTTACCAGTATCGGTATTGATAAACGTTGGGATAAGTAGTAGATCTTTTTAAATACTATTACATTTGAAAATATATAATCTTCATATAAATATAAATCGTCGTGTAATTTTTTTAGTAAAGCGTGTTGAATATTATTACATTTGAAAATATATAATCTTCATACGACTGATGGAGGCCGATGAACATTATCGACGAGTTAGGGAAAGCTGGGGACTACCACTTGGTATTCCAGCGGGCACGTCAGCCGACACACAAGCTGTGATTGTTCGCGGTACAGCATACTCCAGTCACATTCTCCCAAGCTATGTGCAACTCCAGTGCGCCAAGCCAGCGATATTTTACACTCTAAAATTGTTTGCTAAGTTTGATACTTTACAGTTTTGGAGGTTTATGTACATATTGTTTTATTTCGTGTCCAAATAAAAATGTCTTCTGTTAATATAATGCCATAGTTCAAAAATTACATATTTGGCAAATTTGCCATGAAAATTACACATTATTACATAACGTAATTACACGTAATTACATTTACGTAAAATTTCATGGAGAAGATTTATTGATCATCAATTTTGTTGTCGCTAAATTGGGTTTCTCCCTAGAAGCCCAAAAAGGATCCCATACTATGAACTTATTCAGTTAAAAGCGACTTAAGAAGCTAAGTTATATGCGAAAAAAGGCCGTATTGCGCATCGTTTAAGGCCCAGAATCGCTTGCAATTTAGACAATCTGCAGTTTCAATGACAACTGGCAAGATACTAATCATCCAGCGGCTCTGAATTTGGAATCAAAACGTACTTATGTTACAAATCCACCATGCTTTGTTTCTAGTTCAACTTACTGGTGAGATTCCGAAGTAAATTTTGTTTTCTACAATAAACTTAATTAATTTACTAAATTAAAAACCCCACCCCTTGTTTATTCTAGTTTTCTTTGTGAAAAATTATGTTATAGACTACAGTGTCTTTTTTGGATTTTAATTCCTAGTTCAACTGAGTATATTCAACAAATAATAAATATAACTAGCTTAAAAATACAAATAGTAACTTAAAGTATCCTCATTGGTCTTTATTTAATTTTTTTAGTACATGTTCAACTATTTTGTCGAGCAACACTCTTTTTAGCGAATTTCCCATAGGGAAGAAGCTATTACCGTAGGTCTCATGGCAAGACTTAAGCCCAGGACCATGTTATTTTTTTCTTTAGGTTCCCAGAGACTAAAAACAATAGTCGTAAAAATTTATATATATATAAATAAATTTTTATTTTTCATATAATTGTATTATTTATTTTATTTTACATATAATTTGCAAAATTATATGTAATTCCTCTGAATTCAAAAGCAGTGTGACTGACAAAGTTTATCCAATAGTTGGAAAGTCAACGTGTGAAACCCACAATGTGATTTACCAACTATCATGTAAACATTGTCCAAAAGACTATATTGGTTAAACATCGAATTCACTTCGAGTTCGTATGACTGGCCATCGTTTTGATGTGGTACATGAAGATCAAAGAAAACTTATTTATAATCATGCTTCTCACCACAACCAAAATTTTGAAGGCTGCTATGAGCTTAAAGCCCTTCACAAAATTAAACCACATCAAAATGCAAAAAGTAACCAACTAATTTTAAGAAATTCTGAATTGGCACACCAGTTGGTTCTAAAATCAAAATTTCCATCCGGTTTAAATTTAAGATAATTTGATAAAGAACGATTCAACTCAATTGAAAATTACATTTAAAAATTACATGTATAAACCTCTATATTTATTTATTTATTTTAAAATGTAACCAAATCATATGTTCCATATTTAAAATTTACTGTTAAGACAATCAATCACCTGTTTAATTATTTAGTCTCTGTTTATTATTGTTTATTGTTCTCATTTATATTTTCTCAAATGCTTGAAAACGTTTATATATTTATTAAACGAAAATTCGCATAACTTTTGATTTTCATTTTTCATTTATTCTTTCAAACAAGTTGAATAATTATATATATATATATAAATTATATATATATATATATATATATATATATATATATATATATATGTATATTTGCTCGGACGAGTTCGTAATCCTGACTTATCGGTCAATCGGAACAGGTAGTTTGGTGCGGGGGGGGGGTTTGTACCCCAAAAATAGATTTTTAGCGTATTTTTCATGTAATTTTTAAAATTTTCAAATGTTATCTTTTACCAATAGAATTAGCTCAAAAAACTACACAGTTTAGTACCTTAAAGTTTTTCTCTATCTCTAATGGTTACCGAGACTTAAAAAAATCATAACACAGTACATTGTATTTAGGGGCTCCAATGTTAATCTTATGGAGGATTAGGAAAAATTAATATTTCCCTTACCAATCAATAGTTTTGGATAAAACTTTGTATTTAGCTTCATCTAGTTGGGACTCATATGTTAATGCTAAAAAATCATAGTTTATGTGTTCCTCGAAGCAGCAAACCTGCATACGCTTTCCCATGTTAATGTTACAGAAAATAGGAAAATACTTTAATTTATCAACAGGTATTGATTGATCAATCTTGTCACATACTTGTACTATTATTGTTATATTATTGATTTGGAAATTCGCCGAGTGCGCAGGTCTGCTGCAATGGGGCTATTCTTAGTATATATTTACTAACTAAACCACTTTAGCGATTTATGAAAGAAAACTTCCTCCCTAAATTGTTTCTGAACACAAACAATATTGAAAGAAGAAAACTTTTACACACGTAAGAGAGGGTAGAGCTTAGGTATTTATTAACCTGGAAGCTCCTTGTCTCTGTCGTTGGAAATATTCACGAACAAAATTCACATTTTTGTCCTAAAATTCTCAATAGAGAAGATTGCTACTCTTTACTTTGTTCTCAATACAATTTGTAACATATATGGCTTACCGTACTTTAAATTCAAATTCATACATTTGTTTTAGTATTTTTTAAAATTACAATAGTTAAAGGTTTGTTTCACTTTATTGCGATGAGTTTTTAGGGCACAAAATCATGAACAACGAATCCTTTTGAGAGCTCTGTAAACGTTTAACTAATATACAAATTCTATTGCAAATTAAATTCACGCCGGTGTTTGTAATGACGAAACTATTAGACAAATGATCATTATAATTAGTTAAATAAAGTACGATTCTTCGTTATATTATTAGTTATTATTGATACAGTTATCTAAACAGTTTGGCAGCGAGAAATCAAGTTGGCATTTATAAAATTAATAATAGGCTAGATACCTTCTTAGGTGCCATGTGAATTCTGCCATTCACAAGGCAGATAAGAAGGTATCTAACTTACTGTTTGTTCAACTGATGTGATCCGTGAAAAATATATCATCATGAAATTCATAAAAAGATTCCCACTTTAAAACAAATTGCAGAAAAAGCTCGGCTTAAGATCTATTGGCATGTATAGTATACCATTAATGAATTATAAAATCAAATTTTCTTGCCAAAACTGGCTTCAATTATAAACAAAAGCGTGAAAGAAATCACTAAAACATCTCTTCACAAATGAGTTATTAGTTTCACTATCACCTAACCCACAATGTTCCATAAATAAAAAAATAAAAAAATATAAAACAATTGCTTCATCATAAGAGAAATTTGCTAAATAAAATGCATGAAAATCATAATTTTGATTTTAAATACTTAGTATATATAATTCCAGCCCTAAAATACTTATCACGTGTGGTCTTTAAGAGAGAATAAAATGGATCTTGGCAAGTTTTCATAAGCAACGTTGCTTCGCTTGTGAATACGAACAGTGAATAAAGTTTGAGTCAACAAAGGGAAACTCTTCAACCACATCAGAGCTTGCCAAGTAGTTTTATCTCCGGCATAGTTTATAGCTCATAAAGGAAGACGTCATTTACCTAAAATGTAGTTTTTGGACACTTTTTTATTGTAACTAAAAATAAAAATTTTTGATTTAGGTGTTTACATAAACTAAGTAAAAGCGATTTTGAGAGCTATTTATAGTTATTTTTCTAACCATTTTTAAATTATTTTGTAAATTTTACAATTTTTTTAATGTTTAGAGAAATATATATATAGGAGTGAACACTAAACCTAGAGGCTTTGCTAAACTACCAGGGGAATTGTGACCATGGATCATTTTCGTTCACATTTTCTCTTTCAACATTTGCCGCCGGTATCTTAACCAAGGGAAAAGTAATAAGAAAACCAACTCAGTACCAGGGAAGAAACCCTGAGTGACAATGTACAGGGCCTACAGTTGGACTACCAACACAGTTGGACTACCAACACAGTTGGACTACCAACACAGTTGGACTACCAACACAGTTGGACTACCAACACAGTTGGACTACCAACACAGTTGGACTACCAACACAGTTGGACTACCAACACAGTTGGACTACCAACACAGTTGGACTACCAACACAGTTGGAACCCACAGTTGGGCTACAAACTGTGAGGTCAGGTCACTATAGTTAGTGACCTGGCCAGAAAGTATATGTTGCGTCCCCAGGACGATAAATTGTCAACACTAATGAGTGTTATGCTAGGAAGAGAAGCTCAGGAGTAAGAGAGACAGTATACAGTAGTATACAATATACAGGTATACAATATAGCGGAGTCCACAGTTGTACCAAAGAACTGACGAGAAGGCATATATTGCGTCACCAGTATACTAAGAACAGAAGCTCAGTATCAGGACCAAAGTCCACCGTAACAGTATTAAAAAATCCCCGTTCCAGCAGACCTGCGTACTCATCAAATTTCCAAATCAATATAATTATAATAATAATAATATATACATGACAAGTTTTATTAAAATCTGTCGATAAATATGAGAGTTATTTGCTTATGCTCAATAAGATTAAAATGGGAAAGATCATGCAGGTTTGCTGCTGTGAGGAACATTCAAAGTAATTTTTAGCATAAAATATTTTTACTTTGACCATTTATACCAAGTTTCATAAACAGCTGTCCATAAATAAAGGAGTTTGCCCATTCTCCATAAGATTAACACGGGAAAAGAGTATGCAAGTTAGCTGCCATGATAAACACATAAACCATGATTTTCAAGCATTTTAAGCATAAGATCTCAACCATATGAAGGCAAATACCAATATAAAAAAAAAATAATAATAATATATATGACAAGTTTTATTAAAATATGTCAATAAATATGAGAGTTATTTGCCTATTCTCCATAAGATTAAAATGGGAAAGATTATGCAGGTTTGCTGCTGTGAGGAACAATGAAAGTAGGTATTTCTACCATAAACAATTTTTATTTTTAACATTTATACCAACTTTCATTTACATCAGACCATAAATAAAGGAGTTTTCCCTATATGATTAACATGGGAAAACAGTATGCATGCTTGCTGCCATGATAAAAACACATAAACGAAGATTTTTAAGCATAAACGGGTGGATATCAACAACATGAAGGTAAATACCAATTTAATCCAAAAATATTGATTGATATGGAAATTATTAATTTTCCTTATCCTCTATAAGATTGGAGCCCCAAAATACAACGTTATATGTTTACATTTTTTAATATCTCTGATAACCGTTGAAGATAGAGAAAACTTTATGGAACTAAATTGTGCAGTTTTTTAAGTTGTTGCTAATAATGAAAGATAAAATTTAAAAATTTAAATTAAAAAATATAAAAATTAGAAAAGTTTAAAAAAAATTTAAGTTAAAGAAAAAAGTATAAAACGTTCACAAGTTTGAGTACAACTCTTATCATATGTGAGCTCCTTAGACTCTGTTTACTAATTCTGTCTAATTTACAGCTTTTTAAATACATACAAAATATACTTATTTAGTGGCAAAGAAAATGTATATTCCTCTAAGTAAAAGCAGTTTTTTAAACTTTAAACTCTCTATTCTACTAAACCTTTTATAATATTCAAATTATATTTAGTGATCTTACCATACTGGGGTACATGACAGACCTAGGCATATTGTGTTCCCAGTATACTAAGAAGAGAAGCTCAAGTAAACCGTGCAATATAGGAATATAGGGGGCTCAAACAACGTTTGCTAATGTCTGCAAGGTCTAATAGTTGTGTCTGAGAACGAAACTTATACATTCGTACAACATTTGTAACACTCTAGAACCTTTTACCTAATAGTGAGTTATTTAAGGTCTTTGAACAATTTCTCACAAAAACAGGAAATCATCATTTTACAATAAATTGTATATGCTAATACTAAATTTTCCATGAACTATACATTTTTCAATAAAACAGGAAACGGGTTTTGTGTGAAATCGTCTTGAAGTCCGCCTCAAAATTACTAAACTTACCGGTAACTAATAGGCTAATTAAAAATGTTTTATTTGTCAACAAACTTTCCTTGTTTCGTTCTCAGGTTTTTTAACAAATCTAAAATTTTAACATCCAAGAAACTCCTAGCCAGTATTAGAAGGAAAGGGAAAATGTAACGACTGGAAAATACGGAAATTCCGGCGTCTGAGAAAGATAATGATGAGTGCACGACTGTGGATGAGGTTGACAAGGCTGTGTGACGCAGATCGATGGGATTGCTACACAATCTCGTCAGAGTTGTCCAGGAGTCAAAATAATTAAGTATACCTTAATCGAATCGGCTAATATTAAAAATTCTTTGCATTTAACCACTATTTAAACTTTTAACTAATAGCTTTGGCTTTACTAACATAATATTATACTTCTGTTTAGTGAAAAATACTCGGTAAATTCTTTAGTCGTCTTAAATTTAAGGTGAGATTATTAGTCAAATAATTCGCATATTTTACAACGGTATGTCACATCAATGACAAATTTTAGTAAAAGGGTAAAGGCGTTTATTCTAAGATTACAGCCTATATAAAAAAATATAATCTTATCTTAAAATATATAGCTGAAGCCAATGATGCGGTAAATAACAAATTAAAAAAAGTTCCCAAGTTAACTCAACTCCTCAGCTTGTGTTTACCCATATCTAGTTTACTTAAAGGTCAAACACCACTACATAATTAACAGGTGTAAAATACATATAAAAGAGGCGTATTTAGTAGCAAATAAATTGTACAAGTATTATCCTTTAAAGAAAAGGCCTTTTCTTAAACCTTAAACTTGTTATTCTATTAAATCTCTAATAAAGTTAAATCATATCTTTAACTGAAATTAATGCAACTCAGAAATGATTATAAAATGTAGCCTTCGTAGTACATGGTTGTGAAGTTAATAAAAGGGATATTTGAAATAATGGAAAATCTGAATTAATTTATATATATTAATTCCCTGGACCTGGCAAAGTATTTTTCGTTCATATTTATGCAAACACTTTTCTATTTTGGTTACAGAAGGACCCAAAATATAACAGAAATTTTGACGGATTCGCTTTATTAGTAGAGTAACGAATATTATAGTTTCTGTGTTTAATTCACTGCATTGATGATTATAGTCTTAGTCATAGTTTTATTATAACTAATATTTTGTCAATTTTCAATTATATAATGATATCTGTTTTAAGCTTTTTTATTGAAGATCTATTTTATTAGTGCTGATAAATTACCTAAATATTTTTTAACCCTACTTACATTGTGCCGTTGACCTGCTCACCCTAAATTAAAAATCAATTATTATCACGAAACAAGGGCCTTGTAAACTGATAAACCGCCGATGCGGGCGCGTTCATGTGCAGGCGACTGCTCATGACTTAGGCCTAAATAGTTGAATAGTTCTGAGATGTAAATCAATCCTTTCGGAAATGTAGTTTAAATATAAATAAACAATTATAAATAGAAATTTAATATATTTTTTATATAATCAATACGATTTTTGAATGGTCAGAAATATTAATATTGTTATAAAAAGATTTACATTGAATAGGTTTCCAGAATTTGTGTGTATTCCGAAAACTTGGTTTACAATAGGTCTATAATTAAATCACAATACTAATTTTGTAATGGTATATATATATATATATATATATATTTGATTATGTAAGGGCAGCTAATATAGTTATTATTAAATTAAAAGAACTTGTGCTCCCTTTAAATAAATTTTAAAGGGAGAGCTCCCTTTTTTACATAAATTTAAGTTAAAATACACTGTGAAAATGAACTAAGTTTCGAAACACGTGTCGTGTATAATGTAAGAAATAAAATGTTTAAAGGGAGCACAAGTTCTTTTAATTTAATAATAATAATAATATTTATATATATATATATATATATATATATGGATGTTATATACTCTTACTTATGGAACGAGTTTTAGGCACTAAAATATTATAACCACGATTATATGTAACATGGAAATGAGTCACGATTATATAGCCTAAAAAATATCTTTTTTTAAATGCATAAATCATTATAATTAATCAGTTGAAATAAGAGTAGTTAGTTACGGTTACAGATATAACTATAGCTAGGTTTCATTGTAAGCACAATGATTAAACTGTATTAAATGACTAATTACGCAAGACACGTTGAGTGTGTTATTTAGACCTCAATGGCTGTCTGACAGCGTTCAGCACTTCCTGTTTTGCATATGGCTTATTATACAATCAGAGCTTATACTAAATACATGGACAATGTCTAGAGAGACCATGACTGTACGGTTGCCTCAGTAATGGAGCCTAATATGACATCAAATACGAGTACTATCCGTCCAGTTTACTACACCAAGTATTACTACAAAATAGTTTTCTCATAAGTCAAGTACTTTAAACTAAGAGATAATTCATACTTTTAACTAATTTTAAATCATCAGCGCCTAAAAACAGTTACCCCCTACAAACTTCTACTGGTTTTCAGTTAGTGACATAAACACTAGTAGAGATGAGGACTTTTTTTAAAGTTAACCAACGTCTTCTATTGACTTTACAATTATGATAATAATTGGACTTAATAGTTGCTTAAAGTATATTTTTAACGTAATAAAAGTAAAAAAAAACTTTTAGGCTTATTAATTTCTAGATGCTGCCAACCAATGCTGGACTTTGATAGATAGCACTCTGTATTTTTGTTTGCCTTATTCAATCTATGTATTCTGTTTATAGTGAATTACCATTAGGAAATATTGCTATGACATTAGTATTGATCATAATAAGACCTAGGATCCTCAGTTATGAATAATTTTAATCTAACTAGAAAACTTTACATAGAAGGGCAGAATAAAATTTGCTGCTTTTTGTAAACATATTTTTACCAATAATTCACAAAGTCTTTTTGTTTCTGGATTTATTTTCCTACTAAGGTCATATAAAATAATGTACTGCATCACTGCATGTGCCTAATATCCAACAAGTTGAGTTTTCAAAAATCATTTATACTGATGGCAAATCAGATATGCCTGTACGAGATAGTGATACCATCCGAATGGTCTGTTTTCATTACTATTTAAGTACCAGTTCAGTTTGCATACTGAAAAATTAATATACTATTGGCTTACAGTTTATTATACTTTACGTAATCAGGATAAACAAAAATGAGCATATTGAGCTTTTAAATATTATTACGGTATACTGTCCGAATAATAAATACACATGTACAGTTCACTGCGTACGCAGGCCGCTGAGATGGGGTATTTAGATTTAAATTTTCGCAGCTTTTGAAACCTTGATAACGTTACTCATGCAATAAAACAAGAAGGTAAAAATAACCTTACACATATACACTCAATAAATTATTGGCATGGGTGATTAAAATATTTTCCATATGTAGCAAAATATCCTTTGTCATCATTTTTATCATGTAGTAAATGTGATTATTTAAACCGCCTTATCTTGATAGCTGTTCCCGTGAACTGCTGTAGCGTGTGACATATTGGTCACAGACTGTATTGTGTTGTGTCCTTGCTGAGTTAGATGGCGCTGGAGGGCATCTGTGCGCACAATGGAACCAAAGCCAGACAATGGCTCAGTCTTTGCCTCTAAATGAGCTTCACTAATCTTTCTCTTCCTGTCCACGACATCTCATCCCCACCTAGATATGAATATTGATTTAACTTTACTGCAATATTCCTAAAAAGAATATTTTTTTGTATTTATTTTAGTAATATTTTTAAAAACACCAATCTTCAATTACATACAAAATTATACTCTAATAAACCTTTTCCTAAATAATGCTAACATTATGGCTGATACAAATTTTTCAAAATTCAAATTTAAAATTAAGTCTGAATATTAATGATGGATGGAGTGGAAATTTTGTTCATAAATGCTTATTAAAATAATTTCCCCATTAACATATGTCAAACTGTTGAGCAAGATTGATATTACTAGCGCCATCATACACTATAAATGTTACAAATGAGACTCATTAGCTACGATGGAATATCCCACGAAAGGCTTAGAGTTATTGCATCACATCTCTCTAAGTATAATAGATAATATATTTGCTTATAAAAGACCATCCTGAAATCTTTAAAAAATCTTGTACATACTGTATCAATTAGTTTAGTTCTACTGGTATCCGAGGTAGAACAGTAGTGTTTTAAATTATTTATTTTCGATAAATACGTATATAATTTACACAGTAGTGCCGTTTTTACCTCTCTAGCTAAAAGCTATTTTAGAGGAAATCTCTAAACTATTACATTATTTTTATTGGTCAATAATAAATTTAGTTTCTTAAAAAAATTATATAGAAGATATCAGAAATAATAATAATAATGATCCTACGGGAAAACACAATTTTCAATAACGTATACAAGTAAATAGCAAATTAAAATAAATAGAGAGCATAGTATAAATATTTATAAATTTATTTCAATAAGATCTCACCAATATCACGTTTTAAATTAAACTATGTAAACAATTACAAAACCATAAACAACCACTCACATTACATATAAACGTACACATATCAAAAACAAATTTATCGTATTACTCTATGCCTTGCCCACCACCACTGACCCAATGCCAACAGCTGGGCGGATAACGTGATTAGATATAAAGGCTAGAGGCTACCAACTACAACATGGTCCTGAAAGGCACAATAGATTGAATGCAAATCATTTTACTCTTTTTACCGATAAATACATTTGAAATTTATTTAATCGAATTTGAACTTTTGATTCCTCAAGTAGTCCCCATTTGTTGTTGATTGCGTTGTAATAATAACCAATATTTGTTCACAATAACCAAGAAATGCATAACTAACATTAACACATTAACCTAAAGGTAACTACTTTGTTTCACCTACTAACTTGATGTATAGTTTTTCAATTACAAAATAAAATTTTCAGGAATTGTTTGTAAAATGAGTCTTGAGTCTATGTTTCTCATCATTTATATTTGTTAAAAACTTAAACTCTAATGGCAGAGAATTAAGGAAATTTGGAATTTTGTATTCTGAGACCAGTTTGCCATAGCTATTTTAGTGCCTTTCAGTCCTGCATTTCCTTTGTCTTAAATTATGTACCGTTTCATTAATTGCTCTATTCTATTCATAAAAATAATACCTGCAAAAATCAGTATAGTTAATGAATCAAATGGTGATAATATTTATAAAGAGATTTTTCAGGATATTATGACACATAACTTTCACTATTCTACTTAATACCTTTTTTAGCTGTTCTTTTATATAACTAGGTCATAAATAATAAATAGAAATCACATATTAAACAATACTTTGGACTAATGAGAAGTATATCATTCTCATATTACTAACTGGAAAGAACATGCTCAACCTATAACATTTATACATACGTACCTACGTATTTATACATATACCTACGCAAATTAGTCAATTTAGTTATTTGTATCACTTCATATCTGAATCCAAATGAAACTGTATACTAAGTCTTATCACATTGTCAAACAGTTGTATTATTTTTATTATTTTAATATAAATTAATAGACATTGAGGCATGAAAAAAGACTTCATTATCACTCAAATGATTTAAAATGTATATAATCATATAGGCCTTATGGACAGTTTGTGACAATATCACTAGTATGATGACGTCAGTGTCGGTGGAGGGGGCTTCCGCACGACCTTGTGTTTCATCAGCCACTCGTGTCAAAGCGACGAATCTATTTGTAATTCAGCTAGTGAAATATGTGCATTTTATAGTCGCCTAAATAGTTGAAATAGTTTATTTAACTCTTCCTAGTTAAACAATGAATACCGTGTTGTTCCTGAGTTTAAGTAAGCTGTTTTAATGCTATTGGCTTTACTGATAGTTGTTGCTGTACACAATGCTGGGTGATTACTGGTCCTTTAAAGTTAAATTTTACTCATAGAAAATGTAAACAACCAAACCTACAAGGCTATGACAACTTTTTTATATTTTAATATTTTAACACTCTTAATTTAATTTGTATATAACCAAAAACAAAATATCTAAAACTTATTTGTGTTTGTGTTCTGATCATTAAATTTATTTTAGAGACATAATATAGGAATCCAAATAAATTTACTAATGAGTGGTTTTGATAAATGCTCTAGCTAGATTAGAAATAACACGTTAAACATTTTTTAAATTAGTTTTGGTTTGGCTTGTTAAACTTGATTAGTTTGATTAACGTTTACTTAACGGAGCTCCCGTTTAATGATATTTTACTATGATCATTTTTGTCCTGTAGAGTTTTCCAGGAGTGTGGTTATTGTTGGGTGCACTACCCAGTGCTGCCTATTAGAGTTTTCCAGGAGTGTGGTTATTGTTGGGTGCACTACCCAGTGCTGCCTATTGGTTATACACCTATATTTTGGGGTCAGATTTTGTTTCATCCTCACTATTTACTATATCGTGGTGTTCAGCTATATGCACGTGGACCCTAGCCGCTGCTGTATTAGGTGTTGGATCGTCTACGGCTACGACCTGGGACACCTCTCTGAGTAAAAAGTACCAGAAACGCCTGCTCATACATTTGGTCAAGTAAGTGTAACGATAAACACTGGATATTCTATTATATAAAAATCAAAATATTTTATTCACAAAAATTAAATTTTAATTTGCTATTATTTTTAACTATTTTATTTAATATTAACATCAAAATGTTGTAACGTTTAACAAAGAACAAAATCTATGCCTAAAATAGATTTGTGGAGTATAGAAAATATGGACATTTCATTTAAATATGTAATAAAGATCTGAAAACTAAAAATATTTTTATATATTATAAGGTTTTCAAAACTTTAAAAATCTAATATAAATTACACTGAGATTATTCTGCTGTTTTTCCCGCTGTGTTTATTTTCACTCTTCTTCGTTATAATATTATATTCCAATAAGTGTAATATATACAGCGCTGAATGCCATTTCTAACTGGCCGTTAGTGTTTCATCTTTTAAAAATCATACTACATCTTTTGAAAAATTATTATGTAAAACAATAACTAAGCACCATAACGACAATACTTGGTTGCATATATTCCAAATGTATAATGCAGACAACGTTACTCGCCTTTCTTAAGAGAAAAGCCCTTTAGTTTTTCCTCAAACATAGAACAACTGAATGAATTAAAAATGTCTGAAATGTTATCAACCAATTAACAATTTTAAAATTGTTATATTTTGAAGCTTTTTTAACTTTAATAAATGTTATATTTTTAATCAACTTCATTTAAATATAGCAGAAAAACTTCCTCTTTAGATAGAGCTATTTGTTCGATTTTCTAGCTTATGTAAATAGATACACAATATTATGTACTTGTATTAACAAAATTGTATAAAGTAATTAACAATTTAGAGTACTATAGGATATACTCTTATAGTAATAAATTATATAAATAAATAAATAAATATATATATATATATATATATATAATAAACTGTTTTTAAACTCGTGATACTAAATATTTTGACATGTGCTTCTTACTGTGTCCAAGAGTAATAAGTTTTTAAAATCAACCGGTACTTTAGCAACAACTGGAAGCCCACTGGAAAAAACGGTAACACTTTACCTGGCATGCTTGATCACGACGAACCACTTGACGAATTCAAAGGTCGCCCATTCGAAGCGTACAGGATTTTTAGAATGGATATAACTTATCCAAGTACATCAATGAAACTAGAAAATGCCTTAGAACTGCTGACTGAAGGAGGGCCCTCCGAGGCAGCGCGCTACGACTCTGCGCTGGACTCTATATTCATCTGTGGGGGGTTGATGAGCAACGGAAGAGACGGATTCGCTGACAGCTTAGTGAAAGGTAATTGACATCACATTGAGAGTCCTATACTGAAATTGTATTTGCCCTGTGTTTATTAGTCCTGTGAGTTGTGAGTTAATGATCGCAACATACTGTCGTACTTTATTGGTTGTAATTTGGTATTATTTCAGATTTATAATCATATTAAATGATATATAGTAAGTCAATGATGAGGGATATCACCATAAACAAGAAAAATACCCACTTACCCCATTCCGTAATAAGAAACATGAGATACGTTTTCACCAATTCGTACTAACAACAAGTACAGTATTCCTTAAAGTTATTCTGGGTTTAAAATGTATAGTTTATTTTGTGTCTAAATACTGTAGTAATGACTCATATTTTAATAAAATGTTATCAATTTTTCTCTGCTGGTTTCACGAGTATCGGGAATTTGGTTTGCAGCTCTGGCTATGAGAAATATTCTCAAAAATTACAACGTTTTCATCTTCGACTTGACTGGCATGTCCTGGCCAATTACCTTATCTATTGTGAAGGCATTTTTTGGACTGACATCAAATTACAAGGTAATGCTTTGAACTCTTGAATGTAAAAGTAAACAAAAATAGTTAGTGAGAATTTATATTTACTCATGAACTATTATACTTACAATTATTTTAGTAGCCAGTAATTAATTAAAAATAAATGTTTACTCATTTTTCTATTTTCTCATTTTCTTCATTAAGTAAGGACGTTCCAGAATACAAACTATTATTATTAATCATAATTAGTCTTCAATATTTAAATTTTTACGTTTATTAATTTACGTTTTTTTAATAATTATTAACAAGATAAGAACAATGAGGTTTTTATTAGTCAGTAATGAAAAAGTGGTAGGCTGCGTTTAAATAGAGAGCTAGAACCAGCTGCTTAGTGGTCGCTACAGTGCAGCTACGACCCGGAGGTGGTCACTAAAGTGCTGTTGCTGCCTGGTTGCGGTCACTACAGTGCAGTTACTGCCCGTAGGTGATCACTAAAGTGTAGTTACTGCCTGGTTATGGTCACTACAGTGCAGTTACTGCCCGAAGGTTGGCACTACAATGTCGTTACTGCCTGGTTATGGTCACTACAGTGCAGTTACTGTCCGGAGGTGGTCACTAAAGTGTAGTTACTGCCTCGCTGTGGTCACTACAGTGCAGTTACTGCCCGGAGGTGGTCACTAAAGTGTAGTTACTGCCTGGTTATGGTCACTACAGTGCAGTTACTGCCCGTAGGTGGTTACGCCTGTGCAGCTACTGCCGGAGGTTGTCTCTATATTGCAGTTACTGCCCGGAGGTTGTGACCAAATTGCAGTTACTGCGCTGAGGTGTTCATGACTACTGATATGTGCTCCATTCTTATGATCAATGTAAATCCAACAATTTCGTGATCTCTCATGGGTTTTGAGGTTTTATCCTCATTTTTACAGTTTCTTTTTACATGCATATGTCTTACCTCTGGGGTGGGGGGGTTATGGGGGCTATCCGCAATCCATCAGAGCTCAAATAGAAACGGAAATTATACCACATAGTTATAAGGACAGCAGTTTAGTGAAATCGAAAATATTCCCTTTAGACATACATATCCATAATCTAAGCTATTTACCATAGTTGAGCTATGTAAGGGAAATAAATACATTTTCTCCAGTGTCCATGTGCATTTTTACCTATCCAATGCCTTCTGCAGTTCGAGCGACTGATCTGCAAATACACGTTATATTATTGTTTTATTATATTGAGTATATATATATATGTACGGCTTCCGGATATTTGGACATATTATACTATTCTCAGTTAAGATTTAAGTAAAGTTTAACTGACAAATTTTGGACGCAAGGACTACATTATATCGTAAATTTTGTGTTAAGTATACCAGTCTCAAAAAATGCATCTTATATTAGATGTGAGGGGTCATATTAATTTTACTTCAATTAAATCTAAATGTTTTCAATATAATTTTATGTAAGAAGGAAATCAATGCTGAACCAATTTTTTTTAAATATACCATTTAAATCCGATCAACTTAAATGAGTAGCATAACTTTAATACGCATCGATGCTACATTCTGCTATAACATGGATTGAATGATGTGTTTTGATACAGGGCGTGGCAACCGCAGTTGGAGATTTCATTGTTTCTGCGGCAAACATAAATTTGATGGAGATAAATAAGATTCACCTCGTTGGGTTCTGCTACTCAGGCCAACTGATAGGATACGTAGCTAGGTACCTCGAGCATCTGAAGAAAGTGAAAGTGAAGTCTTTACTAGGTGGGTTTTGTAGAGAATGGACCCAGCATAGCGTTATAGCTTAATCTAATACCAACCTAATCTTAGAGAAGGATATGAGTCGTAGGTTAGTGATGACACAGTTCAAATATTAAAACGATTGCCACATTTGACATTTAACTTACAAACGAATAACACACACTTTTGTTAAATATTTTTGTTAGATACTTATTAATTATTAAAGCTGGAAGTATGGGACCCACATCATCAACTATACTGCAGTCTCTTGGTGATGCGGGGTTTCAACGAGTTGTGAAGCCCAGCCATAATGTCAGCATTTATATGTTAATCTAAAATTTAAAAATACTGTAGGCCAAATTATTACAACGAGTTTTTTAATTAACATTCAAAGAAATATATATTTTGAATATGAAATAATATGAAAACTTGCAGCGTTGGATCCATTCTCGCTTGGGCTTCTATCGCTTCGCAGTTCCTTGTCAGCAGAGGATGCTGAGGTCGTGCACGTCTATCACACCAACTCGCTTGTGTTTGGCACGTTTAGGCGAAGAGGGACTGCGGACTTTGTGTTCAACAACGGACTGTGGCAGCCCGGCTGTGGAGGTAGGTGAAATATTCTATGACCTGTTTATAATGGGGTGGTACGAGATATAATACATAATATAAGGTATAAGGTATAAGGTGATAAGTTTAAGGGAATAGGCGACTTTCGTGATTTTGAGTTTGTAACATCTAACTAAATCAATGTACTGCACAACTGAACATGAAACCCATTTTTTATGACATGATATGATATGATGTATCTTTATTTGAATAAACGTACATTACAATGTGTACATCTCAGTCGTCATTACATATAAAAATTGACAATTTAACCATTAAATTATCTCTAGCAATTGTGATGTACTTTCGTTAAATTATCCATGTCAGTGTTGTTCGGAATAGCTGAGCATAATTGGGGTGATGACTTTCGGGGTCGATGATAAGTAAATGGGATCAGTTCAGAAAATTGGGTTTCAATGCAAATATTCTCAACAAGGCTAGATCGTCATAGCCGTTCAAGTTTAGGGTTTCTATTAGGAATCATAATACTAGAAAATAAAGCTAAAGTATGCATTATTGTTAGCCAATAAACACCTTAAGAAAATTTATGAACGCTAGCATTTCTTCCGAGGAACAGTTGATAGAATTAATCCAGCTCGAGAAATGGTTGCTATAATTAATAAAGCAGTTTGTAATTTAAAAAGTGAAAACTCGAAAGACAATACTTTCTCTTTGCCATTCCTTGCTGATAGTCGTTAATTTTATACTAAGCTAGAGCTTTATAGTTCAAGTGGCAAGTGACACGGACATCTTTGTGACATTTAAAGATAGATAAGTTGAAAGCTTGGCACTGTTCATGACTGTTCCATAAACTGGCACATTTATCAAACATAATTTACAGATTATTGCACATAAGAATGAGGTGTTAGAAGAGGGTTCAGAGTTGCGGAGCAGGTACCAACTCTGCCAGAACACATACCAGAGAAAGATGATTTATATCATTTATATGTATAAATAGGAAGAAAATTAACTCTGTATCAGAGCAAATAAGTAACGAGGCTATGAAATATATGAACTATGTAAATCATAAAACTAATCACGACGAACTAATCCTGACACAGCTATATTGGCTATAAAAATAAACTTTACATAAATACAATTTAACATATGTTTGACGAGGTTATTTACAATATTTATTCAGAATATATGCCCAAATTAAACTTCTTTTCCTTAAACGTCTATGAAACATAGTTTCTAAGTACCAATTTTGTTATTATTCCAATGATTTGATCTTAAACAGAAACTAAATCCAACCATACGAAAAGTGGCATTTTCAGCCTTGTCAAAACTAATTCTTCATAGTTCTGTTGATTAAATAACGCAAACCTAAAAATTTCATGTCTATACATTATCTCATACATATTTTTTGTATAAGTGTGCAATTCTTTAGTAAGTGTTTTCAACAGTTTGTATAGTTTTCTTTTAATTAGACAGAGTTTCAATTAATTTATAACGCGCTTGTAACCCTTGTTTGCAGGAATGTTTAAGAGTAGGCCTATATGAAACAGTAGTTTAGCACCATGGTACGGTGAAAAATTGTCAATATGACATTTTTAGTTTTGCGTTATTTAACCAAAAGTATGAAGAATTATTTTTGGCCAATTATTTTTGCTTTTTTCATTGTTGGATTTAGTTTGTGTTTAATATCAAATCATTCTTATAAAGAAAAACCGGCACTTGCAAGAAAGAAAATTTAAATTAGCGATGAATTCTGATTAAATATTATAAATTAACTCGCCAAACATATTTTGTATTGTATTTATGTAAAGTTTATTGTTATGGCCAATTTAGCTTCGATCCAGGTTAGTCGTGGGTTTTGTTGGCCGCTGCAGAGCGCAGATCATCATCGAATCAGCAGAGCCAATCATCGAAGCACATATGAAGTAAACTGTCAGTATTTTATGTTTTAGTAGAGCTAAGTAGCTTCAAACACTATTATAATTATGCAGGTAAAATAGTTTCTCAGAATAAACAAATTATTAATTACCAATTCATTTTCACTTAAACCTGCTATTGACAAACTAACTCTATTACAGTGTTAATATTTTGATTGAAAATTAACTATTAACTAAACCTACGCCCCGTAGAAAACTTTTTGAATATTTAAAATTTTATTTTGAAGCTAATAGCCGGTAGAACCTATTTATACTGTATGTATTCTGTTATATCTATGAATTTTATACCGATCAATTACATTATACCTATGAATAAGTCTTTGTCTCTACTATACCTCAAATGAAATAATCATTGTCTAATTTGATTTTTTGGGTGTTCAGTGTCCGCCAGGTGCAGTCACAGCCAATCGGTGTTTATACTGCTATACGTTATCAGCTTTCCTAGGTTGTTCGTGGCAAGGCAATGCACGTCGTGGTTTGCATTCAAGAGATGTTATTGCAGGGACAAAGATACTGTTGAATTGACCTTCCCCCCTGCACCAGGGTAAGAGTATTAATATGAAATAAGAGATTAATGTGTTCCAGGAACATGAAATGGACAAGGTATGATATCTTAGGTGCTGCATATTTCTATATACCAGCAATCTCTATACAAATGCATATTATAAACATTGATTTAGTAACAAATGCATGGTCATATAAATATATTCCTATTAGTAGTATAAAACCCAAGTAATAAAACTCTGCTAGTAGTCGTAATCAATTTTATTTGTTTGAATTGCAAACCATCTCTCAGGAAAGACAAACATTTCTGAAACATCTGTGTAGACAAATTTAGAGTTTTGTGAAAACGTGATTCTTCACCGATCGAGTATTACAGACCGACACCACCACTAATAAACGTACTTTGCGATCAAAAGTGCATTGGTATAACAATAGGCTATTGACCGGACGGGTTTTATCAGTAGTCTTATAGTTACTTACTATATACAACTAATAACTATAAAATATTCATGTCAATAAAATTTTTAAGAAATATTTAGTTGGTAATGAGTAGGGTTGGATTGAAAAATAAATTCCGATTTGCATAAACCATGGAATCCAAGTTTATTCAAAATAATATAATGGTTATTACAGCCAATGACTTTAAACAAAGATCACTCAGTAATCTGAGAGTTGGTAACCTTTGTTAAAT
Source organism: Nephotettix cincticeps (assembly GCA_023375725.1). Lineage (NCBI taxonomy): Eukaryota > Metazoa > Arthropoda > Insecta > Hemiptera > Cicadellidae > Nephotettix > Nephotettix cincticeps. The sequence continues at coordinate 61,301,136 of CM041791.1, read as the reverse complement.
TGTTGACAAACTAAATAATAAGCTCCCTATCATATTGATAAATAACATATTGATCATGGCCATTCCAGAAGTCAAACCTAAATAGCTTGATATCCCGAGACTGTAATTATAAACAATGTTACCATCTACTTATTTCATTAATATTAAGAAAATATGGGGGGTTAGCAGATTGGTTCGTTCACAGCTGCTGATAGAATCCTAGTCCTTTTGTTGAAGTAATTTTATATTATGCCATATGAAACCTTTTACTCAGTAAGTAAAGTCCTCAGTGAAATCTTTAAACCCTTGAATATAGGCTATATAAAACACATCACTAAAGGATACCAAACGTTTCTTAATGGGAGCATATTCCATTTGAAAAACTTTGATGTTGCTCAACAAGACTGGAGCTGTTCTGAAGCAATTGGCTGTTGGCTTAAGGGGATTGATAGAGGATTTAATTTAGAATTCAAAAGGCAAACAAAAACTTAACGTGTCGGATGTTTGTCTCCATAAAGTATTTTTTTTTAAATGGGATTTATTAATAATTTCTTTGCTTGTTTATGATAAATATATATGTATATGTATATATATATATATATATATATATATATATATATATATGTATGTATGTATATATATTTATTTACATTATGTAAGATTAATAGATATAACGAAGTAAAATACAGTTTTGTAAGACATTTAGGTATAAAATCTAAGGTTAAAGAATAGTTAGATTGGATGTGAGGTTTCAGTGGGCTGAAGGCCCACTGCGGCTGTTATAGGACTATGTCCTCTTCAGCCTAGGATAGGTTTGAGGTTAGGATTTGGTTGCGGGTTGAGTGAGGTTTTGGTTGCGAGTACTGTGTTTATAGTTAGTGATTGGATGGTTTCGGTTTAGGAACAAAGACCAGAGCTTAGCCGAGGGCAGGTTGCGCTAGACCGAACGAGTGTCTGGCTTTGGTTGTTGCGTTAGGTGGAATAGGGTTTAAGGTGGATTTGTTTATTTATTTATCATCTGTAGGTTCGGGTGGAAGGAAATTTGTACCAAAGACCAGAAAAAAGCAGGGATTTACATCCTATACCCAAAAGAAAATCTGGCTTTGGTTTTTGTGCTGGGAGGGTTAGGGTAGGGTTAGAGAGGTAGGGAATAGTGGAACCACAGTCATAGACTAGGCCGGACATGTGTGTCCTAACCCGAACGATCGTCAGGACTGTGGTCAGTTGGTGGATAGGGTGGATTGGACTATGGGTTTTAGGAATATTACCAATTGTATCTGAAACAATAAAAACATTAATACATTCAACACAAGGTGGTAGGGTTCGGTTAGGCGATAAGCTGTAGTGGGAAGTGGAGAGACCATAGCTATGGACTAGGCCGGGCGCATTTGCCCTAGCCCGAACGAGCGTCCGGTCTATGGTCGGTTTTGGGTAATATGAGGTTGGTAGCACTGGCGTACTGGGGGCCAGGCTATGGTGTTTAAGATCTATGGGAAAACTCTTAACGGCGTGAAATTTTAAAATAAAATAAATCAAAACCTTGGGCCAGTGAGATTTAAATTTACTATAAACGGAGACATTGGGCCAGACTTTGGGGTTTACACTCTATGAAGAACTCTAGACGGCGTTAAATTCAAAATGAGATAAAATAAAATAAATAAAAATAAACAAAATAGACAAGTAAATAAGATAAGAACCTTGGTCTGAAGTAGTTAAAATTTACTACAAGAAGGGCACATTAAGCTATGGTGGGAGGTTGACTAATAAAGAATAATATATATATATATATATATATTGGATACATCCTTTTGATAATAGGCCTATATAGTAAAAAGCATCAAAAATATTGACATGAATTGAAATAGAACTTAACGTTTACTTTTTCGAACAATAAAACTACTCGTAGTTTAAAATACTAAAAACATGCTAAAATAATTTAAAGAATATGGTCCATTTGGTGAATATTTGTTTATCAACATAAATTTATAAACTCAATCCACGTGTTTTTGTTTAGGGCTTTTGGAAGATTCTACATTAGAACCAGCGAATATTTACCTTTTGGACTAGGAGAGGTGGGTTCTGAATGCTCTTGAAAATGAAAAAATAAGATGAAGTTGAAGGCAGCCCATAATGAAATGAAACTTGATCATTATTTATTTTACCATAATAGTTAGCACTAATAAAACATATTTCAATTCTTAGTAAAAAAATTAAATACTTGAGAAAACATTTCACCATAAAAATGGTTATTCTTTTTTTTTATTATAACAGCCCAAAAATAAATTGTTTTAACTATTCATTTTTCATTATTCACAAAATGTTGACCCCTTCCTCACTCCTTCGTACAATACATTAGCACAAACGTTTAAATAATCTTGAAGTAAGTAAGTAAGTTAAGTAAGTAGTTCTGTAAACGTTCATTAACAATTCTGGAGTTGTACAAACAATTCTGAATGTCATCAGAATTTGAATAATGGTACAAGATATTTTGGGGTGCACTATATTTCTAACCAAGCTTGATAGCTTAATAATTTGACAATAAGTAATAATGTTTGACTGGACACCCATTATCGTTTTCGATAATGTGATACAAATTTAAATTAAAATTTGGTGTAGTATTTCATGAGCCTGTTAAAAAAGGTATTTTACACAGAACAACAAAATTTTTTTACTCTAAAAATATGAGATACCTGTTTTCATAGAAAATAAAGCCTAATCTAAAATTTGCATTGGGGGTCTTGTAAACTAAGTAGTCCACATCCTATCTTAGGATAAATAGTCTTATAAAAAGGGTTTATACGAACCATTAAAACAATATCTCTACCATAGATAGTACAACAATTCTAGATTAAATTAGACAATCTAGACAAATAAGATGAAGGAGGTTTTAATTTTGAAAACTTTATGAATATACACTCAGCTAGAATAAATTATTTCCTTATCATATAACATAGATATTTTCAAGATTTTGTTCAAGCTTAAACTAGTATCAAAAATATGATAATTTCGTTATGTTTGTCACAGTATATAAGTAATCTGAACGATATCCATAAAAATATTTGTAAATAAATTCTCTTGTTTTATATAGCCTGTTTGGAATACCAAATCGACCAAATAGCTGATGAAATTGTGTTTGACGTTGCATTGCTAAGAGTCCCTCCACGACATATGTTGAACATCTGTATACGTAGGCTATATCACATGTAGATCAACATTAAAGCTTTCCTAAACTTGTTGATATGTTAAATTGTGTTTAAAATGTTGAGTGTAAATAGCCTTGATATAAAACAACACAATAGCGCTGGATGACATAACACCTCTAATGGTTCATAGTTTTGGCCCTAAGAAGTTAAACAATATAAATTTCTCCGAAAGATCAGATGACTTCTACTGTGCTGATTTATTAACCAGAGGTATCATACGCAAGGGGATACTTTATGGGAATAGTATTCCCCAAAGGAATAACTTTTCGGAGCTGTTAGGAATAAATACCCCCGTCGCAGCAGACCTGCGTACTCAGCGAATTTCCAAATCAATAATATAATAATAATATATGACAAGTTTTATAAAAATCTGTCCATAAACATGAGAATTATTTGCCTGTACTCCATAAGATTAACATTGGAAAGAGTGTGCAGGTTAGCTGCTGTGACGAACACTGAAAGTAGTCATTTCTACTATAAATAATTTTTATCTTAACATTTATACCAACTTTCATCAACATCTGTCCATAAATAATGGAGTTTGCCTATTCCCTATATGATTAATCGGGAAAAGAGTATGCAGGTTTGCTGCCATGATAAATACATAAACTATGATTTTTAAGCATAAATGGATAGATCTCAACTACATGAAGCTAAATACCAATTTTATCCAAAAATATTGATTAATATGAGAAATATTAATTTTTCCCATCCTCCATAAGATTAACATTGGAGCCCCACAATACAACGTACTGTGTTTAGATTTTTTAATATCTCGGTAACCGTTGGAGATAGAGAAAAACGTTAAGGAACTTAATTGTGTAGTTTTTTAAGCAGATTTTAATGGTGAAAGATAAAATTAGAAACTTTTAAAAATTATATGTGAAAAACAAAAAAACCCCATTTTGGGGTACAAAACCCCCCAAACTACCCGTTCCCATTGACCGATATGTCCGGTTTACATACTCGTCCGAGCAAATGTAGGAATACCCGTCTTTATCAAATTTAGTATCGAACGGACCATTTTTACGAGAGTTATCGTGTTCACATATATATATATTATTATTATTATTATTATCTACATTGTTGCCACTAGGACAGTGTTTGACTTAAATTTTCTCATGATTTTGCATTCTTTTCCATTCTTCCCAAAACCTCTTCATTATTTCTTTGTGTTTTGCTTCTGTTCATTCCATTCGTATCCCTGTTTAGTTTTAGTAGCTTTTTTACGGTTTTCTTTGTACTTTCTTTCTTTGCCATATTTGTTTCATTACTGTGCTGTGTTCTTCTTTCCTTTGTTTTGTCCATTTTTTTCCAGTCTGTTTTTGTTCTTTTAATTTTGTCTTCCTGATTAAGTTCCTGAATCTTTCTCTGTTTTGTATGTCTTTACTTTTGATCCCCAATTCTTTGAGGTCATTTTCAACTTCATGAAACCATGTCACTATTGTTGAGCCTTTGGTTATGTTAAAAATCTTCTTTGTTAATCTTGTGTCATCCATTCTCAGTATATGTCCATAGAATTGTACTCTTCGTTTCCTGATGACTTCTGTTAGTTTTTCTCTGCCTATGTATAGTTCTTCTGTCGGTCTTTTGATCCAGATGTTTTCCCTTTTGACTGCACCATATATTTTCCTTAGTATCTTTCTCTCTATTTTCTCTGTTTCTTTTATGTTGGAAGCTTTTATTGTTGTTGTTTCTGCTGCATATAGTGCTTCTGGCAGTACCACTGTGTCATAGTGTCTTAATTTTGCTTGCATAGATATGTTCCTCTTGTTATAGTGAGCCCATGTCAGTTTGTATGCTTTCTGTAATTTCATTGTTCTTTCTGCGTTGGCTTCCTTATTTGTTCCGTTTACTTGTATGATTTCCCCTAGGTATTTGAAAGTTTTTGTTCTTTCTATTATTCCATATTTTGTCTTCATTTTTGAGGTGTTGTTCTTCTGTTTTTCCATGTATTGTGTTTTTTCGTATGATATTTGTAGTCCAGTTTTCTTTGCAATTTCGTGTAGTTTCTCTAGTGCTTCTTGTGCTTCTTCTCTGTTGTTGCTGAGTATGGCTAGGTCGTCTGCAAACGCTAGGCATTTTATCCATGTTCTTACTTCTCTCTTCCTCCCCAGTTGTATCCCTTTCACATGTTTTTCCCACTCCTTTATGATCTTGTCTAGTACAATATTGAACAGTAGTGGTGATAACCCGTCACCTTGTCTTACACCAGTTTTGATCTCAAATGGTTCTGATATTTCTCCCATGAATTTTACTTTTGCTGTGGTGTATGTTAGTGTCTGTTGTATGAGTCTCAAGGTTTTTCCATCAAGACCGTATTCTTTTAGTGTGTTAAACAATGTTTGTCTGTCTATTGAGTCATATGCCTTTTTAAAGTCCACAAAGGTTATCACCGTGTTCCTTGCTTGTCTCATTCTGATGATAGTTCTGAGATTCCAGATCTGTTCTGCACACGATCGTCCTCTTCTGAAGCCTGCCTGATATTCTCCTAATTGGTGGTCCACTTGTTTCTCCAGTCTGTAGAGTAGTGCCTTCGATAGTATCTTGTATGTAATTGGTATCTATATAATATGTAGATAGTATCTAGTATAATTGTATATATATGTGTGTGTGTGTAAATTTTAAGGACATTTGTTTTGGACTCTGGGCACCTAAAGACGAAAAAATAACATGGTCCCGGGCTTAAGTCTTACCATGAGACCTATGGTAATAGCTTCTTCCCTATGGGAAATTCCCTAAAATCAAGTCAAACTAATTTCAGTAGCTTATTGTTTCTAAATAACATTTCAATGCCTGCATGTCTGTCAAAATCACGGTTAAAAGAACTAAATGCTTCAAATATAAACATATTTTCAGCAAAACAATTAATTTATAAAATATATCAGCAAAACATTACAAAACAGTTTTATTTTTTGATTTAAGCCGTATAAGATAAACAGTTTTAACAAATTTATTTCAGCTAATCTGGAAAAATCTCAATTTTGTGAAGGTTATTATGTTTTTTTTTTAATATAATATCTTTAAAAGTGATAACGTAAAAAGCTCTGGGTATATCTATATAACGAAATTTAACAAAATGTTACAGTTTTATTGGAAACCTCATTGAGAAAGAATATACGGAAAAATAACTTCCGCTTTTATTTAGGTTTAGGTAGAAAAAAGGTAAAAACGTATCCAACAATTTAAGTTGTGTGTAGATTGAAATATTGAATGTTCAACAGCGAGATTAACTGGAATAATAATAACGACACCACGAGAATGTGTGATCAATTCATCATGGCAAATGACAGATTTCAGTTTAAATGTTATCACTTATCTAGGTTATTAGGTAATTTTATTTGAGTTGCTCGTGAAATAACGGGGTTACTTGAAAAATGAAGAAAATTATTTTGTTCCTGAGCATGAGTAAGTGTTTTAAATAAAATGTTATATGTATTACCTACTTAATCACAACTTTGAATACAAATGCCCACTTTTACTGTTTAAGCTTGAATAAATAACAAAGGAACTCATAAGAAACATATTTATCAAAATAGCTAAGACATAATAGATTTCTTAATTCCACTACTTAATGTTACCACTATACATTTTGGAAAGACTATATTCTTACCAATTTGATCTCAATGAAAAAATAATTTGTGGAAAGATAGAAGACTTAAAATACACAATATGCAAAAGTCTTAATGAAAGCTTAAAGGGAATATAATATAATAACATTTGTTTTTAATTTTGTTTATTGACAACCGAGCAACATAAAATTGGCTGAAATCCTCGTCTTTGTTCCCTACATGAAAATGAAAACTATTATAGGGTATCTTGTTTTACATGCTAGATGCTGAATTTCCTGTTTTCCCGTGTTTCCGATCAGAAGTTATCGGAGTACGTTAATTATTTACTCTTTCAAGATAATAGAGACCTTGTGTATAAGACCTTGTGTATAATAAACATATTTTAATTCTCCTGCTTTCTGGACTTTCTTGGGTTAGATTCGAGATTTTTTTGTAAAGCTATTTGGAACTATTTTTTATGTCCAGCCCATCAGAAGTGCGCATATAGGTACTGGGAGAGGTTTATTATACCAACCGCGCTTCGCTGTCAGTGAAATCCTAAAATAACGCAACATAGTAACAAAATGTACAACAATTCACAGTTCAAAATTGTAAAATGGTTAGTCACTTACATACGGTTAGTCAAAGACATACGTTTTGGGGTTAACCGGGAAATAACTACGAATACCTAGACGAATACATCATTTATAGAAAACAGTTGAAATTTCCAAAAAAAAGTGATCAGCGTTCTGGACCTAATCAAACAAAATTTCAAAGTAAATTTGTTATAGGTGAATTTATATTTTTACGTCACAAACTGTTCAAAATGATAAACAATTACTCATTATTCCTTGAAATGCATGAAGGATATTTTTCTGAGGTATTCTATCCTGATGATTTACCCATAAAAATTGCTTTAAATAGCGGATGAAATCGTTTGTCTCTCATTTCGTTTGGAGCTTCCTCATTTACTGATATTTTTACTTTCTCCCCTTATACACAGTATATGGAGAAAGTATTGTTTTCGTCAAAATTTTCGAATTTGAGTTGAGGGTGGATATATCCGTTTTACTTTCTCCCCTTATACACAGTATATGGAGAAAGTATTGTTTTCGTCAAAATTTTCGAATTTGAGTTGAGGGTGGATATATCCGTTTTGGGGTCCCCTGAATCCAAAAAAGTGGGTTTTGACGTGATGTCTGTCCGTCCGTGTGTGTGTGTGTGTGTGTGTGTGTGTGTGTGTGTGTGTGTGTGTGTCTGGATGTGTACAGTGCCAAAGCCTACCCCGTTGGTCCGATTTAGATGAAATTTGGCATGTATATATATAGTCACCGTATCTCCAGGCGTTTTTTTCATTTTTTTGAATTTTTGATTTTTAGGGGTAGTTCACCCCTAAAAACCCTTAAAAAACGTGAAAAATCCAATTTTCTCAAAAACGGCTCTAACGATTTTGATTAAAATTTGATGGTTTATAGTGCACAGAGTAATAAATAATTTGACACCACCCGCATGTCTGTAAAAATGACGGTTCAAAAGTTATGGGCTTTTAAATGTCAAAAAAATCAAATTTTTAAATTTTCAGCGAAAACAATAAAAGTAAAGTATAACTTGACTGGTACCATTGAAACCAGCTCAAAAAACTAAACAAATTAGTATTTTGAATTATTTGTCTACGACTAACGGTTCCAGAGAAAAGTTAAATTTTGCTGTCCAAGATAAACGCAGTACGTTGTCTGAAAGCGTCCAATGTTATTCTTATGGAGAATATTAAAATATCAATTTCTTCCTTATTTTTTAACCGTTTTCCATGAAACTTGGTATGAAGCGTAGGGTCAAATCACCCAACAGAATCAACTCAAAAAAGCTTGGTATTACTGGGGGGGGGGGTGTTTCCCACCACACAGTTCGAACAATTAATTTAACTTTGTCTCTCTTGTTTTTATTTTCAGAAATGTGATGGTTATTTTTGAAACAATAAATTATTAAATGGTATTTATTTAGATCAACTTTGAAGAACAAGATAGTTTCATTACGGATTGTCTTTCTTGAACTTACTTAAGGGAGAAAGTATGTGTCAGTTCACTGGTACCGTTTATTTTATTCAAGTTCAAGGCTCTTCAATACATCCAGAAAAATAAATATGTTCGAATGAGCTGAACAAAACATATCTTCTAATGTGAAGGAGCAGACTCACAACATTTTTTTATTCTGAGTGAAACCGGGTTATTATTATATTACCGGGTTATTATATTACTTGCAACATTAAATTTGCATTTTTAACATCGTTCATGATCAATTAGTTCTGTTTTTATTTCTAACTCATAATAACTCCTAGATTGATAGTTTTTTCACTACCTATCTATGACCTTTTTTTACTATGACCGAAAAAGATCATAGTAAAATACCTGAAAAGGTAGTAATACTAAAACATTTTGTTTATGTCGAAATACACTACAAAGATGTATTGTTTGCATAATAGTTTCAAAGTATTATTTGTTTTTTTTGTCCAAAAAATAGAAAAAAAGTATTAAACTGTTAAAGTTTTAGTGATATTAAAACGAGAATCATGTCCATGAGTACAAAGAATTTGTACTAAATTGTCAAGGTATATTTATTATTTAAGTTACCTTGTTTGACACATAGAAGCACCGATCCACCTAATTTATGAATGAACATAAACATTAACAATCTCATCTCATAACTCGAGTCCTTTGGACCTACTACCACATAATTGTGGATAGAAGAAGGGATGTTACTTGTTTTACAAAGTCAGCTTATTTATTAAATGAGGTAAATAAGTTATATCCCATGCTGCATGTCTAGAACCTTGAAATTACGCTATATCTAAAGAGGCTTAGCCTTTTATTTTTAATGCGTAAAAAGCAAATTCTAACTATATTGGTTTCTTAATAGTAGTTTTTACCTTAAAATTTTGTTGTTATTAATATATTTTTAGCCAAATATATTAGCTCAAAATAGTGCAATCTTTAAAATAATTTTGCAAATTTAGTTACGTATGGGCTACAATTTTTGACGACGCAAATGCCAAACAAACATATGTTAAATACGGACATGGAATAAATTGAAAACAATTTTGGTAATGATGAACTGAACGCATGTTTAGCGGTCTGTTTAGCGTGTCTACCAGCGGGGTATGCAGCAGCAGCCACGAGTGAGATCTCCGAGAGTCAACAATATTATGCGAGAGAAATCAATATACAACTGGTCAAGTAAGTTATAACTATCAATACACTATGTTAATAGTGTTATATGACCAATAATACAAAACCTGTTCAATACTAAACCTTACAAGTTCAGGTTTAAATCCAAATTTTCAACCAATGTTATCAATCGTATGCCATTGGTATAAAGCGTTGACACCGGTAGAAACTGCTGTTATGACTAAGGATGTAACTGATGATACAGGTATAAGGTCAAGATCTGTGTTTTTAGAGTAGATTTCAGAGTAGTTATGAGTAAATCTGCTTCAAAGCTGTAATAAAATTTGGTTTATGCCGTTTTATTTAATACGGGAAACTCCCTTTTTTGATTAATTCTTAAAGGTAGCTTATAGAATTAATATAACAGATACATGAAGGTACAGTTATAGGTCATAGCTTTACTTGTCATGAAATAAATGTTTGAATTATGAAGGAATCTAACATATCTGTAGTTACTACTATGCAGTCGAATACTGTTTGACACGAAATTAATTGATCTCTTATGCCAGTGGCGGAGTAAAATATAGCTTGCACCACACAACCAGAATTAATATGCAATTCTTACGAGGAGAGAAAAGTCTATAAATAAATTAAATATTAAGGAAATCGTCATTTGCTGAGAACAGTTCTACCAGTAAAGGGGTTTCTGATATTGGATATTAAAGATTACTGCACGTATTAAATAAATGCAAGTTTGTTAAGTATTAAAATGTAAATATTTAGCTACATAACCAAAAATATACATCGATCTAAGAACTTACTTTACTAACTTAAGAAAGTATTGCACTTGAACTAAGTACACAAAATACATACAATGTGAGCTATATGTTATTCATCATTGAAGAATTAAGTAAATAGGCTGTAAATAGTTCCTATATAAACACGGTTTTCACATTTTAGTAACAAAATGAGGCTTTTTGAAGAAGACGGCAGCCGAGTGCCTGGTACGCCTGACCATGATGACCCAATTCCAGAATATAGAGGCACGTACGAGCAGGCCCACTATCTTATAAGGCAGTACAAACAGAACTATAAGAGTTTCTCTATGCGACTTTCTCGAGGGCTAGAACTGTTGACGACACGGCTCGCCGGCTATGACCCTTCACTGGACTCGATATTCATCAGCAGTGGTCTGACCGGAACCTCCAGGGATGCCATGGGGGAAAATACTATCAGGGGTGAGCGAACATGGCTACATCAATTAAATGTTACTTACGGATATGTAAACCACGACTTAAATCTTATGGCCAAAGATAAAACCATTTCACGTTAAGGAAAATTATTATTATTAAAATTAAAATTATTTTTGATATACCTGATCAGAATTCACTTTACGTTCTTAAAACAAACCAAATCAAACCTAAATGGTTTAGAAAAAAAAGTAACATTTATGAGGTTCAAAAGAGTCTATGGATTTGTCGTTGGCTGCTCTATAGTGCAATGTTCACAAAACAAACTTGATAAAACAAATAGGAATTGACCTTACTAAACTCAACACTTATTTGGTTTGTATACCGAATGTCGTATATTTCAACTCTTTTGGCGATTCATTATACATTTTTGGAATCACATGATTAAAAGTGCTCTTTCATCGAGTGGTGTGGTACTAGATGGCATCATGAGGGCCAGAGAGGCCACCATGACGATCAAGCAGGATAGATGTAACGAGGAAGTGAGTGTGACCTAGACACCTCGGAATAGTCCGGAACAGTTCAGGTGAGTAGATCGTCGGTTCGGTGAGGTTAACTTCCTTACCAACAGGTCCTCACTAGACGCGGATTCCACACCCACATCCATAATAATCTGTGCAGCTAGAAGATAAGTAGACTCTCCCTGAGACGATGCTTATCACACATTTTTCATGTACAAACAGGCAGGCCAAAAAAAGAAATTTGGAGTCAAGAGGCAGGGCCCATTTCACCTGAAAACTTGTCCCTTTCATGTTGATTTATCTTGTGATTCGGTTGCATATCTACGCTCCCACTTAGAATGTTATCAAAAGAACGAAAATGCCGTGATCATGACCATCTTTTATCTTCCTTCTACTATCTACTTCAACAGGAAGTAGATTCTGTAGCCTTTTTGTATTACAAACGTACCTTCACGCCCTTTATAGGTTCTCCCGGGGAATCTGTGGTTTTTCCTCTCGGATGGTGCATAATAGCACTTACTCTCAAACAATAACCATTGTTTTTACAAATGTATTGAATTTATGTATATTACTACCTTACAAGAGAACAAGTTTTCGTGTTAAAAACTCACACATTTTAGACCTTATCAAATACAAGTATTTTTATTTTGAATAATCAGATTCATTCATTTAAACTGTTATTCGTCAATTTCCGTCTCATTATTCTATTGTTTTATCATGTTTCGTAGAATGTGAGTTGAACATCTTGGCTGATAATGTTTTATTAGGAATTATTAGTGAATTCCCTACGGAAACGTGAGCTGTTCACCTTCTCATTTTTACGGGGAATTGATAAACTGGAATAACCCAACTATCAACGTGGTTTAAAAGAATGGTACGTGTTTTTCCTTAATTAACAGCCTTTATATACCCCATGTAAAACAACTCCTATTATAGCAAGCCTGCATACTCAGTACAATAGGATAACTATGATGGGAATAAAGGTTCTTTTAAAGTCGCTCTTTTGTTGCGTGCGATCTCGTTGATTTACTTATTTTAGCAGCATACTTGTTTTCTAACATGTTAACTTTTTTTATAGCATTGGCCGCGAGAAATATTCTGAAGAATTACAATGTATTTGTCTTCGATCTGTCATCTGTCAAATGGTCGATTTTCTTAACAGTAATCAAAGGATTTCTTGGTCTTTCAACAAATTATGAGGTAAGTATTAGATATAATCAATAAATTACAAAATCCATATGTAATTTGAATATAGTATCGAATACCCCTGACTGTACAGATACCTGTGATGGTGAAGAGCCAGCGTTGCGGAGGTTGTCTATCCGCGGGCCAGGCTTGCTGAGACACTTTCTTTTTTTTAACCCTCCAGGTGCTAACATCTCACTGTGAGATGTCAGCGAGGTGCAATTGTATAGCGCTATAGAAGTCAAAAATTACTGTCACGGTGCTGCCATCTACTCTGTACATACATACAAATACTCTGTAGTTCCCTATTCTGACGCTTGAGTTCGTTACTTTGCCGCTAGAGTATGCTTTTATAGCCAAATAAGTGCTTTCTCAGACGGTGTGGTGTAGTGGTTAGACTGCTGTACTGACGAGTACAACAGTTGAAGCCATTCGGAGGGACGAGGGTTCGAATCCCGACCATGAGCAATCCCAATTTGGCTTGCAAATGTGTGGTATAGTGGCGTGGAGGGCCCACCTTAAATAAACGGTGACCGGCTTGGGTGGAAGTTGACGGCATTTGTAGGCTTAATTGGGATTGCAGTGGACACCTATTTTGCTTTTATGGTTAGTGGTTATAAGGGGGGGGCATGTTTTGTGTTTTTTTTTGTGTATGCTTGGTATTTTATGAAGATTTGCATAAAAATAACAAAATTTAAATATTCATAGCACTTGGAGGGTTAAAAGTTTCTCTGAATATTTTAGTAGCAATTTCAAACTTGACTATCTAAATGTAGATGTTTAGATTAGCGAGTTGTTTTTTAATTGTGGCTAAAATATTCGTTATGGTAAAGAATTCTAATGGATATATTTCATTTTCTATAAAGTTAAGGTGATGCAATTTGACATATATTACAAACTTACTACCCTTGATTTCGTTCTTTTATGCAGGATGTTGCAGTGGCTATGGGGGATTTCATTAATTCTGCGTCCAACAAAGGTTTGATGAGTTTGGACCGCCTTCACTTCTTCGGATTTTGTTATTCATCTCAACTATTGGGATACGTGGCCAGATATCTGTATCGGCTTAACAATAAAAAGATAAAAACGATCTTAGGTGAGTGACATAACAATTCAGACGATGAAGTGTAGCACGAATTATGTCATTCAAACCAATAGGTTTGTCAACTCTCTGTTGTCCCTTAGCAAAATGAACTATAGGGGCTTACAAATGCAGTATAATGGACATTTAATACAACATGTATGGTTTCACTGTGTGAAATTGTATCAAAGGCTTTGGAGATGTCATACCAGCTACCCAGAACATTATATTTTCCATCTAAACTAGTAACATAGCTTTTCATAAAACTAACAATAGCATTCACTACGAAGAAGATTCTTTTCAAAATAACTGATAACCCTCCTATTTAACAGGACTTCAAAAGTCTTAGCAATAATGTGTGTAAATTGATATTTATTGGGAGATAGTTAATAAATTCTGATTTTAACCCCTTTTAAAACAGAGGTACAACTTAAGATTAGGCAAATAGGAAATACACATTCATTAATACATTGGTTAAAAAGGATTGACAAAATTTCTACAATATACGGAGCTGCTAGTTTTAACACCACAGAGTTAATATGATATACACCCTAGCTAGGATTATAGCTAAGAGATATAATAGCGCTATAAACCTTTTCCACACTCACATTACCCATGTTGAAAACATCATTAGATTAAGAGCGATTCATCTTATTCAAATAACGTAAAATATCATGTTTAGACTTTGCTTGATCTTACTTTGCTTTTGAATATATACTTTTTATTAAAATTTATCAGAGGAAATATTAAATCATTGTTAATATGTACATTCACTTGACTAACGCTGATTTGACGAACAATGCGTTTTCAATGACGAATCATCGCTTTCCTTATAAGTATGAAATACCTGGTGACCGAGATTTGCTCGGATACAATAAGACATGTTTTTACAAGTTAATTAGCAAAATTAAAACAAATTTACTGCTCAATTAAAACATTTATGTGGTTTAAATAAAACTGTTTTCATACCCTTTAATTTACATGGCATAAATACTGAACAAAAATATAGCTCTTGGGTGGGGATCGATCACGCGACCATGCGTACGTGAGACCTGAGCTCTACTAACTGAGCTACGGCGTCGGCCAAGTAGTCGTCGTCGTTTAAGAGTTTTTGGCCAACCTCAATTGTTTTAGCTAATCTTATACTGAATTTAAATGTCCATACAGTTTGTTATTATTATCCTGTGATCAACTGATTTTGCTAGAAAAGGAATGAGGGTTGAAAAGCAAAAGATAAATATAATTTACACCAGTTAATTGGTTTGTTGCAGTGGCTTCAAGATTGTCCTATATGAAGGAATAGAGATGTGGCTAAAATTCCCATTAATATCCGTCCATCTTAGACTTGCTTATCTTTATATTTCTATTTGACACCAACAATTTAGGCGTCCCTCTTGAAAAAAGTGTTTCCAAGTTATTTCATTGTTTCAATTATACAGATTATACTGAAGTATGATATTTTTGATTTCCAGCGCTAGACCCGCACTCGATTGGCCTGTCCTGGCTAAGAGTCAAGCACGTGTCGGCAGAAGACGCCGAGACAGTGCACGTCTACCACACCAACTCGCTCGTCATCGGAACGCTCAGAAGAATAGGGACCGCAGACTTTGTGTTCAACGGAGGAAGCATGCAGCCCGGCTGTAGGGGTTGGTTGTTTAATTCTCACATTAACTTTAAATTATGCACCAGTTTCCGTTCGCCCCCCACCAAACAAACTAACCTAACCTGTGTTGAGATCCCCGGTAATATGGATATATATTTTTATGTAAACATAATCGATATCAGTTTTTCAATGTGAAGACCTTACCTTTAAGTTACTTTTACCTTTACTTTACCTTAAAAAAATGTGTGGGCGAAGCTAAAAATAACCAGAATTCCAGGGTCAACAATCCATGCGGGGTTCTTATTCCAGCAAACAAAGTTTTACTTATCAATTCATACAACCTTTTCATGACCTTTAAATAAGAAATTTCGTAGCGTTTTTGGGGCATATAAGTTTATATAGCTTATGGAGATTGAGGTAAGAAATAATATCAAAACAAGAAAAGTATATGTCTGCAAATATTCACTGGAAAATGTATCAGGTTGATACATCATTCCTTCTAGAACACCTTATTTAATATTAACCAAAACATAAAAACAGACTTATTTTGTATAGGCTAATGTGAATATATCTTTTTAATTTGTAAAATATTTATGAAATTAAACATATACTTGGTGATGACTTAAATGATGTCTTAAATGTTGTAAGTGATGACTTAAATAAAGTAACATCATTCATAATGTTAAGAAGTAAATAAAACTGTTTGGGCCTTAATAGTAACAATAATGTCTTCATTAAACGAAAAAAGGCAGAACCATGTTTAACTGTCAGAATTGATTTGTTTATTTAACCACTCCCTTAAATAAACAGCTGATTTCTCGATCGTCTGTGTTTACCTCCATATTAAGTTTATGGAGAAAATCACAACTTTGACCCCATTATTTTCCATGTCCACGGTGAATTTTCAAAATTTGTTTAATTGATGGCAACACTACATGCTAAGACCTTTATAACGATCCCTTGGACATGGTGATTTAGACAGCTAAATTATAAAATTATGTATATTAAATATATAAGATAAAGAAATTAAAATTAGTTAGGTTTTGAACCAGTCAATTGATAGTACTTTTACATAGTGTATACTTACTAAAAGTAATGAAATTCGTTATAAAATGTTCGCCATAAGTTAAAGTTTAATGATCATAAACATTTAAGTGTAACAAGTTTATGTTTAATTGTAAAAAATAAACATGTACGTTGTATTTTGAGGCAATTTAATAAATCAATAAATAAAATAATAATATTAACATTATTAAAACATATATTTTTTAATTCTCAAAATAATAATGTGTGGAGAATTATTTTTTTTAATCATGAATAAAAAACTTTATTTAGAATATAATCATAAGTAAAAATACAAGAGGTTATAAATGTATGTTCAAAAATAAAATCCACCTCTTATATTTAATTTTTGGAGAATAGGCAGTAATTTATGTTTATGACAGATGACCAAAATTGTATGTTAATTATTATTAAATATTATTTTGGAAATTCATGGAGTATGCAGTCTGCTCCACGGGGTATTTTTAAATTGAATTTAGTAATATGTAATATTGATTAGTACACACAAACCACTCACGGCGTGGTACCTTGTGTTTGTGATCCTTTACCTAACATTTGTTAGAGTAGATACAATGCCGAACTTCAGGTCGACAGTTTTGTCCAATGTTTATTGTGTATTACATATTTGCCAAATAGCAGTTTTACCATATTAGTGTAGGTAAGCGTTTTTTTTTTTAATTTAATGGATTTTGCCTCTGTTAGTATTATTTTTACGTAGTTGAACAATTTTTTATATTATATCAAACACTTTGTTTATACTATCTTGTAGTGTATGTATCAATTTTAGCATCACTTATAACATTGTATTGGGAACACTGATCGTTGAGCCAATTTGTGTTTCCTTATTCATATCTCATCTATTACTGGTTTATACCGCATTGTTATGATGTTTTAGCATGCACTTATAGTTAGTTGGGGGTGTTGTTGCAGTTTGTTTTAGTTTCTTATTTTATCTCATTATTATTGGGATTATACCGCAACTTGTTTTGTTAGCGAATTTAATTCTTGCACCTTATAACATTCGAGTTTGTAGGGCCGGGAGTACACAGTATAAGAGCCTTTGTGTTTATTCATATCATCTACCTGGTATTATAGCAACATTGTTATGTGTTAGCATGCACCTTATAACATTCGAGAAACCTTGCGCGCGCCGAGCACTGATACACAGTATAAGAGCAAACAATTTGTAAAAAAGATTACCCTTATTCATATCTCATCTATTACCTGGTATTATACCGCAACATTGTTATGAAATAAAACGAACCTTTAAAAAGCATGCACCTTATAACATTCGAGAAACCTTGCGCGCGCCGAGCACTGATACACAGTATAAGAGCAAACAATTTGTAAAAAAGATTACCCTTATTCATATCTCATCTATTTTGGTATTATACCGCAACTTGTTATGTAAGTTTAGCAGCACCTCACGCGTGGTAGCCTTGGTGTTGTGTCAGATTCTATGCCCTAATCTCTTGTTAGTTGTATTAGTTGTAGGGATGCCGGGGAGTAGTCACTCACGCGTGGTAGCCTTGGTGTTGTGTCAGATTCTCTGCCCTAATCTCTTGTTAGTTGTATTAGTTGTAGGGATGCCGGGGAGTAGTCACTCACTCGTGGTAGTCTTGGTGTTGTGTCAGATTCTCTGCCCTAATCTCTTGTTAGTTGTATTAGTTGTAGGGATGCCGGGGAGTAGTCACTCACTCGTGTTAGCCTTGGTGTTGTGTCAGATTCTCTGCCCTAATCTCTTGTTAGTTGTATTAGTTGTAGGGATGCCGGGGAGTAGTCACTCACTCGTGTTAGCCTTGGTGTTGTGTCAGATTCTCTGCCCTAATCTCTTGTTAGTTGTATTAGTTGTAGGGATGCGGAGAGTAGTCACTCACTCGTGTTAGCCTTGGTGTTGTGTCAGATTCTCTGCCCTAATCTCTTGTTAGTTGTATTAGTTGTAGGGATGCCGGGGAGTAGTCACTCACTCGTGGTAGCCTTGGTGTTGTGTCAGATTCTCTGCCCTAATCTCTTGTTAGTTGTATTAGTTGTAGGGATGCCGGGGAGTAGTCACTCACTCGTGGTAGTCTTGGTGTTGTGTCAGATTCTCTGCCCTAATCTCTTGTTAGTTGTATTAGTTGTAGGGATGCCGGGGAGTAGTCACTCACTCGTGGTAGCCTTGGTGTTGTGTCAGATTCTCTGCCCTAATCTCTTGTTAGTTGTATTAGTTGTAGGGATGCCGGGGAGTAGTCACTCACTCGTGTTAGCCTTGGTGTTGTGTCAGATTCTCTGCCCTAATCTCTTGTTAGTTGTATTAGTTGTAGGGATGCCGGGGAGTAGTCACTCACTCGTGGTAGTCTTGGTGTTGTGTCAGATTCTCTGCCCTAATCTCTTGTTAGTTGTATTAGTTGTAGGGATGCCGGGGAGTAGTCACTCACGCGTGGTAGTCTTGGTGTTGTGTCAGATTCTCTGCCCTAATCTCTTGTTAGTTGTATTAGTTGTAGGGATGCCGGGGAGTAGTCACTCACTCGTGTTAGCCTTGGTGTTGTGTCAGATTCTCTGCCCTAATCTCTTGTTAGTTGTATTAGTTGTAGGGATGCCGGGGAGTAGTCACTCACTCGTGTTAGTCTTGGTGTTGTGTCAGATTCTCTGCCCTAATCTCTTGTTAGTTGTATTAGTTGTAGGGATGCCGGGGAGTAGTCACTCACTCGTGGTAGCCTTGGTGTTGTGTCAGATTCTCTGCCCTAATCTCTTGTTAGTTGTATTAGTTGTAGGGATGCCGGGGAGTAGTCACTCACTCGTGGTAGTCTTGGTGTTGTGTCAGATTCTCTGCCCTAATCTCTTGTTAGTTGTATTAGTTGTAGGGATGCCGGGGAGTAGTCACTCACTCACTCGTGGTAGTCTTGGTGTTGTGTCAGATTCTCTGCCCTAATCTCTTGTTAGTTGTATTAGTTGTAGGGATGCCGGGGAGTAGTCACTCACTCGTGGTAGCCTTGGTGTTGTGTCAGATTCTCTGCCCTAATCTCTTGTTAGTTGTATTAGTTGTAGGGATGCCGGGGAGTAGTCACTCACTCGTGGTAGTCTTGGTGTTGTGTCAGATTCTCTGCCCTAATCTCTTGTTAGTTGTATTAGTTGTAGGGATGCCGGGGAGTAGTCACTCACTCGTGTTAGCCTTGGTGTTGTGTCAGATTCTCTGCCCTAATCTCTTGTTAGTTGTATTAGTTGTAGGGATGCCGGGGAGTAGTCACTCACTCGTGGTAGCCTTGGTGTTGTGTCAGATTCTCTGCCCTAATCTCTTGTTAGTTGTATTAGTTGTAGGGATGCCGGGGAGTAGTCACTCACTCGTGGTAGCCTTGGTGTTGTGTCAGATTCCTTGCCCTAATCTCTGGTTAGTTGTATTAGTTGTAGGGATGCCGGGGAGTAGTCACTCACTCGTGGTAGTCTTGGTGTTGTGTCAGATTCTCTGCCCTAATCTCTTGTTAGTTGTATTAGTTGTAGGGATGCCGGGGAGTAGTCACTCACTCGTGGTAGTCTTGGTGTTGTGTCAGATTCTCTGCCCTAATCTCTTGTTAGTTGTATTAGTTGTAGGGATGCCGGGGAGTAGTCACTCACTCGTGTTAGCCTTGGTGTTGTGTCAGATTCTCTGCCCTAATCTCTTGTTAGTTGTATTAGTTGTAGGGATGCCGGGGAGTAGTCACTCACTCGTGGTAGTCTTGGTGTTGTGTCAGATTCTCTGCCCTAATCTCTTGTTAGTTGTATTAGTTGTAGGGATGCCGGGGAGTAGTCACTCACTCGTGGTAGCCTTGGTGTTGTGTCAGATTCTCTGCCCTAATCTCTTGTTAGTTGTATTAGTTGTAGGGATGCCGGGGAGTAGTCACTCACTCGTGGTAGTCTTGGTGTTGTGTCAGATTCTCTGCCCTAATCTCTTGTTAGTTGTATTAGTTGTAGGGATGCCGGGGAGTAGTCACTCACTCGTGGTAGCCTTGGTGTTGTGTCAGATTCTCTGCCCTAATCTCTTGTTAGTTGTATTAGTTGTAGGGATGCCGGGGAGTAGTCACTCACTCGTGTTAGCCTTGGTGTTGTGTCAGATTCTCTGCCCTAATCTCTTGTTAGTTGTATTAGTTGTAGGGATGCCGGGGAGTAGTCACTCACTCGTGGTAGCCTTGGTGTTGTGTCAGATTCTCTGCCCTAATCTCTTGTTAGTTGTATTAGTTGTAGGGATGCCGGGGAGTAGTCACTCACTCGTGTTAGCCTTGGTGTTGTGTCAGATTCTCTGCCCTAATCTCTTGTTAGTTGTATTAGTTGTAGGGATGCGGGGAGTAGTCACTCACTCGTGGTAGCCTTGGTGTTGTGTCAGATTCTCTGCCCTAATCTCTTGTTAGTTGTATTAGTTGTAGGGATGCCGGGGAGTAGTCACTCACTCGTGGTAGTCTTGGTGTTGTGTCAGATTCTCTGCCCTAATCTCTTGTTAGTTGTATTAGTTGTAGGGATGCCGGGGAGTAGTCACTCACTCGTGGTAGCCTTGGTGTTGTGTCAGATTCTCTGCCCTAATCTCTTGTTAGTTGTATTAGTTGTAGGGATGCCGGGGAGTAGTCACTCACTCGTGGTAGCCTTGGTGTTGTGTCAGATTCTCTGCCCTAATCTCTTGTTAGTTGTATTAGTTGTAGGGATGCCGGGGAGTAGTCACTCACGCGTGGTAGCCTTGGTGTTGTGTCAGATTCTCTGCCCTAATCTCTTGTTAGTTGTATTAGTTGTAGGGATGCCGGGGAGTAGTCACTCACTCGTGGTAGCCTTGGTGTTGTGTCAGATTCTCTGCCCTAATCTCTTGTTAGTTGTATTAGTTGTAGGGATGCCGGGGAGTAGTCACTCACTCGTGGTAGCCTTGGTGTTGTGTCAGATTCTCTGCCCTAATCTCTTGTTAGTTGTATTAGTTGTAGGGATGCCGGGGAGTAGTCACTCACTCGTGGTAGCCTTGGTGTTGTGTCAGATTCTCTGCCCTAATCTCTTGTTAGTTGTATTAGTTGTAGGGATGCCGGGGAGTAGTCACTCACTCGTGGTAGTCTTGGTGTTGTGTCAGATTCTCTGCCCTAATCTCTTGTTAGTTGTATTAGTTGTAGGGATGCGGGGAGTAGTCACTCACTCGTGGTAGTCTTGGTGTTGTGTCAGATTCTCTGCCCTAATCTCTTGTTAGTTGTATTAGTTGTAGGGATGCCGGGGAGTAGTCACTCACTCGTGTTAGTCTTGGTGTTGTGTCAGATTCTATGCCCTAATCTCTTGTTAGTTGTATTAGTTGTAGGGATGCCGGGGAGTAGTCACTCACTCGTGTTAGCCTTGGTGTTGTGTCAGATTCTCTGCCCTAATCTCTTGTTAGTTGTATTAGTTGTAGGGATGCCGGGGAGTAGTCACTCACTCGTGTTAGCCTTGGTGTTGTGTCAGATTCTCTGCCCTAATCTCTTGTTAGTTGTATTAGTTGTAGGGATGCCGGGGAGTAGTCACTCACTCGTGGTAGCCTTGGTGTTGTGTCAGATTCTCTGCCCTAATCTCTTGTTAGTTGTATTAGTTGTAGGGATGCCGGGGAGTAGTCACTCACTCGTGGTAGTCTTGGTGTTGTGTCAGATTCTCTGCCCTAATCTCTTGTTAGTTGTATTAGTTGTAGGGATGCCGGGGAGTAGTCACTCACTCGTGTTAGCCTTGGTGTTGTGTCAGATTCTCTGCCCTAATCTCTTGTTAGTTGTATTAGTTGTAGGGATGCCGGGGAGTAGTGCGGGGAGTTGTCACTCACTCGTGGTAGCCTTGGTGTTGTGTCAGATTCTCTGCCCTAATATCTTGTTAGTTGTATTAGTTGAAGAAATGCGGGGAGTAGTCACTCACTCGTGTTAGTCTTGGTGTTGTGTCAGATTCTATGCCCTAATCTCTTGTTAGTTGTATTATATGTAGGGATGCCGGGGAGTAGTCACTCACTCGTGGTAGTCTTGGTGTTGTGTCAGATTCTCTGCCCTAATCTCTTGTTAGTTGTATTAGTTGTAGGGATGCCGGGGAGTAGTCACTCACTCGTGTTAGCCTTGGTGTTGTGTCAGATTCTACTGCCCTAATCTCTTGTTAGTTGTATTAGTTGTAGGGATTGCCGGGGGAGTAGTCACTCACTCGCGGTAGTCTTGGTGTTGTGTCAGATTCTCTGCCCTAATCTCTTGTTAGTTGTATTAGTTGTAGGGATGCCGGGGAGTAGTCACTCACTCGTGGTAGCCTTGGTGTTGTGTCAGATTCTCTGCCCTAATCTCTTGTTAGTTGTATTAGTTGTAGGGATGCCGGGGAGTAGTCACTCACTCGTGTTAGTCTTGGTGTTGTGTCAGATTCTCTGCCCTAATCTCTTGTTAGTTGTATTAGTTGTAGGGATGCCGGGGAGTAGTCACTCACTCGTGGTAGTCTTGGTGTTGTGTCAGATTCTCTGCCCTAATCTCTTGTTAGTTGTATTAGTTGTAGGGATGCGGGGAGTAGTCACTCACTCGTGGTAGTCTTGGTGTTGTGTCAGATTCTCTGCCCTAATCTCTTGTTAGTTGTATTAGTTGTAGGGATGCCGGGGAGTAGTCACTCACTCGTGGTAGCCTTGGTGTTGTGTCAGATTCTCTGCCCTAATCTCTTGTTAGTTGTATTAGTTGTAGGGATGCCGGGGAGTAGTCACTCACTCGTGGTAGTCTTGGTGTTGTGTCAGATTCTCTGCCCTAATCTCTTGTTAGTTGTATTAGTTGTAGGGATGCGGGGAGTAGTCACTCACTCGTGGTAGCCTTGGTGTTGTGTCAGATTCTCTGCCCTAATCTCTTGTTAGTTGTATTAGTTGTAGGGATGCCGGGGAGTAGTCACTCACTCGTGGTAGTCTTGGTGTTGTGTCAGATTCTCTGCCCTAATCTCTTGTTAGTTGTATTAGTTGTAGGGATGCCGGGGAGTAGTCACTCACTCGTGGTAGCCTTGGTGTTGTGTCAGATTCTCTGCCCTAATCTCTTGTTAGTTGTATTAGTTGTAGGGATGCCGGGGAGTAGTCACTCACTCGTGGTAGCCTTGGTGTTGTGTCAGATTCTCTGCCCTAATCTCTTGTTAGTTGTATTAGTTGTAGGGATGCCGGGGAGTAGTCACTCACTGGTCGTTGCCTTGGTGTTGTGTCAGATTCTCTGCCCTAATCTCTTGTTAGTTGTATTAGTTGTAGGGATGCCGGGGAGTAGTCACTCACTCGTGGTAGTCTTGGTGTTGTGTCAGATTCTCTGCCCTAATCTCTTGTTAGTTGTATTAGTTGTAGGGATGCCGGGGAGTAGTCACTCACTCGTGGTAGCCTTGGTGTTGTGTCAGATTCTCTGCCCTAATCTCTTGTTAGTTGTATTAGTTGTAGGGATGCCGGGGAGTAGTCACTCACTCGTGGTAGTCTTGGTGTTGTGTCAGATTCTCTGCCCTAATCTCTTGTTAGTTGTATTAGTTGTAGGGATGCCGGGGAGTAGTCACTCACTCGTGGTAGCCTTGGTGTTGTGTCAGATTCTCTGCCCTAATCTCTTGTTAGTTGTATTAGTTGTAGGGATGCCGGGGAGTAGTCACTCACTCGTGGTAGCCTTGGTGTTGTGTCAGATTCTCTGCCCTAATCTCTTGTTAGTTGTATTAGTTGTAGGGATGCCGGGGAGTAGTCACTCACTCGTGGTAGTCTTGGTGTTGTGTCAGATTCTCTGCCCTAATCTCTTGTTAGTTGTATTAGTTGTAGGGATGCCGGGGAGTAGTCACTCACTCGTGGTAGCCTTGGTGTTGTGTCAGATTCTCTGCCCTAATCTCTTGTTAGTTGTATTAGTTGTAGGGATGCGGGGAGTAGTCACTCACTCGTGGTAGCCTTGGTGTTGTGTCAGATTCTCTGCCCTAATCTCTTGTTAGTTGTATTAGTTGTAGGGATGCCGGGGAGTAGTCACTCACTCGTGGTAGCCTTGGTGTTGTGTCAGATTCTCTGCCCTAATCTCTTGTTGGTTGTATTAGTTGTAGGGATACCGGGGAGTAGTCACTCACTCGTGGTAGTCTTGGTGTTGTGTCAGATTCTCTGCCCTAATCTCTGGTTAGTTGTATTAGTTGTAGGGATGCGGGGAGTAGTCACTCACTCGTGGTAGCCTTGGTGTTGTGTCAGATTCTCTGCCCTAATCTCTTGTTAGTTGTATTAGTTGTAGGGATGCCGGGGAGTAGTCACTCACGCGTGGTAGCCTTGGTGTTGTGTCAGATTCTCTGCCCTAATCTCTTGTTAGTTGTATTAGTTGTAGGGTTTCCTGGGAGTAGTCACTCACTCGTGGTAGTCTTGGTGTTGTGTCAGATTCTCTGCCCTAATCTCTTGTTAGTTGTATTAGTTGTAGGGATGCCGGGGAGTAGTCACTCACTCGTGGTAGCCTTGGTGTTGTGTCAGATTCTCTGCCCTAATCTCTTGTTAGTTGTATTAGTTGTAGGGATGCCGGGGAGTAGTCACTCACTCGTGGTAGCCTTGGTGTTGTGTCAGATTCTCTGCCCTAATCTCTTGTTAGTTGTATTAGTTGTAGGGATGCGGGGAGTAGTCACTCACTCGTGGTAGTCTTGGTGTTGTGTCAGATTCTCTGCCCTAATCTCTTGTTAGTTGTATTAGTTGTAGGGATGCGGGGAGTAGTCACTCACTCGTGGTAGCCTTGGTGTTGTGTCAGATTCTCTGCCCTAATCTCTTGTTAGTTGTATTAGTTGTATGCGGGGAGTAGTCACTCACTCGTGGTAGTCTTGGTGTTGTGTCAGATTCTCTGCCCTAATCTCTTGTTAGTTGTATTAGTTGTAGGGATGCCGGGGAGTAGTCACTCACTCGTGGTAGCCTTGGTGTTGTGTCAGATTCTCTGCCCTAATCTCTTGTTAGTTGTATTAGTTGTAGGGATGCGGGGAGTAGTCACTCACTCGTGGTAGTCTTGGTGTTGTGTCAGATTCTCTGCCCTAATCTCTTGTTAGTTGTATTAGTTGTAGGGATGCGGGGAGTAGTCACTCACTCGTGGTAGTCTTGGTGTTGTGTCAGATTCTCTGCCCTAATCTCTTGTTAGTTGTATTAGTTGTAGGGATGCCGGGGAGTAGTCACTCACTCGTGGTAGCCTTGGTGTTGTGTCAGATTCTCTGCCCTAATCTCTTGTTAGTTGTATTAGTTGTAGGGATGCCGGGGAGTAGTCACTCACTCGTGGTAGCCTTGGTGTTGTGTCAGATTCTCTGCCCTAATCTCTTGTTAGTTGTATTAGTTGTAGGGATGCCGGGGAGTAGTCACTCACTCGTGGTAGCCTTGGTGTTGTGTCAGATTCTCTGCCCTAATCTCTTGTTAGTTGTATTAGTTGTAGG
The DNA here is from genome assembly GCA_023375725.1 of Nephotettix cincticeps. Taxonomy (NCBI): domain Eukaryota; kingdom Metazoa; phylum Arthropoda; class Insecta; order Hemiptera; family Cicadellidae; genus Nephotettix; species Nephotettix cincticeps. The sequence continues at coordinate 61,275,273 of CM041791.1, read as the reverse complement.
GATGCCGGGGAGTAGTCACTCACTCGTGTTAGTCTTGGTGTTGTGTCAGATTCTCTGCCCTAATCTCTTGTTAGTTGTATTAGTTGTAGGGATGCCGGGGAGTAGTCACTCACTCGTGTTAGCCTTGGTGTTGTGTCAGATTCTATGCCCTAATCTCTTGTTAGTTGTATTAGTTGTAGGGATGCCGGGGAGTAGTCACTCACTCGTGGTAGCCTTGGTGTTGTGTCAGATTCTCTGCCCTAATCTCTTGTTAGTTGTATTAGTTGTAGGGATGCCGGGGAGTAGTCACTCACTCGTGTTAGCCTTGGTGTTGTGTCAGATTCTCTGCCCTAATCTCTTGTTAGTTGTATTAGTTGTAGGGATGCGGGGAGTAGTCACTCACTCGTGGTAGTCTTGGTGTTGTGTCAGATTCTCTGCCCTAATCTCTTGTTAGTTGTATTAGTTGTAGGGATGCCGGGGAGTAGTCACTCACTCGTGGTAGCCTTGGTGTTGTGTCAGATTCTCTGCCCTAATCTCTTGTTAGTTGTATTAGTTGTAGGGATGCCGGGGAGTAGTCACTCACTCGTGGTAGCCTTGGTGTTGTGTCAGATTCTCTGCCCTAATCTCTTGTTAGTTGTATTAGTTGTAGGGATGCGGGGAGTAGTCACTCACTCGTGGTAGCCTTGGTGTTGTGTCAGATTCTCTGCCCTAATCTCTTGTTAGTTGTATTAATTAATACAATATAATATACCTAAACTCATCCACCAACAATAACTAATACAACTAATACTTTCAAATTTTCTACTACCCCCACCCCACTATTACTACAATTATAATAAAAAAACCCCCCCCCCCCCCCCAAACCACAAAAAAAACACACACCCCCCCCCCCCCCCCCCCCCCCCCCCCCCCCCCCCAAAAACCAAAAACCTCCCACCACCATCCCCACCCCCCCCCCCCCCCCCACCTCTGCCCTAATCTCTTGTTAGTTGTATTAGTTGTAGGGATGCCGGGGAGTAGTCACTCACTCGTGGTAGCCTTGGTGTTGTGTCAGATTCTCTGCCCTAATCTCTTGTTGGTTGTATTAGTTGTAGGGATACCGGGGAGTAGTCACTCACTCGTGGTAGTCTTGGTGTTGTGTCAGATTCTCTGCCCTAATCTCTTGTTGGTTGTATTAGTTGTAGGGATACCGGGGAGTAGTCACTCACTCGTGGTAGCCTTGGTGTTGTGTCAGATTCTCTGCCCTAATCTCTTGTTAGTTGTATTAGTTGTAGGGATGCGGGGAGTAGTCACTCACTCGTGGTAGTCTTGGTGTTGTGTCAGATTCTCTGCCCTAATCTCTTGTTAGTTGTATTAGTTGTAGGGATACCGGGGAGTAGTCACTCACTCGTGGTAGCCTTGGTGTTGTGTCAGATTCTCTGCCCTAATCTCTTGTTAGTTGTATTAGTTGTAGGGATGCCGGGGAGTAGTCACTCACTCGTGGTAGTCTTGGTGTTGTGTCAGATTCTCTGCCCTAATCTCTTGTTAGTTGTATTAGTTGTAGGGATGCCGGGGAGTAGTCACTCACTCGTGGTAGCCTTGGTGTTGTGTCAGATTCTCTGCCCTAATCTCTTGTTAGTTGTATTAGTTGTAGGGATGCCGGGGAGTAGTCACTCACTCGTGGTAGCCTTGGTGTTGTGTCAGATTCTCTGCCCTAATCTCTTGTTAGTTGTATTAGTTGTAGGGATGCCGGGGAGTAGTCACTCACTCGTGGTAGCCTTGGTGTTGTGTCAGATTCTCTGCCCTAATCTCTTGTTAGTTGTATTAGTTGTAGGGATGCCGGGGAGTAGTCACTCACTCGTGGTAGCCTTGGTGTTGTGTCAGATTCTCTGCCCTAATCTCTTGTTGGTTGTATTAGTTGTAGGGATACCGGGGAGTAGTCACTCACTCGTCTTTGCCTTGGTGTTGTGTCAGATTCTCTGCCCTAATCTCTTGTTAGTTGTATTAGTTGTAGGGATACCGGGGAGTAGTCACTCACTCGTGGTAGCCTTGGTGTTGTGTCAGATTCTCTGCCCTAATCTCTTGTTAGTTGTATTAGTTGTAGGGATGCCGGGGAGTAGTCACTCACTCGTGGTAGCCTTGGTGTTGTGTCAGATTCTCTGCCCTAATCTCTTGTTAGTTGTATTAGTTGTAGGGATACCGGGGAGTAGTCACTCACTCGTGGTAGCCTTGGTGTTGTGTCAGATTCTCTGCCCTAATCTCTTGTTAGTTGTATTAGTTGTAGGGATGCCGGGGAGTAGTCACTCACTCGTGGTAGCCTTGGTGTTGTGTCAGATTCTCTGCCCTAATCTCTTGTTAGTTGTATTAGTTGTAGGGATACCGGGGAGTAGTCACTCACTCGTGGTAGCCTTGGTGTTGTGTCAGATTCTCTGCCCTAATCTCTTGTTAGTTGTATTAGTTGTAGGGATGCCGGGGAGTAGTCACTCACTCGTGGTAGCCTTGGTGTTGTGTCAGATTCTCTGCCCTAATCTCTTGTTAGTTGTATTAGTTGTAGGGATGGGGGAGTAGTCACTCACTCGTGGTAGTCTTGGTGTTGTGTCAGATTCTCTGCCCTAATCTCTTGTTGGTTGTATTAGTTGTAGGGATACCGGGGAGTAGTCACTCACTCGTGGTAGCCTTGGTGTTGTGTCAGATTCTCTGCCCTAATCTCTTGTTAGTTGTATTAGTTGTAGGGATGCCGGGGAGTAGTCACTCACTCGTGGTAGCCTTGGTGTTGTGTCAGATTCTCTGCCCTAATCTCTTGTTAGTTGTATTAGTTGTAGGGATGCCGGGGAGTAGTCACTCACTCGTGGTAGCCTTGGTGTTGTGTCAGATTCTCTGCCCTAATCTCTTGTTAGTTGTATTAGTTGTAGGGATGCGGGGAGTAGTCACTCACTCGTGGTAGTCTTGGTGTTGTGTCAGATTCTCTGCCCTAATCTCTTGTTAGTTGTATTAGTTGTAGGGATGCCGGGGAGTAGTCACTCACTCGTGGTAGTCTTGGTGTTGTGTCAGATTCTCTGCCCTAATCTCTTGTTAGTTGTATTAGTTGTAGGGATACCGGGGAGTAGTCACTCACTCGTGGTAGCCTTGGTGTTGTGTCAGATTCTCTGCCCTAATCTCTTGTTAGTTGTATTAGTTGTAGGGATGCCGGGGAGTAGTCACTCACTCGTGGTAGCCTTGGTGTTGTGTCAGATTCTCTGCCCTAATCTCTTGTTGGTTGTATTAGTTGTAGGGATACCGGGGAGTAGTCACTCACTCGTGGTAGTCTTGGTGTTGTGTCAGATTCTCTGCCCTAATCTCTTGTTAGTTGTATTAGTTGAAGAAATGCGGGGAGTAGTCACTCACTCGTGGTAGCCTTGGTGTTGTGTCAGATTCTCTGCCCTAATCTCTTGTTAGTTGTATTAGTTGAAGAAATGCGGGGAGTAGTCACTCACTCGTGGTAGCCTTGGTGTTGTGTCAGATTCTCTGCCCTAATCTCTTGTTAGTTGTATTAGTTGAAGGGATGCCGGGGAGTAGTCACTCACTCGTGGTAGCCTTGGTGTTGTGTCAGATTCTCTGCCCTAATCTCTTGTTAGTTGTATTAGTTGTAGGGATGCCGGGGAGTAGTCACTCACTCGTGGTAGCCTTGGTGTTGTGTCAGATTCTCTGCCCTAATCTCTTGTTAGTTGTATTAGTTGTAGGGATACCGGGGAGTAGTCACTCACTCGTGGTAGCCTTGGTGTTGTGTCAGATTCTCTGCCCTAATCTCTTGTTGGTTGTATTAGTTGTAGGGATACCGGGGAGTAGTCACTCACTCGTGGTAGTCTTGGTGTTGTGTCAGATTCTCTGCCCTAATCTCTTGTTAGTTGTATTAGTTGTAGGGATACCGGGGAGTAGTCACTCACTCGTGGTAGTCTTGGTGTTGTGTCAGATTCTCTGCCCTAATCTCTTGTTAGTTGTATTAGTTGTAGGGATGCCGGGGAGTAGTCACTCACTCGTGGTAGTCTTGGTGTTGTGTCAGATTCTCTGCCCTAATCTCTTGTTAGTTGTATTAGTTGTAGGGATTCCGGGGAGTAGTCACTCACTCGTGGTAGTCTTGGTGTTGTGTCAGATTCTCTGCCCTAATCTCTTGTTAGTTGTATTAGTTGTAGGGATGCCGGGGAGTAGTCACTCACTCGTGGTAGCCTTGGTGTTGTGTCAGATTCTCTGCCCTAATCTCTTGTTAGTTGTATTAGTTGTAGGGATGCCGGGGAGTAGTCACTCACTCGTGGTAGTCTTGGTGTTGTGTCAGATTCTCTGCCCTAATCTCTGGTTAGTTGTATTAGTTGTAGGGATGCCGGGGAGTAGTCACTCACTCGTGGTAGTCTTGGTGTTGTGTCAGATTCTCTGCCCTAATCTCTTGTTAGTTGTATTAGTTGTAGGGATGCCGGGGAGTAGTCACTCACTCGTGGTAGTCTTGGTGTTGTGTCAGATTCTCTGCCCTAATCTCTTGTTAGTTGTATTAGTTGTAGGGATGCGGGGAGTAGTCACTCACTCGTGGTAGTCTTGGTGTTGTGTCAGATTCTCTGCCCTAATCTCTTGTTAGTTGTATTAGTTGTAGGGATGCCGGGGAGTAGTCACTCACTCGTGGTAGTCTTGGTGTTGTGTCAGATTCTCTGCCCTAATTTCTTGTTGGTTGTATTAGTTGTAGGGATTCCGGGGAGTAGTCACTCACTCGTGGTAGCCTTGGTAGTGTGTCAGATTCTCTGCCCTAATCTCTTGTTAGTTGTATTAGTTGTAGGGATGCCGGGGAGTAGTCACTCACTCGTGGTAGCCTTGGTGTTGTGTCAGATTCTCTGCCCTAATCTCTTGTTAGTTGTATTAGTTGTAGGGATGCCGGGGAGTAGTCACTCACTCGTGGTAGCCTTGGTGTTGTGTCAGATTCTCTGCCCTAATCTCTTGTTAGTTGTATTAGTTGTAGGGATGCCGGGGAGTAGTCACTCACTCGTGGTAGTCTTGGTGTTGTGTCAGATTCTCTGCCCTAATCTCTTGTTAGTTGTATTAGTTGTAGGGATGCCGGGGAGTAGTCACTCACTCGTGGTAGTCTTGGTGTTGTGTCAGATTCTCTGCCCTAATCTCTGGTTAGTTGTATTATATGTAGGGATGCCGGGGAGTAGTCACTCACTCGTGGTAGCCTTGATGTTGTGTCAGATTCCTTGCCCTAATCTCTGGTTAGTTGTATTATATGTAGGGATGCCGGGGAGTAGTCACTCACTCGTGGTAGTCTTGGTGTTGTGTCAGATTCTCTGCCCAATCTCTTGTTCGTTGTATTAGTTGTAGGGATGCCGGGGAGTAGTCACTCACTCGTGGTAGCCTTGGTGTTGTGTCAGATTCTCTGCCCTAATCTCTTGTTAGTTGTATTAGTTGTAGGGATGCCGGGGAGTAGTCACTCACTCGTGGTAGTCTTGGTGTTGTGTCAGATTCTCTGCCCTAATCTCTGGTTAGTTGTATTATATGTAGGGATGCCGGGGAGTAGTCACTCACTCGTGGTAGTCTTGGTGTTGTGTCAGATTCTCTGCCCTAATCTCTTGTTAGTTGTATTAGTTGTAGGGATGCCGGGGAGTAGTCACTCACTCGTGGTAGTCTTGGTGTTGTGTCAGATTCTCTGCCCTAATCTCTTGTTAGTTGTATTAGTTGTAGGGATGCCGGGGAGTAGTCACTCACTCGTGGTAGCCTTGGTGTTGTGTCAGATTCTCTGCCCTAATCTCTTGTTAGTTGTATTAGTTGTAGGGATGCCGGGGAGTAGTCACTCACTCGTGGTAGCCTTGGTGTTGTGTCAGATTCTCTGCCCTAATCTCTTGTTAGTTGTATTAGTTGTAGGGATGCCGGGGAGTAGTCACTCACTCGTGGTAGTCTTGGTGTTGTGTCAGATTCTCTGCCCTAATCTCTTGTTAGTTGTATTAGTTGTAGGGATGCCGGGGAGTAGTCACTCACTCGTGGTAGCCTTGGTGTTGTGTCAGATTCTCTGCCCTAATCTCTTGTTAGTTGTATTAGTTGTAGGGATGCCGGGGAGTAGTCACTCACTCGTGGTAGCCTTGGTGTTGTGTCAGATTCTCTGCCCTAATCTCTTGTTAGTTGTATTAGTTGTAGGGATGCCGGGGAGTAGTCACTCACTCGTGGTAGCCTTGGTGTTGTGTCAGATTCTCTGCCCTAATCTCTTGTTAGTTGTATTAGTTGTAGGGATGCCGGGGAGTAGTCACTCACTCGTGGTAGCCTTGGTGTTGTGTCAGATTCTCTGCCCTAATCTCTTGTTAGTTGTATTAGTTGTAGGGATACCGGGGAGTAGTCACTCACTCGTGGTAGCCTTGGTGTTGTGTCAGATTCTCTGCCCTAATCTCTTGTTAGTTGTATTAGTTGTAGGGATGCCGGGGAGTAGTCACTCACTCGTGGTAGCCTTGGTGTTGTGTCAGATTCTCTGCCCTAATCTCTTGTTAGTTGTATTAGTTGTAGGGATGCCGGGGAGTAGTCACTCACTCGTGGTAGCCTTGGTGTTGTGTCAGATTCTCTGCCCTAATCTCTTGTTAGTTGTATTAGTTGTAGGGATGCCGGGGAGTAGTCACTCACTCGTGGTAGCCTTGGTGTTGTGTCAGATTCTCTGCCCTAATCTCTTGTTAGTTGTATTAGTTGTAGGGATGCCGGGGAGTAGTCACTCACTCGTGGTAGCCTTGGTGTTGTGTCAGATTCTCTGCCCTAATCTCTTGTTAGTTGTATTAGTTGTAGGGATGCCGGGGAGTAGTCACTCACTCGTGGTAGCCTTGGTGTTGTGTCAGATTCTCTGCCCTAATCTCTTGTTAGTTGTATTAGTTGTAGGGATACCGGGGAGTAGTCACTCACTCGTGGTAGCCTTGGTGTTGTGTCAGATTCTCTGCCCTAATCTCTTGTTAGTTGTATTAGTTGTAGGGATGCCGGGGAGTAGTCACTCACACGTGGTAGCCTTGGTGTTGTGTCAGATTCTCTGCCCTAATCTCTTGTTAGTTGTATTAGTTGTAGGGATGCATTGATTACTTGCAGTATTACTTGTATATTACTTGCAGGGAAATATCAGTGCAATCACTTTCGTGCAGTCCAGTTGGCGTGGTATGTGATCCTCTACCCTAGCCTGTTCGTGGCCAGAGAGTGCAGCAGCTGGTTCGCCTTCAAGTTAAATATATGCAAAACCAAAAACACCGTCAAGTTATCCTTCCCACCTTCTCAAGGGTAACACTACTCATAATTTGACTAACTCTTACAATAGAATTTAAGACAAGATTCTCAATATCATATTACGAGTATATCAAAATATACTTTGTTATGTTAGTGGAATAATATAAAGAAATATTTTTTACCCGTATATCCACTCAAATTTAGGTGGTTATTAAAAAATATATAAGCACATTCCATTGTATTTTGTAAATAATCTAATATTTTTCCAAAAGTAAATACAGGTATTGGTCTTTTTTTAATATCAATAATAAACAAAACTGAGCTATACCTTTTACTGTTAAGTCTTAATAACATATACTGAAAAATCCCAAATATTCTGTTTCTTTGTGTATAAATTAATTATACCTATTTACTCAATTCATTACTTTCTTATTCAAACCTTAAAGAATAAGCTAATGGGTTATCTCATTATTTATAAACATAATCCGATAACATTTTGCTTTTAATTTAAATAACTTGATACTTAGATTCTTGTGACACGAATAATTTAAAATAATTGATATTAAGTAAGTAGTCAGGTCAGCTGAAATTAAAATATTATTATTTTAATTTATTTATTCGATAGTAGCTAACTCACATCACAATTTGAATGAGAGATTATTCTAAATACACACTATTTTTTTAAACTATTTTTCAAGGGTCAGGTAAACAAAATTTCACATTGTTTTCTCAAACCTATCATTTTTATATTTTCAATATTTATTCAAAGAATTCAAGTTACTCTAGATATAGTTGTGGAAATATATTTTAGGCTGGAGTTTCTTAATTATTTATTGATAAATAATAAAGTCAAACATGATTTTTAAGATTGATGTGGATAGTTTTATTATTATATTAGTGAAACACGAGATAAGCAATGATGTTTTTTGGGATTTGGAATCTGGTCCGTTGTTAGGTGAGTAAGAGCCTAGACCAACTAGAAAACAGACACCAATTCCGGACAGATGTAAAAGCAAAATTTTATCATACTGTATTTATATAATTGTTATCTTAAAAAATAAAATAAAATACCTTGAGTAAAGTACTTTGCGAAGCGTAGAAAAGACTTCTCACCCTGTAAACAAGACAAAAACGTACGACTGTCTGGCTTGGATCAGACCCTACGAGTTTTTATTTTCTGACTGCTGTTAGTATTCGTTTTCAGCTTTATAAAATACTTATCCGAGATTTGTCCAGGCTGCTGCTCACCCGAGGATTGGTTCTGGTCCAGGTGAAAACATCCTCAACAGTTGATCAATTAGAATAATAAATTCGCCTTAGAGGTGGCTTTCTTTAAAAAAAGGTCTCGTGCAATATATGTTAATTTATTGCAACTCATAATATATTATTATTAGGGCTGCTGGAACCTACTACCTCAACACAAATAGTAAAGGACCATACGGTTATGGCGAAAAGGGGGCTAAGCTTCCATGAACAGAGGACAACATGAACTGCTGCAGATAATCTACGGAAAATCAACCATAAAATATAAATATAACCCTCGAGATATTCCCGGGTTTCTTTATCTCATGCATTTCGGTCCAACAGTTGTTTTAATTACAACTCTACTATTTATTTGAAATAATTCATTCATTAAAAAATAGTTTTGATATACTGTTTTTTATTTAAGCCCTTTAATAATGGACCACTACAAGATTGTACTTATTGTATATAATAAAAAAGTACTTACTATTATTATTATTAAATAAAAAATTAAAATATTACTAACGTGCTGATTATAATTCAAATTTATTTTCAAATTTGTATTCTACACATTTTTTTCTAACATTTTTTACAAATGAACATTAAGCGTACGAGTAACATTTTGAACTTTTTCAAAAACATTAATATTATATATAGAAATACTCAAGAGTATTCAAAGAATACTATGAAATATTTATATGTATAAAAATCTATTAAACTAAATATTTCAATGACGTAAAAATGTAGTGTGCCTCACACGCAATATATTCATGCGCTTAAGAGCATCATGAAGGGGATCACCCCTTGCCATGTCTTCATAGGCTAAAGCTTAAGTACGACCCCTTTGCTATATTTTCATAGACATAAGCTCAAGTGTGATCCCTTTCCCTTATATTAACAGGCTAGGTTCAAGTGTGATCCCTTTCCCTTATATTAACAGGCTAGGTTCAAGTGTGATCCCTTTGCCTATGTATTCATAGACTCGAGTGTGATCCCTTTCCCATATATTAACAGGCTAGGTTCAAGTGTGATCCCTTTGCCTATCTATGTATTCATAGACTCGAGTGTGATCCCTTTCCCTTATATTAACAGGCTAAGTTCAAGTGTGATCCCTTTGCCTATGTATTCATAGACTCGAGTGTGATCCCCTTTTTTATACATTCATAGGCTAAAGCTCAAGTGTAATCAGTTTGACATAAAATCATAGGCATGAGCTCGAGTTTGATCCCTCTGCCATATACTTATATACCTCCAATATACCTCCAGTGTGTCACATCCTCCTAAGTGATTATTCATATTCAATGTAAACACCTGTCATACTAGGAAGGGACTAGATGCAAATGTGAACTTGGTTCCACCATCACCATTATACATCCAGTGTGTCACATCCTCTTAAGTGATTATTCATTTTCAATGTAAACACCTGCCATGGAGGGAAGGGACTAGATGCAATTGTGAACTTGGTTACACTATCATCAATATACCTCCAGTGTGTCATATCCTCTTAAGTGATTATTCATATTAAATTTTAACACCTGTTATGGACTCGTTTATTTTTAATTTTCTGATACCTTTTTTATCCATAAATTTTAAAAATCAAATTATAATTGATTAGCTTATGTTTGAGTCATGAGATAGGTATAATACCTTAAAATACCATCGTCACAGAAGTCTTGCGTAATCAGCAGGTTTAAATAACACCAAATTTCTAAATCAATAACATAATAATATGACAAAGTTTTATTAAGCTGTTAATGTATATAAGAGAGTTTGCATACTCTCCATAAAATTTTACATTGAAATGAGTATGCAAGTTTGATGCTGTTGAACACTGAAATTAGGAATTTCTAACATAAAAAAATTAATTTTGACAATTAATACCAAGTTTCATCAACATATGTGCATACATAAAGGAGTTTGTCTATTCTCTATCTAATAAATATGGGAAAAAGTATCTAGGTTAGCTTCCATGATAAACACACAAACTATTAAGCACACATGGATGAATCTTAACCACATGAAGCTAAATGACAAATTTCTTCCATAAATATATATATATATATACATTAACTTTACTTTATATACATATATATATATATATATATATATATATATATATTAATAAGAGAAAAAATAGTTTCTAAACCATTTGGTTACCAATTAAAGAACCTCTTTAAATAACCTAAGATTTTATTAGTTAATATGTTATCTGATGATCTAGAACCTACTCCTCTATACCCTATATGTACAACATAAGTTGAACACAACAAATAGCCACTAACATTGAGCTTATAATTGAACTGTAATTATGATGAGCAATACTTTTGAAGTGACGTTTACTGACAGGATTACAGACAAACCTACTTCATATTTTTACTGGAAAAAATTGATCAACATTCTGGAAAACGCAAAAAATTACATGTAATTGTTTAGAAAATATTAATACCGGAAATCTAATTGTTTATATTTTCTCTGCAGGGTTTCTTATATTATTCAGTATCTTTTATGTACTTGTCCTACGCTTTTAACGTCGCAACGGGGATAAACTCCTCCTGCTTTCAAGTAATGTAAATTTACATTAAAAATTTACATTTTCTCACACTGTATATTAGAGTCTTTGAATGTATAAATGAATTCAAGGTTTGAGTAAACAAACAAAATAACCATAGGATAGGAATGTCATAGAGATAGAAGTTAAAATAGTCAAGTTTTTGCGTGATGCAGTGTGATCTGTTAAAAACAAACGTAATCATCATTAATCAGGTCAATTATTCACTCAATTTGCCCGTCATAGCTGTTCTCGAACATATGTAAAGGCCAATTATTATTTTCCTAGTATAATTATTGTATTTGAGTATGCTATCCTAGATTTACGGAGATGAAGTTCTCATTTGTTTTTCTCACATTAGGTAAGAATATTAACAGAATGAATGTTATTCTTTTTAAGGGCTACTTTAGTACGATGTTTCAACTCTACACTTTTTACCATTTAATATGGTCACATATAATAAATAGCATAAAAGTTTCATGTGAGAATTGAACATTTTCATCTCTAGAATGCAAATTGATCAAATATTTTGACAAAACTCAAATAAATGGATAGAATATTAAATTTTAAAAATATTTCAATGTTTTAGTACAAAAATATTGAGTCTGGCTGAGAGAACTCCGTTTAAAATATAGCTTTTTATTATTTTTAAACGGTTTTTATTTTTACGTTCTTTTTTAATCCATTTAAGTGATTGGGTTGCAACCTTACTAAAAGTTGATGTTTTTATGGAAAACAATTTGTATCAAATCTTGTATACAAGACTTTATACAACAAGTTCAAATAAAGTTCCACATACACTAATTTGGTTTCTAAAGACATGTTTGTTTGAGCTTTTCAGTCTAAAATAGTTTTTTAACATGTATATGTCTTGGCTCAAGGGAGGGGAATTGGTAATCCATCAAACTAAAATTTGAAACGGAAGTCACGTCGAATGCTTATAAAGATAATTAACTGTAAACATTCTCTTTATACATATCCATGATCTAAGTCATTTCCCAAAGGGACGTAAAAACTGTACATTTTTTAGGATAAACGGGCAATGACTTTATAACATTAAAAAATATAATAATTTTTCACTCTGCTGCAATTCATCTTCTGTCTGATCCGATCATTCCTGTTCAATGACAAATTATTGAGTAGGATCACTATTTTCACTTGCATCTTTGTTATTAGCAAACAATTCTCTTTGCAAGGTTCATAAACTAGGCTTGGCAATTCTTTCCTCTTCTTTATTTTTTGCCTCCATCAAGTATAGAGATCTGACATTCTCTGTCTTTATTTTCCATTAACATAATCAACGTCAGCCTTTGTCGGTATCGTAACGCAAACGTGTACCCTGTAGACATAAAAAATATTTAATTGTTTAATACTTGGGTACCCTGAACCATTAAACCACTTATTTTTAGTTATTACTTTAATTTTTTATGATTTACATAGAAATTTGTTTTCTCATGTAGATTAACAAATTGTTTCTTCTTTAGGTAAGCAAAACAAATAGTCGTTAAAATTTTAAAAATATTATTATGTTAGTAAAATATAGTATTTGTATAAGAAATTAATTGCATAAGTATTTTATTACTTTATTTATCATATATATATGGGTACAATAACTCAAATAATGGACGATAAAAATTTGTAAATGTATTTCAAATGTTAAGTTCAAAAAATACCAATAACTAATTTTTTTATAAAAATGTTTTTTTTTTTTTCAACATGTAATTTTTTAAAAAATTTATTTTATATTTCATTTGGATCAGCTTAAAAAACTACAAATTAATTCAAAGTTTTTCTTCTAAATTTTGAAGATATAAAAAATCAACAATACTTTATATAATACTTTTTAATTAAAAATTAATTTTCAATTATCTAAAATTTTTTATAAATTGATATGTTATGTTAATCCATATTTTGTCTAAATAAACGTTTATGTTTTTATGGACAAACCTGCAAGAATCTTGGAGATTACAAATTTTATTCCTTTATAAAAGTTATAATGTTATATAAAAATTTCTGTATCTTTCTCTAAACAAATCTATTTTCCATAAAACTGTATGATATACAAATAATGTTTTACGGGAAAACTGCATATAAAAAAAAGTTATTACTTTAATTTTTATTTTTTACTTCATGAGATCTTAGAAATTATATTCCTGAACCAATTGCCGTCTGTATTGCCACGCCTGTTTGAGATACCGGGTAAGCCGCAACCAATCAAACCCGATCACATTTTGAACTCGTCCTTCTAGCTTGTAGGACCCAAAGCAAGAAACCCTAAACTCTCGCAAAACGGGGAACTTCTCAACGAAATGAAAATTATCCTTTACTTCATTCAAACTGCACAATTAAGAACTTAATTTTTGATCTTCATACCAAGTCTTATAATTTAAATGAATCCCCTGCATTTCAAAATCAAACTTATCCAATACAAATTTATATTGATAAAATATATTATTATATGTTATATAAATAAATATCAGATAAATATACTGTCCAGAAGTTCTTGGACCGATGATTTGTAAATGACGTGATATCGAATGTTTAAGGCCTTCTACGCAGCGCTGCTGAGCGTTATCGCGGACCGCGTGTAATCTATCTATGTGATCACAGTAATTTATCCAGCTGATGCTTTGTCTCGCCCAATGCTCCTTGATCCACTGATCTGATAACCACACTGTATACCTATCTGCCATCCGCTGCCACTGACAAAACCAGGAAATTCGCTTCGCTACAATTACAATAGATGTCAAATAATTGTTCGCCTATGGAAGCCATAAACTAATCACTCGGTATCAAAACCACTCACAACTAATCGCCTTAATAAAATACCCATAAATAGTTTGCCTATGGAAGCCATAAACTAATCACTCGGTATCAGAACCACTCACAACTAATCGCCTTAATAAAATACCCATAAATAGTTTGCCTATGGAAGCCATAAACTAATCACTCGGTATCAGAACCACTCACAACTAATCGCCTTAATATTTACCAGTGTTTTGTCACATTTAAATGGCTGATCGTACTCCAGAACTCGTAACGCTCCTGTTATATCGAACCTGCAAGAGTTCTATGAATTTTTACAGGCCCGATTCGGATCTATATACGACGTTTGTCTGTGACGTTTTGTACACCCCGCGCCCTATTAACGGTTAAGTTCATTCGTTTAGTTCGTTTTAGTTATACAATAATATTTTGCAGTGATTTCATTATTTTAAAATAAAAATGCTGGGAGGAGCAACATAGTGAACGTTTCACTTAAAGGACTGGACACAAAAGTATATAGTTTTTTTATCGATTTTGCTTTCTTAAAAATAGACACACCACTTAAACGGTGGCTATTAACTTCATAAACAAAGTAATATGTTCTTTATTCAAACTGATAGTTGATGAATAAATTATTATTCCATTACTTAGCTTCCCAATATACAGTATGTGTCCCTAATAGGCAAGTATTTACGGATAATAATCGCTTATGAAGAAAATCCAAACGCTACAGTAGACACATTTTTAGCAAAGATTTTCATTAAGTGTTGCACTCCAAACACTTACTGAAAATCTTAATTGGACAAATTAATTAGACTTTACATATTAGATGAGGCACAAAATGACCCATCCTATTTACATATTATACAGTACACTCTTCTGGAGTTTATTGAAGATATCCTCATTCAAAGTAGGCGACCCATTTACTATCAACATGATTAAGCACCCACACATAGAACACGTGACATGATACAGTATATTATTTCCACAACGACTTCAGCCAAACATTATTGCTCACCGTGGATTAGAACATTGGCCACCCTGGTCACCAGACCTGAACCCTATATTTTTCTTATTAATTTAACGTTTTAGGATATAAGCCAAACCACAAACAAACGGGGAGATGTTATAAAGGATCATGAATCTCGTCTAAACAATCAAAGGCAACTCCAATATGGTACGAGCAGCGATATCTTACCTGTTAAAGCGGGCCAAACTTTGCCGTGATCACGATGGAGGACATTGAAAACTTCCTAAACTAGTAAACTAGTAGTGTACACTCGCTTCGTTCGCTGAGGGCTACGCACCCAGGCCCCCGTACTTGATGTCGGTTAGTATCTAGTTTATTTGATATCACCCCTGGTATCACCCCTGGTATCACCCCTGATATCACCCCTGGTACCACCCCTGATATCACCCCTGATATCACCCCTGGTATCACCCCTGGTATCACCCCTGATATCACCCCTGGTATCACCCCTGGTATCACCTCTGATATCACCCCTGGCTCCTCTGGTATCACCCCTGGTATCACCCCTGGTATCACCCCTGATATCACCCCTGGTATCACCCCTGGTATCACCCCTGGTATCACCCCTGGTATCACCCCTGGTATCACCCCTGGTATCACCCCTGGTATCACCCCTGGTATCACCCCTGGTATCACCCCTGATATCACCCCTGGCTCCTCTGGTATCACCCCTGGTATCACCCCTGGTATCACCCCTGGTATCACCCCTGATATCACCCCTGGCTCCTCTGGTATCACCCCTGGTATCACCCCTGGTATCACCCCTGGTATCACCCCTGGTATCACCCCTGGTATCACCCCTGGTATCACCCCTGGTATCACCCCTGGTATCACCCCTGGTATCACCCCTGGTATCACCCCTGATATCACCCCTGGTATCACCCCTGGTATCACCCCTGGTATCACCCCTGGTATCACCCCTGGTATCACCCCTGGTATCACCCCTGGTATCACCCCTGGTATCACCCCTGGTATCACCCCTGGTATCACCCCTGGTATCACACCTGGCTCCCGTAGTCGTTGTCGTATAATTCCAACCGTCTTGAATTACTGGTTTTTCTATTGGAATTGGTTCATAAAAGGTCCAAGGCCCCGTTGTTAGTTTTGTTGGTTGTTAGTTGAAGTACCAGTTTCTCTAGATTATTTTTTTTTACTTGTGTAGCCATTGTTGGTGCCGTAAAATATTCCTGCCATATTCTGTTCATTCATTAAAGTATTCTCAATATAGTTGATCAATTTTGATTCCATAGGTCAAAATGTTCAATAGAAATATACAAAAAATCACATTTAACCATAACTATGAAACAAACGCGTTAGGAACTTTTGCTAGAATTTTGAAAAAAAACTTCTAAATACTAAAAAAATTCTAAAATCATTTTTAGAATTTTTGCTATACTGTATGACATAATTTTATTGTTTTTTATGCAGTTAGTCAGGGCTGTCATGAAACACCCTTTTTGCCAAATGTCAGCAGTTTTTATCTAGACAACCAAAACACAGGGTTAGCAGAAAAATATAGTTAGCTACCAATAACCAATTGAACTTAACTCTGCTGAGCTCTGGGTATCGGCTGAAGGCTTTCAATCAAACATTAGATGCAACATTTCGATTTTGGTGTTAAAGTAAAAGTAAACGCAATATTATCTTGTGCACTCAGGTCCATTTAAACGAGAGAAATTACCTCTTGTAATTAATTATAGAATAGAAAATCTTATAAAGCTTATTGTAGAATCACAAATACTGCTTAATGTAAAAAAATTTTGTTAACAATACTTTCGTTTCAAACAACCTAGGCTGATAAAATGAATATATATTCGTAAAACTTATATCACTTCTATCGTATATCACTTCTATCAATAACTGTAATTATTAATTAGCTTACGCATGATTATTAGTTCAAAACTCAGTTTTAGAATGGAATTTTATTTTAAATTACAGAATTAGAATAGAAAATACAGAATTAGAATTATTAACATAATATACAGCTTGAAAAATAACAGAAATGGAGATGGGACGAACTGTAAAAAGGAAGAAACAATGAAGGTAAAACTTCATAAAAATATTTTTGGCTTGATTTCTGTTATTTGTATAGTTTAAAGTTAACTCGGTGTATTTTTAGCGGTGTGTTCGCTGGCACGAGCCCCGGTCAAACCTTTGTCGTTCAGGAACTTGCTACCTTGGGCCAGCGACATACCTCAGGAAGAGTACAAGAGCTACATCAAAATACATTTGGTCGAGTAAGAAACTTATATAATTAAGTAAAAAACTTCGTCAACTACTAACGTCAACACTACTATTTTACGAATATTTCTTAAAATATTTTTTCATATTTTTGATCACGTTAAACGAGTAGGCAA
The DNA here is from genome assembly GCA_023375725.1 of Nephotettix cincticeps. Taxonomy (NCBI): domain Eukaryota; kingdom Metazoa; phylum Arthropoda; class Insecta; order Hemiptera; family Cicadellidae; genus Nephotettix; species Nephotettix cincticeps. The sequence continues at coordinate 61,258,172 of CM041791.1, read as the reverse complement.
TCGTAACTCACGTTCCATGATGGATAGGCTATTATTTTTTCAATTGTAGGTAAAAGGAATAAAACAAACTGTAGTATGGGTTCTATTCTGTGAATACATCAATTTTTTAAACTACATTTTAAAATAATAATCTTGTTTTTTTCTAAAAGTTTTAAAACCCTTTTGTCCTGACCGAATTGTGAAGTATTTTGTTTTAAATACTACAGTTTGTAGCTAAAGTCATGCCCTACAAGGGAAAAAAACTATTGGAATATCTCAATTCTAACTTGACCTATGGATGTATCCGTAGCAACCGCTTTTTTACCTAAAAAATAACCTACACCCCTGGGAGGTGGTTTGGGTTAGGGTAGAAGTGTAACTATTTTTAGGTATTTAAGTTTTATATATATATATATATATATATATAAACATATAAATATATACATTTTTACTAAGTAAAACAAAGGATTTATGGTAAACTTTCACTTTTTTAGTTTTGGGTAAGTTCCCCCTTAAATACATTCAAACAGCTGTTTGAAACATACTGCATTCGTTTAAAATTAGCTATTTTGGTGAATGAAAAATCGATCAGTGTTTTATTTTGGTGTCCATTCGCCATGAGGATCTTGTATTAGAAGAGGGTTTTTAATCATGAAACCCTACGCTATGTACCAGGTTTCACAAAAAGTGCGAATAATAAGCAATAAATTTATTTTTTTCCCAATAGGAAAACTATCCAGAGATGTTTTCACTTCTTGTAATTGACTAATGAGTAGATATAATAGATATAATATTTTAAGTTGATTTTAGTGGTGATTTATTTAGTTGGCCTAAACTGAAAAAAAACAATCATATAAATCTTTAATATAATCTTTAATGCTTAAATGAACAAATCATTTTAATTTTAATTTTATATTTTATATGTGATTTATATCTAGGAGACGTTATTCCTGTAACACAGAAATATAATGCATAGTTTTCTTTTTCCCCAATGTATCGATGTATGTTCCATTATTCAAAAATGTTTTGTGATTATTATTTCTATCCTCTTTCATAGTACTAAGTTGGTAACTTCTTTTTCCCAAAACACCAAAACTTCATCTATAAAATGTCAGAGGCTCTTAATTTACTTCTACCATTAGAACCTTTCTTTTAACTGATAAGAGCACAAATCTCATTATTATGGGTCTTCGTCCCTTACGACATATCCTAGCTTCATAGCACCATTATTATGGGTCTTCGTCCCTTACGACGTATCCTAGCTTCATAGCACCATTATTATGGGTCTTCGTCCCTTACGACGTATCCTAGCTTCATAGCACCATTATTATGAGTCTTCGTCCCTTACGACGTATCCTAGCTTCATAGCACCATTATTATGGGTCTTCGTCCCTTACGACGTATCCTAGCTTCATAGCACCATTATTATGGGTCTTCGTCCCTTACGACGTATCCTAGCTTCATAGCACCATTATTATTGGTCTTCGTCCCTTACGACATATCCTAGCTTCATAGCACCATTATTATGAGTCTTCGTCCCTTACGTATCCTAGCTTCATAGCACCATTATTATGGGTCTTCGTCCCTTACGACGTATCCTAGCTTCATAGCACCATTATTATGGGTCTTCGTCCCTTACGACGTATCCTAGCTTCATAGCACCATTATTATGAGTCTTCGTCCCTTACGACGTATCCTAGCTTCATAGCACCATTATTATGGGTCTTCGTCCCTTACGACGTATCCTAGCTTCATAGCACCATTATTATGGGTCTTCGTCCCTTACGACGTATCCTAGGTTCATAGCACCATTATTATGGGTCTTCGTCCCTTACGACGTATCCTAGGTTCATAGCACCATTATTATGGGTCTTCGTCCCTTACGACGTATCCTAGGTTCATAGCACCATTATTACCTCTGACAGATCGTTTTACAACAACGATGATTTATTTTCTTCTTCCTTCTTCTTTACTTCGAAAAATATCAAATTATTGCAACTGCTTAGGGTTTTATAAATTTTGTTTTCTAACATTTAATCAACTAACATGAAATAAGTTTCAAACACTTGATGTTTTTACAGTTGAGATGGGTTTTTTCTAGTTAGCATAGTTTATCTATATTTTATAGATTACCATAGGAATTTCGGTTCGAACTCATACTATCCATTTTACAAATTAGCTCCCCAGAATTTGGTTTTGGATGTTCCTTCAAGTTCTGGACCAATCTATAAACATCATCAAAAGACGAACCCGGATTTGACTTAATTTCACCTATTATTAACAAAAGTTATCGTAAAAAGCCCTCAAATCTTCAAATAAGATTTGGACATTAAACTCTTATAAAACATTAATTCAATGTTCACTTTAAGTGTTCTTATAATTAAACAAATTTCCCCGTCATTGAAAGTATTTTTTATTTATTTTCAAAAAGAGTAGTCTGTGAGACTACGCCTTTGTAACAACGCTTGGCTCAGGGAGCCTTTGTGTTCTAGGGTTAATCTTAGTATTTAGTTTATGAAAGATTTTATATTTAGTTAAACATTTGATGACGAACAAAATTATTTCAACATCCCAAATCATTTGTCCCCTCAGTCGAATGGTAGAAAACACATTAATTCTAAGGGAAAGTTAAAATAAGTAATCAATGAACTATTCATAATGAATAGTAGTACAACTGCAAAATTCCTTAAGGAAATACCACATACCATTTTCAAAAATATAAGATGTAAATTGGAATTATCAGGTAACAATTCACCCATCTATTTCCAACCAATGTTTTGTATCTATTTCAGCTCAAATTTGCTAGTGAGATCAAGCTAGTATCAAACAAACGACTTGACATATTTATAATAAGGTTACAACAACCTTATTATAAATAAGTGTAAAACTGTAGTTTGACAAAACTGTTTTTAATCTAGTAACAAGTGGTGGCCTACTGATGTAAAAGACTTGCCTAGTGGTGAAAACCCAGCACCAAGCTACCAAGGTGATCCAATTGATGCTTATAAAGCATTTAAAAATGTTGATATCACCTACCCAAGTCATTTGAAACCATTTGAAGGTGCCATGGAACTTCTAACAGGCTACTTTGGCTACGACAAAACGTTAGAGACGATATTTATATTTGATACCCTATCTGGCAACGCAAGAGTATCAATGATCGAAAACACGGTATTGGGTGAGTTTAATGTATAGATTATTATTTCAGTATTTAGTCCCAAGAAGAAATCTGATTTTCACCCTATTTTACCATCCGGGTATAATTATTCTAGGTTCTGCACTTATTAAAATTATCTTGATAGCCCCGAACTGCAATTGAATTAAAATATAATAAATACAGTACCTTGGTCAGTCTGCAGTTCAGTGATTAAAATTTATTTGAGTTACATGTTACGGCCTACGCCATTTTCAGATAAATGTATTTGTTTGAAATTTTTGGTTGAATTTGTCTTCCTTTATGGTCCATTAGTTGTCATCAACTGTTGGGCTATTAATGAACAGGCCAGTCTAAGGAACATGTCAGCCTTAGTCAGTAACAAAACTACAAGATCGCGCCACAATCATCTTCAACTCAAACCTAGTAAGACTGATGGTAAGGTTTCCAACCATGTCCTATGGGTATGCCAACGGAGGCCGCTCTTCAGCTGAAGGTGAAGGTTTCGACCATCCTATTGGCACATGGGTGGTAGATGCAGGTACGCCATCTCGTAATTCCAAAGGAGTTGCCTAGGGCCCGATAGGGTTATGACTCAAATTGTCTGCCTTGGTTGGTAGTAATGCAAACAGAAGCACCAAAGCGAGAAATCCAGTAGCGTACGAGAGTGTCAGTAACAAGATCGGCGTCTTTGAATGCAATGGCCAAACTAGGCCATCAGATAAATCTGTCGACGGCTGAGAGACAATATTGGTAATCTTTAGCGTGGCTAAGTGGACCGGTTATGAAAGTGTTCGAAACGTGATGAAGACGTGCGAAGGTGCAGGTAGGGGTGTGCACATACCGGGAAATCTTGTTTCGCTGACAGTCCAAACAGGTTCGTGTCCAGGCACGGCAGTGGTCAATCGTAGCATTGAGACACAAGCTTAGCGGAAGTGTGTGTTCCGGGGTGACAGACTGTGTAAGTCGTCGAACACTTTGCGACGCATAGTAATATGTACGTAAGGACGAGGTCACACAATACAGCGATACTTCAGAGCCAGGAACTCTGATTGTCTCAAGGTTTAAAGCTGAGCCTCGTTGGAGCAGATCTTGGAGTTTAGCATCACGCTTTTGAGCGTTCGCAGTAGAACGAAATTGATGGAGTTGGCTACGGTCTTGGAGTCGATGTGACTTAATGCGCCTGAGACAATGTTTTCAAATCCGCTGATGTGATGAATGTCCGTGGTGAACTGAGCGATGAAGGACAGCTGGTTCAACTGAACTGGGGACAGTTTTTCACGGGCTTGCAGAAATGCAAATATTAACCAACTATTTTAACCGACCATGTGGCTTATGGTCGGTAAAAATAGTGCAGTGTTGAGCCTCGAGTATATGTTGGAAATGCTTGACAGCGAGGTAGACGGCGTGGAGTTTTCTGTTGTAGGCTGGCCATCGTAAATTACGAGGAGCTTTTTCGAAAACAGTGATAGTGGCTGCCAAGCTCCGTCAACAAACTGTTGAAGGCAAGCACCTACTGCATGAGCACTGGCGTCCGTGAACAAACCGAGAGTTGCAGATGATTCTGGTGTGTCAGCATGATGGTGTTGGCGAAGTTGTCCTTGCAGGTTTGAAACGCAAGTTCCCACTCGGGTGTCCAAAGAAAAGGCTGACTTCCTCGCAGATCGGATCGTGCTGTATTGAGGGCTTGATATTCTTGATATTCCGTGGCGCGAAGTACAAACTGGCGATACCAAGGAAACGGGCTACGCCTTTCATTGTCGACGGTCTAGCGTAGGAACGGAGGTCTGCGACGCGTCCTGGAAGGAGCCGTGTACCCTGAGCAGATATTTAGTAGCCGAGAAAGAAAACTTTATCACCCCTGAGGGTACTCTCCTGTGCGTTTATGAGCAATCCGTTGTCTTCTAGGCGCTTGAGCAGGACGCGGAGATGTTTTTCGTGTGATGTCGAGAAAACTCATCGTCAATGTACGCAAAATAGAAATTGAGGCCGGCCAATGTTTGGTCGATAAATGTTTGAAATGTCTGCCCGGAATTCTGAAGTCCAAAAGAGATATAAGGGAATTCATATCCAAATGGTGTTGTTATGGCCGTCTTCTTGATGTCTGCGTAGTTGACGGAATTTGAGTGTGCGCCTTGACGAGATTGATGGTGGAGAAGATCTTTAAGCCACGGAGATGATGGATAAAACTATGGATAATGTCATACCGGATACTTGTCAGGGATTGTTCTAGCGTTGAGTCACCACAAGAACGACAGCTATCCGGTTACATAGGCACCATTTGAAGGGAAAAGGACCAAGGTCCGTCTAAACGGCGCGTTATTCCTTCCTTTATAATAGTCTTGAATTCTCTTAGCAATTGGTAAACGATCTGGAGCAAGGTGACGTGGGCGACTGCTAACTAGTAGTCCCTGAGTTGTCTTGAAGTAATTATGAGTACCGCGCTTTACTACCTGTTGTATCCCTCCGGGGCGACTCAGGATAGGGAATTCGTTTAGAATGTCGTTGAAGGCTTGCTGTGCGAGTTTCACGCTGGGCTGTTCAAGCGTAAAATTAGTACAGTGTGTGGAAAGGCCAGTCTTAGAATCTATTAGGTGGTTGTTGGGGCAGTCCACTAGACGTTTGTAGTGTGCTAGGAAGTCTGAGCCAATTATAGGAATAGAAATGTCAGCAACGATGAAGCGCCGGGTGTGTGTATCCGAGTACGAGGTCCATAGTGAAGAGCACGGGGCGATAAGTTTTAATGCATGAGTGATTCACAGCTTGTAGATCATAACAGGCATCAAGATGGTGGCCTGGAAGGAGCTTACGTGGATAGCAGCTTAAGTCGGACCAGGAGTCTGCGAGTATCTTTTTACCGCTGACCTTGTCGATTGTGAAAACACGGCAATTTAGTGGAGTTTGCAGCCGATCGCCGATTTTATCGTCTGCTTTTGGAGTTTGTCGGGAAGGTGCAAGAAGCCGAGTATTTTTTAGCCTTACAGCCAAATTTTTTATGGTACCAGTATTTGCTAGTGTCGAAACTGGAAGATTCAGTGGATTAGCTTCTATTGGAACGCGGTCGTAATTTATCACGGGACTGTGGGTGACGAGAGCGGATTTGAAGCGTGGATTTTAATTCGCTAGTCTGGTCAGCTAGGGTGTCTACACGTGCCGATATTGTATTAGTTAAAGTGACGGTGGTTGATGTCGGAGCTGCGGTGAACCCTAAAAATATTTTTGGCAACAGAAATGTTGGAGGTTGATGCTAAGGGATTGTAGTGGGCATGAACTGTAGCTATCACGCCCATAATTTTTCCAGCGATGGTGGCAAGCTGGTCTGTAGTGACGGTAAGGTCAATGTCTTGAGGCTGTATGATCGCCTGGACATGAACAGGTAGACGTTGCGTCCAGAGTATGCGAAGTAGTTGGTCGGTTAGGTATGGATCTGTGATAGCGGAGGAACTGCGATGGTGGTCGATCGCCGAGTTCTTCTCCATGAGTAATTGTTTTGTCCGGTGGTTCTCGGACATAGCCACACGATTGACTAGTTCCGTTTTTAGAGGTGTGTACGGTACGTCGGCAGTCGGAGTTTGTATAACATTCTCGACTTCTTTCTTTTTTATCGAGTAGGCCAACGACGGGAAGGTACCTGGACACCTCGCTGGTAACATAGTGAAGTTTAAATTGTGCTTCAACTAGTGCTAACCAAAGTTGTAGGTGGTTGCGGGAGAACGGAGGAAGTTTTACGTGACTGTGCCGATTCTATTGTTCCATCTGGACGTCTATCGTGGTTTGCTGTTCAACTCGCTGTCGATATGATGTCGGTGAAGGTTTTCGGGGTTGGGGCATCACTAAAATGAGTCTTGATATTTACAAATGAACAGGTTGAGTGTATATATTTTACTGACATAACTTCTCATAACAAACAAAACGTCTTTAAGCAACAATTTTAGACGTAGCCTCGCAACGTGTTAGCTAGTCCCCGCAGTTTAATTTAAAAGTGTCATAGGGTGTGATAATTTCAAAATTTTAACACGAAATCAAGGAAACATGTAATAAAAGCTAGCATAAGATACGTGGTAATGAACAAAAATTAAAATGTTACATTTACGGTGTAACCAGTTTCATCGTTTTTAATGATTCAGACAATCTTAATTGATCTGATTGTTACCAATTAATTTTCTGTCCAATTAAGGAATTATTCACCCTTGTATGGCTTGCATTATTTTATTTCTCTCACATACTTAAGGTATTAATACTATTAATGAAATATCTATTTTTCATATTTGTACACAGCGATGGTCATGAGAAACATGCTGAAGAAATATAATGTGTTTGTTTTGGATTTCGAAAATTTAGAAGGTACATTGGAAGTTGCAGCTGCAAAAGCTGCATTTGGAATTAAATCAGGTTACTATGTGAGTACACTAACAATATTAAAAAGTAAAAAAGTAAGTTGAAAGAGCATTTTAGTAGATAGTAATAAAGTAGTAATGTTCAATTAATTTTAAAATTATTGCAGGTTTCTCATATTTATGAATATACATATTTCGAATTTTATTAAAATTATTGTTAAAAATTATTGAACCTTAAGAATAAGTTGAAGATAATTTTTAAAGGTGTGAGACCGTTTTACGTGTCAGCCAATATTGTCGGTGATGTGATTGGACAAAGAACAGACGCACTCTGCTCTGAGTGATGCATAACTTTAATTGTTTTAAAGCCATTCTACTTCTAAAGACAAAATACACACCAACTATATACATATTTCCTTTTTTATATAATAAGACACTCTTTTTCCACTTCTATTTTATTAGTTTTTTTTTATTCAACGTAACTCAGTTAATTTATTTTATAGTGATTTTGTAGGTCTTGAGATGCCAAAAGGAAACTTAAGAAATAAACAAATTGTATATAAAATTTAAAATGTAGGGTCTGGCAAAGACGATAGGAGACTTCATCCATTCAGCGGTAGGCCAAGGGTTGATGAGTGTAGAGCAGATCCACCTGGTCGGGTACTGCTTCTCGTCACAGCTGGCTGGCTTCATAGCCAGGTACCTACAGACGCTCGGTAATCGGAAGGTCAAATCTATACTTGGTGAGCTATATGCAACTTACTCGTACTTCATATTTTACTTTTACTTCACTACTAGTCGTTTACTTCATTGGTTAAGTCTTACACTGCAGGAGGCTTACTTTAACTCAGTGAAAAAATTCATATAAAAATGCTATAAAAATTTACATTTATGTCCTAAAAATACTTTTTTATTATAAATACGACACGTGAAAAATTATTCTTAATGCATGACGAAATCATATCTTATAACAATGTTATGGTGAAACAAATTCAAACCACTTCTAAAAGGCCTAGTGACTGGAAATTTGCCACGGACCTTCCTGTTGTCCTAAAAAATTTCTGAATTTAACAAGTTTTCGTTAAAACCATAAAATGCTTAACATTTTACCATATAAAATGCATTTCGTGAATTGCACAGTCTTACTAAACCACCCAAAAATCTGACTTTCTGATGAGCTGAACTTGGAATTTGTTATGAACACGGTTATGGAAAAGGCTATTCTGACGAGTAATATAATGGGATTTCGTATTATTCAATTTTAACACATCAAAAAATTCCTTAAAATTATTTTCTAAATCATCATTTTTCTGCTGTATAGTTTTAAAGAAAGTTCGTATCTATAAGTTAAACATGGATAATGACTATGATTTGCTGCCATGATTAACATAGGAATTTGGATTTTCTAACCCAAATTAATAGATCTTGAATACGTGAAGCTGTTAACCAAGTTCTATTCATGAATCTCACATAATAAGCTGTGGTATTTTGTTTTGATTTTATCCAATTAAATGTTTAATTTAAAAACACTGAAACTATAGAAAATGTACCCTGTACATTTTACCTTAAAACAATTCTTCTACCTTTTTTACTTACAAAAGTAACCCAAATATGGACGATTATTATGTTTAATGTTGCAGCGTTAGATCCGCACTCGGTAGGTCTGTCCAGGCTGAGGTACAAGTTCGTGTCCGCGGACGACGCCGAGGTGGTGCACGTCTACCACACCAACTCCATTGGGCTCGGCACGTTTCGTCGCGCAGGCACCGCCGACATCGTCTTCAACAATGGCCTCTGGCAGCCCGGCTGTGCTGGTGACCTACCATACCTGGTTTATTAACACAGTTTTTATCGCTCACAACTATCCTCACGAATTGAGATTAGTTGTGAGTGATGGTTGGTGGGTGTAGTGTTCACTTGTGTGGAATAGCGTTCGCAATATTTAATACTACGTTAATCTGCACAGATCATTCTCATAATTAGAATAGTTCGTAATTCAGAGGCAGTAGTTCGGATTCCACATTAAACTGTAAGGTCCCTTAGATATGTCAATTAATGTTGGGCTATTAATTAAAAGTTCCTCTGGGGAACACGTCAGCCTTAGTCATTAGCAAGACTACAAGATCACGCCACAATCATCTTACACTAATTTCTTATCCATACTTGGCTTGAAATACCTCCATGGATGGGTCGCCATTTCAGTAACTAACTAACTAACTAACCAACTACCTCATCTTGTTTAAGTACATCCACACATTCTTACATACTGATGTGTATTTTATTTATTTTACCACTACATTGCGTATTTTATTAACATTTACAAATAATGTTTACAATCTTTTTCCAGAATATTCTTTCATATTTATTTTTCCTCCTTGGGAGGGATGAGGCATATCTTCAAGATTGTTAAGTATTAGACCCATGAAAACATATGATATTTATTCCTAATCTAAATTAATTTATATAGAGAAAAATATGCTCAGGTTAGTAATTAACTTTGCATTTATTTATTTTAATATTTTACCCTGTTTGGTTGTTAAATAATACATTTATTAGATAATATCTCCGCAGAATTTTAAAACATATCATGACTGATTGTAGCTCTACTCTGATAGCCTTTCGCAGAAAACCTGAGGTATCTTGTGAATTTCTTAGTTTATTAAAAATATGGGATCGATGATTTTTTAGACTATACAAAGTGTAAAATTGTTATAAGAAAACTGGTAGGGATATCCTTCTTTAAAATTGTTAATAGCCACCATTTTGTATGATTCTTAAAAAATTTTTAATTGATTCCATAAGTTATCCTCACTATTTTTAAATGTATATACAAAGTTTAAAACAATCCATGTTAAATACTTTTAAGAAAATACCTATTTAGAATAAAATAAAAATTGCGGCTTTGTGAGTAACTAGGGACATCTAATTACTTAAATACAGTATTTAGATCTCATATTGACCCAGGAACAATATATGAAAAAGGTAGATATATACTTATACGCATATTATTTAAATTATGGCTCCACAAAACCAAAGTTAACGGAAAATATAAGGTCACAAAATCATTAACCCGGGTATACATGGAATGAATCTTTCACATTACTTGCTAAATATAAGTATTTTTAATACCATAACACGATATTAAGACCTGGTTAGTGTATTTAAGCTAAGCATCATATTTTCATTTAAGATATCATAGGTATCAAAGGCTTAACTCTAGGTATCATTTCTCGTATAGGTCAATTTTAGTTTATACTAGGTTAGGCCTATCAGGTTGTGTGATAAAATTTATTGAAATTAAACTTTATAAATATTATCTTATTGTTATTTTTATTATATTATTGTATATTTTATGATATTAGTTTATGGTAGTCGCACATCGCTACAAAAAATACCAGTTTACCTCTGACTTAAGTTAGGAAAACCCCGTCTGATTGTAAATGCATGATATATTTAGGATGTTACAGGTTGTGGACTCTTCAGTCACCATGACGCACCATTGATACAGTTATACGTAATATTTATTAACTAGTTAGTGGATGTTACAGTTGATTGACTCTGCAGTCACCATGACGCACCATTGATACAGGTATACGTAATATTTATTATGTGACTTACGGATGTTACAAGTGGTGGACTCTGCAGTCACCATGACGCACCATTGATACAGTTATACATAATATTTATTATGTAACTTATAGATGTTACAGGTGGTGGACTCTGCAGTCACCATAACGCACAAGTGATACAGTTATACATAATATTTATTATGTAACTTATAGATGTTACAGGTGGTGGACTCTGCAGGCACCATCACGCATCAGTGATTCTCTTATACGTAGTATGTATTATAAATAGAAGATATTTCTGGTACTGGTCATTAAGTCAACATTATGCACCAACATTTCTCTGGTTACTATTTTGTTTAATAGGTAGTGTTTGTTTTTAGTTGACAACATCTGCAGTCACAATCGTGCCCCTGTGCTTCTATGGTACGTAATCATTTACCCTGAAAAGTTCGTGGCGAGAAAATGCAGCTCATGGTTCGCTTTCAAATTTTGGTTTTGCAAAAGCAAAGACACCATATTATTGACTTTTCCTCCTGAAAAAAATAACAAGTAAGAGTAATATACGAAATTTAAATAGCGAAGTATCGTTTTAATCCAAAACAGTTTCTTAATATATAGGAGACCTTTTTATTTTACTTATCCAACTTACTTATTTTATCCATCTAAAAATATATTGATCTTGTTTTTATCGATATCTCAATCACTCGATTGTTTTATTTTTTAATTTTTGTGATGACCTTCAGCTTTATGTTCGAAGTGTGGCAGATGGCTCAGTTTAAAAGAAACTCCTGTTGTTAAGCATATGCTACATTTCATAGGCCTAAGCCATAACATTATTTCGGGTAACTAACTAACGTTACATTTATATTATTTTTAAGATTCTGGGGAGGAAATTGCGAATAATTGTTTCACGTTTTAATAGTTTTCAGAAAACTTTATATACTTTTAAATAATATGAATGTATGAATAAAACTTTAAGTATAAAGTATACTTTTTCACTTTTCAGCATAAACAATGATTGGGAGCACAAATTTATTTTACAATATTTTCAATTGGATATGTTATAGTTTACTATTATGAATGTAATAATACTTTATTTATATCATTATATTTTTCTGTTAAAACTGAGTTGAAATTCTATATTCATTAGTCTCCATCATATCTAGATAGTACTTGAGTGTCAGTTTATAATTCTTAAGAGCAATTTGTTGATTATCTTAAAACTTTTACTTATAAATCGCTTCAATTTCATACCATTGTTCAAAAACTACTTGAACCATTAAGTGTAGACAAATTATTTAAATAAATAATTGGTCTTTTTTTATCTAGTTTTAACGTGTTAAATTGATTTAAGACTTTATTTTCCGAACAAGAATATGAAATCAGTTTGGTTATTTAGGAATATGAGCTATGACATTTTGGTCTAAAAATCTAAGAATTTAATCTAAGAAAAATCCCTAGAGATATTAATGTATTTAAATAGGTGCATACGTATCCATATAGAACATACATAAAACACGGACACATGTCAGACAGACGTCAAGCCGAAACAAAGTTTTGGCTCATGGGTCCCCAAACAAAACAATCTAATGGAAACTATAATTCGAACATTTAAAACAACTATACTTTCTTCTTATTGATCTCTCTAGATCTAGGTGAGATTAACTAAAAGTAAACATCTGATTAAAATCCATGATTCGATTTTAGAACAATATACGAACCTTTAACACAAATTTTTTATTTCGTTAGCATTGTATTAATGAGAAAAGTAATAAATAAACTGAGATATTAAGAATTTGTTAGTGATTTTGGATTTTTGGCTGCGTATAAATGCAAATGTCTCTTCATTAAAATTATTATTACTTAGCAAAATTTATTAATACTCGTATATATTAGTTCCTAATTATCACTACTACTTGCCTATTTATAGATAAAATTCAGGTGCTCTAATCTTTGAATTAAACCTGCAAAATTGATTACAAATTATTTTTCATTCACCTCAAAATTTATTCAATGTTTCAAAAATAGTGAAAGTCTTTATTGAAAAATCTTAGAATTATAGTATTGAATTTTAATGTAAAATTTCCCTAAAATTTATTTCAAGTACAATAATATAAATCCCTCACTAAAAAGTTTATTATTATAGTTAAAAACATCAAATTAGTTTTTTAATAAATACATATTAAAAATGAATTTTTGTCAAAAATGTTAAAAATGGTTTTGTTTACATAATTTTTTACAACAGCTTTGCATGAAATTAAGATGAATGTTTTGTTATTTAGAGCTGTTGGGAACTTTTACATCAATACGAAGTCTATATATCCATTCGGTTACGGAGCTGATGGAGCGAAGTGATGAGATGGCTAAGCAACATGACTGGCAATCAACAACGGTTCCACGCCAAAAAAACACTCCACTTGTGAAAACTCAGGGCCAATAAACGTATACTTCAGTTACACATAATTTTATTATTTAATCACTTAGTAAATGATATAAATTTAAATATGAGTTATATTTTACATTGTAATAATTGTTTTAAAAATAAAATGGCCCCAGAAAAATGAAGATTTCATAGCCCATTTCGTTCAAAATTATTTAACTATATTTTCAATTCAGCTCTGCATTATTCGTTATTAAGAAACATTTTGTTGAAGGAATTGCAAATTACTCATGTAACGATTATAGAAGTCACTAAAGATAAAATATAGTATAGTAAATAATTAAGGCAGTAAATAATTAAAGGTAGGTGATTTTGTAAAAAAGTTATTTCTATTGATTTGTAAATGATTGAATTCATAAACTAATGATAAAACAAACAAAACAAAATCAAAAAACTATGTTTTTGACAAACAGTTATAGTAAAAGTTTTATGGTGTATGCCTACAGGATATAAGCGGAATATAAGCTTGATGATTTCTAAATCATTACTCCAGTATTTGTAAAAAATTCATATTTACCGGCTTTTCAATCTATTAAAATTCACAAATAAACTGTATTATTGGACTGACACGTACTTTTTCCCTTAAGTAAATTTAAAAAAAGACAATCGTAATAAAACTATCATGCTCTTCAAATTTTATCTAAATATCACTTAATAATTTGTGGTTTCAAAAATAATCATCCAATTTCTGAAAATAACAAAAAAATAAACAAGGTTAAATTCATTGTTAGAATTTTATAGGGGGACACCCCTTCCGGTAATACCAAGTTTTTCTGAGTGGGGTTTTTTGGTTGGTTCACACCAAGTTTCATGGAAAATGATTGAAAAATAAGGAAGAAATTGATTTTTTTATATTCTCCATAAGAATAACATTGGACACTCTCAGACAACGTACTGCATTTATCATGGAGAGTAAATTTAACTTTCCTCTGGAATCGTTCATCGTAGACAAATAATTCAAAATACTAATTAGTTTTTTAAGATGGTTTCAATGGTGATAGTCAAGCTATACTTTACATTAAATGTTTTCGCCAAAAGTTAAAAAAATTGATTTATATGATATTTTAAAGCCCATAACTTTTAAACCATTATTTTTACAGACATGCAGGTGGTGTCATATTACTTAGTACTCTGTACACATGAAACTATCAAATTTTAGTCAAAACCGTTAGCCATTTTTGAGAAATTTGGATTTTTCACGTTTTTTAGGATATTTAAGGGTGCTGCCCATAAAAACACATAACAACGCTGTGGTTCTGTACACATCCAGACACACACACACACACACACACGGACGGAAGGGCAGACATTACGTCGAAACCCCCTACTTTTTTGATTCAGGGGACCCCAAAACAGACACATCCACCAACTCACCTTCGAAAATTTTGACGAAAACAAAACTTTTTCCATAAACTCTATATGTAAGGGCAGAAATTAGAGACATATAGTTTGATAAAAATATGGAAATATTAATTTTATTTATTCATTATATATATATATATATATATATATATATGTATATACTAAATAAATAAACTGTATGTATTTGATCTATTACAGTGTATTAGTTTCGTGCATCGGGTAAGTAACGGCGTGTTATTGAGCCGGACGTGTTTAACCCTGGAGTACTGGCGCTAAGCCTCACAGACCCCGTTGTTGATTTTTTATTACTGTGTTGGGATGACAGGTTGGAAATGCTAGTGGTTCCCAATAGCCTCTTCTATACTATAGCCAATCATGCACCAGTAGTCGTCGTTATTTTACTACTGTCGTTTTTAGAGTTATAGCTATTCGGGTCTGTCAGACTTCGTGCTAGTGCTAGCGTAAAACTTTATAAGTGGATATGTTTTGTTTAATTTATATATTATTAGCCTTATGATCAATAAAATATAAAAAAATAGTACCAAGCCAATGCCCTATAAATATATTTCCTAGTTGATAGTAAGCATGGTCAGTGAAGCAGATCGATAGCGGATAATAAGTCTTTTGGATGAGTTTGAGAGAAACGTTTTGGAGGAAGACAACGATGGATTTAAACAACTTTTTACTGTGGAATTTGTTTAGGAAGACACTGACACTGAACAAGTGGACAAATTAAAAAACAATACCTAACAAAACTGATAAAATACAAACAAAAACAAAATTTAATAACACACCTATGTTTAATATTTATGTTCAGAATCACTTGGTTAATAGTCTTTAATAATAGGTTAATAATTGGACAATAGGTCTTTGAGAGTTTGTGTCAACGCTCATGGTAGTCAGGAGGAGCCAGTGCTCCAGGGTTTAGATAGAGGATGAACAGGAGGGGCTACTGTTAACCAAGAAAGATAGTGTGATAATTACTGTGATGTTAGGAATATTGTTTAGCGGTTTTACTGCAAGACTCGAGACATGGGACATGGTGTTTTAGTTCTATACCCTTCCCCCAAAACTGTGGGTAGTGTAGTCCGATTGCATTGCCAAACGAACTTGTCTAATATGTAGAAAGGAACTATCCTGCGAAATTGAATAATAATCTGATAATAACTATGCAATCATTTTGAATGATCCCTCAATACATGTTCAGGAGGTCGAACTATGAACTTCCATCATGGTCCCGGGCGTAGCTCTGTGTGTGTGGGTCACGGTAATAGCTCACATTGTCCATAGTAAATTCTCTAAAAAGGGGCTTTTTAGTTTTAATAAACTATATTTAATTAGTTTATTATTAAAAATTCTAGTTTTATACCAAGTTTGTTTTCCTTGTTTAATATTGTAGTATTGGTTTAACTAAGATTTGATTTAATTAATGTATTAAAACATATGTTTCAAGGAACAATGCATGACGAATTTATTTTAATTTAAAAGAAATAGAATTCCTGGTATACAAACTCAAATAAACCAATATTTTCTATTTCTCCCTCTATACGATAGTACCAAGAGAGAGTGTTGTTTTCGTCAGTGTTCAAATTGGAGTTTCTGGTGAATATATCTGTTTTATTTCCCCGTGAATGGAAAAAAGTGGTTTCTACTTTCTCCCCCTATACGAAAATATAAGGATAAATTTGAGTTTCTAATGGATGTATTCATTGTAGTGCCCCCTGATATAAAAAAGTTGTTTTCAGAGTAGTGTCTGTGTGTGTGTGGTGTGCAGAAGGCTAGAGACAAGATTATTGGTCCAATTTTCTTGAAAATCTGTATGTAGGTAACATTCCACGTTATTTCGGACACTTTTTAATATTAAAGGGTATTTTACCCTCAAATATTTTACCCTTAAAACACGTAAATTGAAAATTTCTCAAAAAGGTTCTAATGGTTTTGATGAAAATTGTATGATTTATAGCCATTTGTGATATAAACAACATAACACCCCTCGCATTTATTAAAACATTGAAAGTACATAACGGAGTACATTGGCTTTTAAATGTAAAAAAATAATTTTCCGGGAAAACAGTAAAGGAAAAGTACATTAGACTACCATCAATGAAACCAGCTTAAAAACAAATTAGTAATTTGAATTATTTCTCTAAGACTAATGGTTTCAGAGAAAACTTAAATTTACTGTCCATGATTGACGTAGTAAGCTATGTGAGATTGCACAATGTTATTCTTATCGAAATTAAAAAAATAATTTCATCTTATTTCCTAACCATTTTCCAGGAATCTTGGTACGCAGTGGACGTTCACATCACCAACAAAACCCACGGAAAAAATCTTGGTATTATCAGGGGGCGGGGGCCCCATAAAATCTAAAATTTTTTAAACTTTGTTTATCTTGCTATCTAAAAACACTAGTGATTATTTTTGAAACAATAAATTATATTTAGATAAACTTTAAATAATAGACCTATAATAGTTTTTTTATGATTGGCCATTTTTTTAATTTACTTAAGGGATAAAGTATATGTCAGTCTACTAATACCGTTCATTTATTAAAGAGTTTTAGTATTAAAACATTTAAGTCACATCTGTCCTGTAGATGCTGCTGTTGTGTTATAATGTTCTTCTGTAATAAGCATTGTTGATTGAATTTTCCTCAATGGGGTGTGATTTGTCTTGAAATTGATTTTTATTTTAATCTTACCTAATTCTTATCACATTTTTTATTTGTAGATAATTTATTTTTATAACATCTGAAATGTGGCCTTTTGCTGTGTGATGTTGACAATTATAAATTTACAAATATTCCCAGTACAATAGTGTTTCGTTGCAGAAAGGCTGCACTTCCATTATTGATTTTAAATCAATATTAGAATAACACAGCTTGATTCATCAAAGCTTAAAATAAAACCTCATATGTAAACTGTAGTAGTATAACCAAAATTTACTGCATGATATATAAAAATTCACCGAATATGCAGGTCTTCTGCTATTGCAGTTCTTTTTTATTAAAAACTACCCATGAGCCATATGATTTTAAATGACTTTCATATTATGGAAATTAGAATATTATCAAAGCTCTGTATATCGATTGGCAAGTAAAACACGCAATTACAGGCACGGTAATTTATGAAATTTACACATGTGGTATGGTTATCATGTCATTTATCATTCATATACAAATCTTCATTTTAGATATTGAACCGTTAAACAGTCTGTTAACAGTTTTGTTAGATTGAAGTCTCGGAATACTATATTATCTCTGCCTGAGACAGGATGGAACTTATCCTCGTTGCTTTTTGTCTCGTATCAGGTAAGGGCAAAATAGATTTTTTTAATAGTTCAGAAGAGCAATACTGACTTGTAAGTCTTGGGTTCGTTCATTTAGATCAATTCTAGAATTATTTTCCTTTCTAAACATAAAGTTTTAAAATTCGTATTCCTTTTTAATGATAAAAGTTTGCCTCGATGGTATAATAGTTGATCGGTGACCTAGAAATTTGCTCAGCTCCGTTGCTGGGATAACTTCGGGGTGGGCGTTAAATGCAATTATATTATTAAAATGGCAACCAAATAGCAATGTCATTTTAAGCCAAGTATGAATGAGGATTGAGTGTGACATGATGGTGGCGCGATCTTGTAGTCTTGTCACTGACTAAGGCTGACGTGTTCCTTAGACAGGACTATTAATTAATAGCCCAACAGCCGATGGAAACTAAGGGACCTACTTTAAGAATTCCAAACCATTGTATCTGAGTTACGAACTGGTCTAATTATGAGGATGGTCTTCAATAGTGGTATTCAATAGTGCGGACGTTAATCCACACAAGGGAACACTACACCCACCATCGCTCACAACTATCTACCTGGATTACAGGACGACACCACCGTCCCAGTCTAAAAATATAAATAATAATCTTAAAAGAATTTTATGGGATCTGAAAAGCCTGAATTCTGAAAAACTACAATCTAAAACATTTGCTGGCCACAGTAGTCAACAGGTGTTCTATTCCAATAGATTTCTCACCAACAGTGTTTCAAAGGGAGAGTTTATCTATGATTTTGTTAACCATTAATGAAAATGTAATTTTACAAATCATTGTAGGGCCAAATGTTGGCTTAGGCCGGCCGCACACTGATGCAGCATTTCACCTGAAGCAAGTGTTGCAAGGAAATATGTTTCGCTGTGTTCTAGCGCCCAGTGTGTTTCAATGTGAGGCGCTTCGCAACGTTTACTTAGTGAGTGTGCGGGCTCGCATTGAAATACACGGGGCGCTAGTGCCCAGCGAAACAGTTTGCCTTGCAACACTTGCTTCAGGTGAAATTCTGCATCAGTGTGCGGCCGGCCTAAGCCAACATTTAATTTCAGTAAACCTAATTGGGAGTTTCAGTTACAAGAAACTAAAAGTCCGGTTACTGCACAGTTGTTTATCGGTAGGATTTAAAAATTTTCTTCAATAACAGCTTTAAACTGAGGCTACAACTTTATCGCAACGACTATGAAATAATAGATCACCTACGCTACTTGAATTATCTAGGAACTACTTTGGATTCTGGGACGAAATACCACGAAACGGATTGAATGGGATAGTGAGTCACACATCTCACGAACACAATGTTCACTTCGCAGAACCGTCAACACGGCAACAAGTGCTGGTCCCAGACCTATAGCAAGCACAACTGGGTTCCTGATCCCAGATCAGGCCATCAAGATGGTTGCAATAACTGGCCTGACCAGTCGAATATCTTCGTCTTTTTCTCCGGGATATTTGAATATTTTCTCCTTTGATTTTACAATCAAACTAGAATTTTTTTAACAAAATACTCAAAACCCAGTAAATATATACAGATTAAACAAGTAGTAATAAGTATAGGGTACAGTTGACGAATAAATATTTGATAAAGTTTGGAATATCAAAATTGAATTACAAGACATGGACAGGTTCAGTAACCTATAGCATTCTAGTTTGGACTAAAATACATTATTAAAACACACCTAATATTAAAATTGTCACCATGCTACTGTCTTTGGATATTTAACGTCCTTTTACATTTTTAACAACCTTTTTCATTATTGTATTTAATTAGATGATGAACATTCTAAACATACGTTCATCCCATAATACTAAAATTTAAAATTAAATGTTACTGTAACCTAAGTTTTTCAGTTGCATTTCAATATAATGACGGAGCTTTGGATGGGATCAAAAACTCTTTGTCCCTGGAGGGCCAATACAAATACTGGGAGAAGGACATGGCTAAAATGGAATTTTCAACAAACGTAGCCTTACGTTTGGTGAAGTAAGACAAAACGTTGCATTTTTATACTAATTTAATCATAAATTTAACCATTTATAGTTTTTCTAACTAGCATACAATTGTCGTTGGTTAATATTGAGGTTGCGATGGATAGACTTTCAAAGATTTTTGCTTTTACTCCCCTGCAGGAAATAGGTTAGATCATGGATATGTCTAACGGGAATGTTTTCATTTCCACTAAACAACTATCCTAGTACCCATATTACGTCATGAATAATATAACGTCACGGTTTCAAATTTGTTGTAACTTATTGTCAATATCCCTCTAGAGCTAGTACATATCCATATTTAAAAAAATCATAAAATATTTCAAATGACCAAGAACAAGGTGAAAGAGAATGATTATGAACTCGAATTATGAACGATTCCGGTTATTCATGAAACAATTATTATGGCTAAATAGCTAAAAGTATAGGACCAGCTGTGACGCGGATTTTATTTAAAAATGTTTTATTTAATATTTTGGACCTAGTCACCGTTTGTAGCTAGGACACAGCTAATAATTATTACAAATAAATACACTAATTAATTGCCTCTCTAACAACAGGTCGATGTTAGGTAGTGACAAGGGCAAAGCATGATCATTTCTCGGTTAAAAAGTAAAACATTTATGTCATTTATGTTATGATAAACATAATTATATTATAAATTTATATTTAAAACTATATTCTTACATGAAATTAAAATTTATATACAATCTGTTTCGAAATAATAGGTAAACCTTCATATAACCTAAAAGGAGAGTTTAACTAAAACATTTATTCTACATACTTAAAAATAAAAACATCACACCATTAGTTTTTACAGGTGTTATTACTATAAAAATATATAAGCTTCATAAAATAATACATCACTTATTTAAACATACTGTACTGTAGGAATATTTTATATTTTTTCCTTTGAATAGAGTCCACCAATTTTAACAGTAATAGTTGGAAATATTTAAAAAAATTGTTTAAGATTTTGTGTTTTTTCGTCATGGTTTTTTCACAGCTCTGTACAGAAACCTTTAGGGAACTATTCTCAAAAACTGTGTAGGTAATTAACTAAATTAAAAAAAGTTTAATAGCAAAAATTGGAGTCTGCGAGGACCTCACATCCCAGGAGGAAGCTATCGTCCACCCACGTACCCTGGCACTGTAGTCGAGGCCGACGCCATACTCAACGATAAGGATAATATGTACAAATTTGAGGAGAGGCCATTGGATAATGGCCTACAGCTAATGACCTCAAGAATAGGCTACGATAAGACACTTGCTTCCATCTTCATTTTCCACACTATCTCGAGTGACAGTGCAGACGACTTCGCTAAGAAAATGGTTATAGGTAAGAGATCTTAGTCACTCTTAACATAAAATACGAGTGTCCCATAACCATCCGGATCGTACACATTCCTTGGGTTCACTTAAAAGTGTATCCTTGGATGTTAAATGTTAATTGTTCCTATATGTAGTTAACCATTTGTATATTTTTACGCGTACAATCATATCTCAGTATTTATTTGATACGATCCCACTAAACATAGGAAGAAGCACTGATAATAAATAGTTATTGGTATTTATTAATATTTTGGTGATTGTGTTTTAAGATTTAACGGTCAAGTTGTACGTTATTTATGTATACGACTAGCAGTATACATTCCGGAACTGAATAAACTACTTTCCCACATAAAGTATCACATTTATCACATTTTATCACTATTATTTAATAAAAAATTATTTAAAATAATTTTACCACTGAAATACTATTATAAAATGAACTCTTACTGCAGCTCTCGCTATGCGGAACTACATGCAGCTGTTCAACGTGTTCGTGCTGCACTTGCCTGAGCTGCAAAACTCCATGCATCAAACTCTCATCACCACCGCTTACGGGCAGAGAGCAAGTTACGAGGCAAGTAACTAGTAGCTAGGGCTTGGAACGACACTTTCTTGTTTCTGTTTCACAGATCTACTAATAATCATCGTCAATAGAAAATCTTACTTTTAAATTTGAAAGTATAATACTATTTAACACATACTGAAATAAAAGTGTTCATTCGTTTAAATTAAATAGTAGTTTGTTAAAAAATAATCGACGATATCATACATGCACATTCCTTTAGTAAAAATGTGAGAAACAGTTTAGATTAAAGAGGACAGCAATGTAGTAACTAAAAGTCCTACGAACAGCCGGCCAGCTGGTCACTTCCTCCGTCCACATCAAGCTATCTACTAAACATGAGGCAAATTATTTTAATAAAATAACAAGGCTACATACATTTCAATCAAAAGCTTTAATAATAACTTGAGATATTTTTTATCCTACATATTTCGAAACTGATACTCCATTGTCAGGGTTCAAATTTTCAGTCAAAATTTACCATTATTTCTGAATGACATGATTTTACAGTGAGGTAATTGATTTTAGTGTTTAGCATTTTAGGGCAACACTCGCCGTTATTTTCCGGTGCAGTCGTCAGAGATAACACATAACACAAAAACAAACACATATACTAAACCAACGCACTGAAATGTCGATGTTTCACGGATACAGAAAATACAATCCGATTTTTCAAGACCGGCCTTGAACTTTGGTTGGTCTTCGGTAAGGTAGTCGCTCGGAGCACCTTGACACGTCTGAGTTGACCTTATCGGTTTTATCAGATATGAGAAGTGGGCGAGGGTACACGTTTTCTTCCTTTTTCTTCCTTCACCCTAAAATAGGCTAAAAATAGGCTCCTTCTTTAAGGAGCTCAGAATATAAGTAGACAAAGGAAAAACGTGTACGCTCCCTACCTTTTTTATTTAATAACTCCGATAACGCACCGGCCATCTCAGTCGTGTCAAGGCGCTCCGAGCGACTATGTGGCCGAAGACCAACTAAGCGGATTGTTTTTTCCGTACCCGTGAAACGTCGACCTTTCAGTGCGCTGGTTTAGTATATATGTTTGTTTTTGTGTTATTTGTGTGTTGTGTGCTATCCCTGATGACCAGAACTGTACTGGAAAATAACGGTGAGTGTTGCTCTAAAAAAGTTAAACACTATAGAAATTAATCACACAAATATTTTCATCTACCAATTATTTATTCTCTTTCTTCTTTTTCTTAAAAACGTTCAGGTTTCACCAATTTATGAATATAGGCTTCATGTTTTGAGGAAAATATTTAAATGTAATGATGGAGTATTAGCTGCAAAACATGTAGGACAAAAATATCTAAAATTTTTTTATGTTTACTGAAAGTTATGGAACCTTGTTATTTTGTTCGTCAATGACGGTTCTGGAGGTATCATAATGGGAAAATTATTTTAAATTTCTATTGTATCATAAATAATAACTATTTTAAACCATATACCATATACTCGTACTAAATAATATTTCAACTGGTAAATTGTTTTTGCTTGTGATGCCACGGCATAGATCTGACCACCCTTACATAGCTGACCACATTATTATCACTTATTCATTAGTTGAGTATGAAATGAGTAAGTTGTCCCTAAACTCAAATAACACATCTGAGTTTAGGCCATTAAAAAAACGTGACAGTTTGGGTTTAGCTCCATAAAATCTACAAATAGCTCGACTAAAAATATAGGTGCAAGAAATATGAAAAAGACCAGGAAATTGCATCTACATATTTAGTATATTCATATCTATTTTGGGCGAATCAAACAGTAAATACGCTTATTGATATTAATGAATGGGTTACTTAAATTATAGTATATTCTCTTTTACCAACATTATAAATTTTATAAATCAATATTTGTTTAGTTATAGGATGTATTAGTCACCTTGTGTAGTAAAATGTACAATAGTTGCGAGGTAGATACTTTTGTTATTTTAAAACTGTTTTAACTCTTATAATCCTGCTTTTTTACTTGAGGACAAATTCAATTTTCCTATAAAATTAGCTTCCTTCAATCATATAATAAAACTAAACTGTATTTACAGAAACTAGGAAACACGATTGGGGACTTTTTCCACTCCGCAATCCAAAACGGCTTAATCAAAGCTGAACAAATTCATATGTTAAGTTTTTGTTACTCAAGTCAACTCTCAGGCTACGTAGCTCGGTACATCACACAAAAAAACCCAATGAAGAAAGTGAAATCAATAACTGGTAAGTGCCTGCTGTGTCCTTTCAACGAAAACTACATTGAATAGCAATGGAACTAAGTGTTTTATAACCGCCAAGTTTGGCTGTCAACACAATCATTACTAGTAACTGTGGATAATACAATGCATTGTCTGTTAGCACCTAATGTTATTCTTATGGAGAATATAAAATAATCAATTTCTTTTTTATTTACCTACTGTTCCATGAGCCTTGGTATGCAGCGTAAGGTCACATCAATCAACAAAACCCACTCAAAAACTTTGGTATTATCCGGGAGGGGAGTTGTCCTACCATAAAACTCCAACAAAAATTAAATTTTATTCTCTTAATGTCACATTCAGAAATTGGATGATTATATTTTAAACAATAAAATATTAAAGGAGATTTTGATATAAAGAAATGAATACGATAGTTTTATTAAAGATTGTCATTCCATTGATACAGCTTACTACTTTCTCCCCTTAATCATACATATTATATACAAAATATACATATTAAACAGAAAAATACATAATAATAACATAGTAATAGTAAAAATACATTGATTTTGTAAAAAATTAAATTTTATTTGATATCTATTTGAAGCTCCCTGAATCCAAAAAGCCATTTTTTATGAAATTTAGTACATAGGTGCACTTCGGTTATATCTCTTAACCATTGATGCGTATTTTTTGAAGTTTAGATTTTAAGGGTAGTTTACCCTTAAAAGACGTAAAAACCCTCTAGAACCCCTTTAAAATAACAAATTCGCTAAAATTTTTTCTAACGATATTTATAAAAGTTTTATGGTTTATATTAAGGTCAATTTTTGGTTTTCTTCTTATACATACTATAGTAAGTATTGTTTTCATCAACATTTTTTAATTGAGATAAGAGTGAATATATCCGTTTTGTTGAAGCTTCCTAAATCGAAATTAGCGGTATCAGTGGACTGATACATACTTTATCCATTAAGTAAATTTAAAAAAGACAATCTGTAATAAAACTATCATGTTCTTCAAAGTTTATCTAAATATAATTTAATAATCTATTGTTTCAAAAATTTTCATCCAATTTCTAAATATATAAACAAAAGAGAAAAAGATAAATTAATTGTTCGAATTGTATGGGGGGAACCACCCCTCCCCCCGGTAATACCAAGCTTTTTTGAGTTGGTTTTGTTGGATGATTTGACGTTACGCTTCATACCAAGTTTCATGGAAAACGGTTGGAAAATAAGGAAGAAATTGATTTTTTAATATTCTCCATAAGAATAAAATTGGGCGCTTCCAGACAATGTACTGCGTTTATCATGGACAGTAAATTTAACTTTTCTCTGGAACCGTTAGTCGTAGACAAATAATTCAACACGCTAATCTGTTTAGTTTTTTAAGCTGGTTGCAATGGTGCTAGTCAAGTTATACTTTACTTTTAATGTTTTAGCTGAAAATTTAAAAATTTGATTTTTTTAAAGACATTTAAAAGCCCATAACTTTTGAACCGTATTTTTACAGATATGGGAGTGGTGTCAAATTACTTATTACTTTGTGCACTATAAACTATCAAATTGCAATTAAAATCGTTTGAGCCGTTTTTGAGAAATATGGATTTTCCACGTTTTTAAGTGTTTTTAGGGGTAAACTCCCCTTAAAAATTAAAAATTCAAAAAAATGGAAAAAATCCTGGAGATACGGTGAATATATACATACATGCCGAATTTCATATAGATCGGACAAATGGGGTAGTCTGTGGCTCTGTACACATCCAGACACACACACAGACAGACATACACACGTACGGACAGACAACACGTCGAAACCCACTTTTTGGATTCAAGGGACCCCAAAACGGATGATATATCCACTCTCAACTCAAATTCGAAAATTTTGACGAAAACAATTTTTTCTCCATATACTATGTTTTAAGGGAGAAAGTAAAAAGTGGTTTTTGGACTGATGTCTGTCTGTGTACAAACCTTGATACCATTCTGCCTGTCCGGTTTTTATAAAATTCGGTACACAGTTTTTGCACTTTGGTTATATCTCCTAAATATATATTTTTAATTTTTAAGGGTATTTTACCCTTAAATATTGTGAAAAACATTAATGTCTACATATCCTTTTAACAATTACGATGAAACGTTCATGGTGTATTGGTATTAAGTTAAAAAAACATGAGACATCCCGTATTTCTGTAGAACTAATGGTTGAATGGTTAGAAGCTTTAAAAGTATTTTTTTACAAAACAACAATAATATCACCATTAAAACGGAGTTAAATAAACGGTACCAGTGGACTGACACATACTTTCTCCCTTAAGTAAATTTAAAAAAGACAATCTGTAATAAAACTATCATGTTCTACAAAGTAATTCTAAATATCATTTAATAATTTATTGTTCAAATGGTATGGGGGAACCCCCCCCTCGGTAATACCAAGCTTTTTTGAGCTGGTTTTGTTTGGTGATTTGACCTTACACTTCATACCAAGTTTCATGGAAAACGGGTGGAAAGTAAGGAAGAAATTGATTTTTTTACATTTTCCATAAGAATAACATTGGGCGCTGTCAGACAACGTTTTGCGTTTATCGTGGACAGTAAATTTAACTTTTCTCTGGAACCGTTAGTCGTAGACAAATAATTCAAAATACTAATTTGTTTAGTTTTTTAAGCTGGTTTCAATGGTACCAGTCAAGTTATACTTTACTTTTATTGTTTTCGCTGAAAATTTAAAAATTTGATTTTTTTGACATTTAAAAGCCCATAACTTTTGAACCGTCATTTTTACAGACATGCGGGTGGTGTCAAATTATTTAGTGCTCTGTGCACTATAAACTATCAAATTTTAATCAAAATCGTTAGAGCCGTTTTTGAGAAATTTGGATTTTTCACGTTTTTAAGGGTTTTTAGGGGTGAACTACCCTTAAAAATCAAAAATTCAAAAAAATGAAAAAAACACCTGGAGATACCGTGAATATATACATACATGCCAAATTTCATCTAAATCGGACCAACGGGGTAGGCTGTGGCACTGTACACATCCAGACACACACACGCACACACACACACACACACACACACACACACACACACACACACGGACACACGGACGGACAGACATCACGTCAAAACCCACTTTTTTGGATTCAGGGGACCCCAAAACGGATATATCCACCCTCAACTCAAATTCGAAAATTTTGACGAAAACAATACTTTCTCCATATACTACGTATAAGGGGAGAAAGTAAAAGGAGGCTAATTAAGGAACACGATCAATAATCTACGACTAACGTTTTCAGAGCAAAAATAAAATTTCCTATACGTAGTAAACACGGTGTGTTGTCTGCGAGCGCCCAATTTTCTTCTTATGGGATATAACAAAATCCATTTCTTCCTCATTTCCCAACCGTTTTGCATGAAATTTGGTATGAAAAGTAAGGTCGTAAGACTCAACAAAGCACACTAAAAAACGTTTGGTGTTAATGGGAGGGGGGAGAGTATAAGAAATTCGAACAATTAATTTTACTTGTTTTCTCTTTTTGTTAGTCTCAGAAATGAGATGATTATTTTTTAAGCAATTGATTAATATACATTCAGCCAAATTTAATATAATATGATAGTTTTTATTAATATCTGTAGTTTTTTTATCCACTGATACAAAACTTAAAATGAACTTAAAGTTCAGTTCACTGATACAGTTTATGTAAGATTTTCTGTTAAAAGAACAATTAATTTTATCAAATAATTTGACTATCACCAGGTTAAAAAAACTAAACAAATAACTGTTATGAACCATTTGTCTTCGACTAATAGTTCCATAGAAAAATAAATTTAAATGTGTATTATGTATGAGCGTGTGACGTTATTCCTAAAAAGAATTATTAAAAGATCGATTTCTTCCTTATTTCTCAACCGTTTGTCATGAAGCTGGGTATGCAGTGTAAGGTTACATTGCCCAACAATCCCACTCAAAAGTTTGGTATAACCAGTGGGTGGGTGTAATGCTAAAAACATTTCTAACAATAATTATACTGATTTTCCTATGTTTTCAGTTTATGAAACTGGATGATTATTTTTGAATCGAATGTTTTTAAAATGATATTTAGATAAACTTTGAAGACTATGATAGTCTTATTACAGATTGTTTAGAAAGAATATTTAGTGTCAGTCCACTGATACTGTTTATATAGTTTTTTATTCTTAACAACATGTCAGAATCCTCATTCCGTTTATAACAAAATCAGTTGATCACAGGCTAATAATAACGGTATGGATAATTAAACAGTAAATGATCGGCTTTGGCTAAAAGACGTTAAACGGCATCGCTCAATTGACTAACGTCGTAGCCGAGTTGTAGCGTGTCGGCCTCAAGAACTATAGGCCGCGAGTTCCATCCCCACCAGGGGCGATACTTTTTGTTCAGTGCTATATTAATTATGGGGTATTAAATCGGTTTTATTTCAACCACATAAATGTTTTCATTGAGCAGTAAATTTGTTTTAATTTTGCTAATTAACATAAAAACATGTCTTATTCTATCCGAGCAAAGCTCGGTCACCAGGTACTTTAATGAATTAAATGCTGTAAATAAAAAATTACTTTGAATATCATTTGTAGAAATCTGATTAGTTATGATGACTTTAGGTGGTTATTAAAAACGTAAATCAGCAAGACGTTATTTTTAAATCTTCTCCCCCAGTGTTCTATTTGCTTATGCATTTTGTATGTAATATTGAAGTAAGTATGTATTTTTTTAACAGTTTAGAATTTAGCTTAGTTTAATTAATTTTCCATAAATATTCTTAAAGTCATAATAAAACTGACAGTTTATTAATTTGAAATAATAGTTTACTGTTGTATTATCCTCAGCACTGGATCCGTACTCCGTGGGATTATCCAGCATTAGGAACAAAGTCCTCAGTCGAAGAGACGCAGATTACGTATTCGCCTACCACACAAACTCGCTCGTCTATGGCACTATATATCGCAGGGCTACAGTTGACTTTGTCTTCAACAGTGGCTTAATTCAACCTGGATGCTATCAAAGTAATTTAAATTGACAAGCTTTAAAAGATAATATACTGAATTATTATTGTAAAGTTACGGGTAAGAATTGGTAGACAAGGCATTTAACTGTGGCATCACCGCTATATGGATGGCCCTCAGGGGAGGGACTATTAATATTTTCAGGCTCTTTCATTTTAAAAATTGACTATTTACGAAGTGCATAATTTGACACAGAAAAACACAGCAGGGCTTAGGACACTTTAATATGATCCCCCATTGAGCACTAAGCATATTTTCCAACACCCGCAAACCATGCAGTTATAAGTAAATAAAATATAAGTTGACTTTATTTAATATATAATTAAAACTCATTAAAAGGTGTTTTAAACAAAAATAAACTATCGCTAGCATACTAATTACAACCAGATAGATAAACCCCTAAAAAATATGTTACATTACATACATTATTAAACCGATGAAACATTTTTTAGAAAAAAAGTTAAATTTACTGTCAACGCATAAGATAGCACGCAGTCTAAGAGTGTCCAAGGTAATTGTAATGGAGAACAAAACCAAATCACTATCTTTCTTATTTCTTATCTGTATTGCATGAACCTTGGTAAGAAAAATTCACCCAATCACATTCACTCCAAACCGTTTGTTACACCGAGAAGGACAGAGTTTTGCATCCCACAAAACATACATGATGCCAAGTACATACTCAAGCACGTTCAAGTATTCAAGAACCTTCGTCGTCAACGAATAACTATTAAGAAGGGGAATTTGAATGTCCCTCCCCCTAACTTTTTCATTTAAATTGAAAATTATTTGCTATTATATTATTTATAAAAAACTTAGATACCCTAAATTTTGTTCACTGAGGTTCGATTTGTAGGAGTCGATTTTTATTATTATTAAAAAGGAGCTTATCATGTGATACACAATATAGTACTTCCTTTACCACTGAAAATAATAATAATAATTAAAACAGGTTGCAGCGTTTTCAATACAGCCATAGGTCTAAGATAAAGGAATCAACGTGAAAAACTCGTTAGAGGTTTTAACAGTGAAAAATTCTGGATATTTACTATAAAAAATGATCATGTATATTTGTATAGTGTTCTGAAAGAAAAATTATGTCAACCCCCATAATATAAAATTTTGCATATAAAGATTGGTAATTTCATATTTGAACATCAACAAAATAAGCGAATATTTCCCACTTATAATTGACTTTCATTTGTTAAGTTTACAAAATTCCTATGGTGGCACCATAAAAACACTATATGTATTTGTACCTTTGAAGAAGAATCAAAGACTATTATCAATTAAAAGTTACTCTTAGTATTTATTTTCTAAATTAATTAATAATAAAATAGTAAATTTTCTGTATCAAAAATATTGTAAATATTTTTGATACAGAACATTTGTCTAAGACTCTTAGTATTAATTTAGGAATAAGACAAATTTAATAAATGAAACTGTTTTTAGTTTGCTTTAAAAGGAAGAAATGAACTGCTATAGCTCACTAATACCGTTTATTATGATGCAATCTTCTTATGAATATTTTTATTGGTATAAGTAAACACCTTACCATCTGATAATATAGTTGGGTAAGTCTGGAAATAATAGCTACGGTTTATACATTCTAAATTATCTAGGATAAGATGTACTATTTTCACTTTACTTTTTTGTTAAATAATGTCTAGCACTTGACCCCAACTGTAGCCATCGTCGTGTTGTCGACCTGTTCACCTACATTATCATTTACCCGGAGAAGTGGTTAGGCAGGAAGTGCCCGGCCTGGCTGTTCTTTAAGTCCTGCATATGCAACTCTACACAAAAGGCCATCATTCCATTCCCTCCAGTAATGGGGTAAACTTTGAACTAATATTTATTCTATGCTATTTAAATAGGTTTCCTTTGATCTTCATGTACCACATCAAAACGAAGGCCAGTCGTACGAACTTGAAGTGAACTCGATGTTTGACCAATATAGTCTTTTGGACAATGTTTACATGATAGTTGGTAAATCACATTGTGGGTTTCACACGTTGATTTTCCAAATATTGGGTAAACTTTTTCAGTCACACTGCTTTTAAATTCAGTGGAATTAGGCTTACACATAATTTTGCAAATGCCACAACGGGGCTTGTGGTTCATAGCCATGACAATTACCTAATTCTTTAGGCCAGGAATTTTGGGTCACACCAACATGTTTTTCAAATGATTCTATGCTATTTAATTATAGGATAAAATACAGTCTCCTTTACATAATTTAAATAAGTTTTATTTAGGTTTTCCCCGGGTACAAACTTCTTTATCTATGTCGTTGGAAATGTTGAGAATTTATAGGAAAGTAATTAATTGCCTTTGCATATGAAATAAATATTTACATTAAACATTACCACAACGGAAATCTCAACTGAATTCATAGTGACCAACAACACATAACGCTTTCTCAGTCCTTTCCCCTTTCATGAATGAGATTTGCAAGCATTTTTATGCGGTTAATTGGATTTTTACTGTTACTAATTATTTGTTTTTTATAGATTGAATAAATACATATTAATTTCACAGTATACGGGGGATCTACTTTCTGAATACAAATGCAAACAAGCCGTACGGCTATGGCAACGCTGGGACTACATGCTTCACCTCGGACTACGACAAGTCACATTATCTTGTTGAAAATGAAAATGAAAAGGAAGATGGCAAGAATCCAAGCTCCAACGGTTCACCCAGTACCTCGCCTCCATAATATAAAACTGAATTTGTTGCTTTGGCTTATGTTGACAAACTATCTATTTCATCTGTTGATAATTAAAACATTAAAGAGGATTTTAATAGTTTATTTAGACAAAATATCTTATATAAATATAATTGAATTGCGTACACATAATATATTCTATTGTTTCATCAAGAAAGGTTTTTATATGTTTGTTTCCATTTATATCCTAAACTTTTCTTTAAAAAACTAAATTAATATCAAAATGCGTCAAATTAATATACATTTACTTGTGATACTGGTTTAAGGTCAATATCGGCTCAATTTCACAAATATTTACATAAAAATAATTTCAATAGGTGCCTGGGCTATAGCCAAGTATTTAGGCATATAGTATATTTTGTAAGAGTAGAATGCAAGACGGATTTTATAGTTCGTTCAAACTATGAAACACAAAGGCAATAGGGCCTGATGTGGTCTGAATTATGGATATACTAATTAATATAATATTAGTAATGTATGTATAAATTACATTATAATGTTCCATAGATATTTAGTTCAACATCTGTATGTTTTTAAAGTTTAAAAATTATTTTATATTAGAAGTGGAAATGGAGGGTCTAATGAATTATTTTATTTAACCAGAAATGTACATAGTCAAATTTTCAGAATCCCCAAAGTAAAAAAAAACTGTTTTCAGAAATTCATTTATATACTCTGGACCAAAATATATTAATGTCATTCCAAGTCACATAAAATCATTAACTAGTCTAAAATTATTCAATAGTAAATTAAACAATTGACTTTTTGAACTCACAGACTTAAATTTTTTTAATAAAGTACATGTTTAGATACTCATAACGTAAAAGTTGCAGTCCTAAAGGTTTCCAATTTATGTTTTTTTTCTTTATTTTTATGGGTCCTCCTAGTTGCTAGTGTCCTGTGTAAGTGACCCAAACCTGTTAGTATAATGGACGTGCAGACGCTGCGGAGCACAACGCCTTATCAGTGACCAGTGAAGTGGTGCCGTCCGAACTCTAAACTGTTTTTAGTTTATACTATCAAGTTGATAAGAACATTACTGACCAAATACTGGCAATAGGTCAGTAATAATTCCTAAGTATTTTTTACATTATTGTTTTATGAGTATTGATTGAAGGAATAAATCATTATTTTCATTATTTTCATTTGTTATCATCACTGATAAAATTACGGTATCTAATCGTAAAATATTGTATTTTTGGTTCCCTTATTTCCACACTCTATAATAAACGTATTATTAATTACAATATTGTTAATAACTGGAAAAATATCAGTTTGGAATCGGTGAGTAGAATTAGTTCATTTCTACATGCCTACATGTAAGTAAGCATTTTCACAATAAACTATTTTAATTTAGACCATGTACCAAATTAAACGATATCGGTCCACAAATAAATGAATTCACCTATTCTCCATAAGATTTATATGGTAAAGAGCATCCAGGTTTGCTGCTGTAAGGAGCGCTGTACATAGTAATTTTTACGATAAACTATTTTAATTTTGACCATGTACCAAATTAAACGATATCTGTCCACATATATCTATTCTCCATATCTATATCTCTATATCTATTGGTCTATTCTCCATAAGAATAACTTTGGAAAGAGCATGCAGGTTTATTTGCTGCTGTAAAGAACTTTGAAAATAGGCAATTTCCAGCATAAACAATTTTTTGACCGTGTATACCAAGTTTCATCAACATTTGTCCTGAAATAAATGAGTTTGCGTATTCTCCTTAAGATTAACATGGGAAAGAGCATGCAGGTGTGCTGCTGTGAGGAACGCTGTACGTAGACAGTATTACAATAAACTACTGTATTTTAATTTTGACCGTGTACAAAATTAAACGATATCTGTCCATAGATAAATGAGTTGGTCTATTATCCAAAAGATTAACTTTGAAAAGAACATGCAGGTTTGCTGCTGTAAAGAACTTTGAAAATAGGCATTTTCTGCATAAACAATATTTTTGGCGATGTATACCAAGTTTCATCAACATCTGTCCATAAATAAATGACTTTGCCTATTCTCCAAAATATTAACGTGGGTAGGAGTATGCAGGTTTTCTGCTGTGAGGAACGCCGTAAATAGGCATTTTCACAATAAACTATTTTAAATTTGACCAAATTAAAAAATATATATGTCCATAAATAAATGAGTTTCCATATTGTCCATAAGATAAACAGGGGAAAAAGCATGCAGCTTTGCAGCTGTGAGGAACTTTGAAAGTAGGCAGTTCTACCATAAACAATCTTTATTTTGAACATGTATACCAAGGTTTTCTCAACCTCCGTCCATAAATAAATGAGTTTGCCCATTCTCAGTGAGATTAACATGGGAAAGAATATTTAGGTTTGCTGCTGTGAGGGACACATCAACTATGATTTTTTTATTTGCACACTGAATAATTTTGTTTTTTTTTAGAGACAGTTGGCACTACTGAGTATCACATGTTGCCAACAAGGTACAGAAACGCTACTCAATTTCCATTGACTTCTATTACATTCTAAGAGATATTATGAGATTAAGTACTGTATTAAGTAATTAATTATTCAATTTTCATATTATTTTAACTGACCACAAACGTAAAACAAAAAAAAACGCCCTTGTACAAAATAAATGTATGAGAAAGTGTGTACATTAATAAACGAAACTTACTCTTGAATCTCACCAGTTAGTTGAACATGAAAAAAAGCATGGTGGATTTCAAACATGAGTACGTTTTGATTCCAAATTCAGAGGAATGAGCCGCTGGATGATTGGTCTCTCGCCAGTTGTCATTGAAACTGCAGAATGGCTATATAGGAAGCAATTCTGAGCTTTAGACTGTGCGCAACACTGTTTCTTTTCGCATATAACCCTGCTTCTCAACTCGCTTCTGCTACATAGCAACCGGTTCTGAGCCTCAAACTTTGCACAATACGGTCTCTTTTCGGATATAACTCAGCTTTTCAAGTGCTTTTAACTGAATACGTTCACAGTCTAGGATCCTTTTTGGGCTTCTAGGGAGAAAACCCAATTGAGCTACAACAAAATTGATGATCCATAAACCTTCTCCATGAAATTTACGTAAATGTACCAATTTTCATGTCTAGTTTTCCAAATATATATTTTTTAACTATGGCATGTAATAACATGATATTTATTTGGAGACCATGCGCAATATGGTCTCTTTTTCGCATATAACTCAGCTTCTCAAGTCGCTTTTAACTGAATAAGTTCACAGTCTAGGATCCTTTTTGGGCTTCTAGGGAAAAAAACCCAATTGAGCTACAACAAAATTGATGATCCATAAACCTTCTCCATGAAATTAATGTAAATGTACCAATTTTCATGTCTAGTTTTCCAAATATATATTTTTTAACTTTGGCATGTAATAACATGATATTTATTTGGAGACGAAATAAAAAATGAGTACATAAACCTACAAAATTGAAAAGTATCAAACTTGGCAATTAAATTGTTTATTTTGTACAGTATTTATTTAGGCCTACTTTATAGTTTAAAATTAACGATTAATATAGAAGGCATTGAATAGCAAGTAGGATTGCTAATGGAGAGTAAACCAACAGCTGTGGCTTTAGAAATTAAATATTTTGAATGTAGATAATTTGTAAACAAACTTATTCCCCATAAGGTTAACCTTAGAAATTTAAAACGCTATAAAATGGAAACTAATTGAATTTATGGAGACTGAATTTGCTTGAAGCATGACCAGAGCAGAGACGAATCAGAAAAATCAAAGATCATTAAAATCGGTCTAGCCGTTTTCGAGTTATAACGCGCGTAACTTAGCCATTTTTGAGAAATTTCGATTTTTCACGATTTGTTAGAGTTATTAGTATATAATAATATATATTATAATTATATATTATATATTATTATATATTATATTACAATATTACCCTTAAATACCTCTGTCGCAGCAGACTCAGCGAATTCTCAAATCAATCACAATATATGATAGGTTTGATTAATATCCGTAATAAATAAGAGAGTTTGCCTATTCTCCATTAGATTAACATGGGAAAGAGCATACTGGTATGCTACTTTGAGGAACGCTGTATGTAGGCATTTTTACAATAAACTATATTAATTTTAGCCATGTATACTAAGTTTCTTCAACATGTGTCCATAAATAAATGAGTTTGCCTGTTCTGTATAGATTAACATGGGAAAGACCATGCAGGTTTGCTGCTGTGAGGAGCTATGAAAGTAGGAATTTCTAGCATAAACAATTTTTATTTTTACCATGTATACTAAGTTTTATCAACATCTATTTATAAATAAATGAACTTGCCCATTCTCAGTAAGATAAACACGGAAAATCTTATGCAGGTTTGCTACTGTGAAGGACACCTCAACTACGATTGTTAAGAATTTGCACAATTGATAATTTTGGTTTGTTGCGAGACAGTTGGCACTACTGAGTATAACATGTTGACAACAGGATACGGAAATGCTACACAATTTCCGTTGACTTTTTTTAATTCTTAGAGATATTAAGAGATTAAGAAATATTAAGTATTAAATAATTAATTATGAAATTTTCATATTATTTTAACTGACCACAAACGTAAAACCAAAAATAACGCCCTTAGACATTATAAATGTATGATAAAGTATTTACATAAGTAAATGAAATTATCACCTGAATTTCACCAGTTAGTTGAACATGAAAAAAAGTATTGTGGATTTCAAACATAAGTACTTTCTGATTCCAAATTCAGAGGGATGAGCCGCTGGATGATTCGTCTCTTGCCAGTTGTTGTCTTTGAAACTTCGGCTAGATGGCAAGCGATTCTGAGTCTTAGATTATGTGCAATACGGTTTCTTTTCGCATAACCCTGCTTCTCAACTCGCTTCTGCTACATAGCAACCGGTTCTGAGCCTCAAACTTTGCACAATACGGTCTCTTTTCGGATATAACTCAGCTTCTCAAGTGCTTTTAACTGAATACGTTCACAGTCTAGGATCCTTTTTGGGCTTCTAGGGAGAAAACCCAATTGAGCTACAACAAAATTGATGATCCATAAACCTTCTCCATGAAATTTACGTAAATGTACCAATTTTCATGTCTAGTTTTCCAAATATATATTTTTTAACTATGGCATGTAATAACATGATATTTATTTGGAGACGAAATAAAAAATGAGTACATAAACCTACAAAATTGAAAAGTATTTACCTTTATTTTGTACAGTATTTATTTAGGCCTACTTTATAGTTTAAAATTAACGATTAATATAGAAGCCATTGAATAGCAAGTAGGATTGCTAATGGAGAGTAAACCAACAGCTGTGGCTTTAGAAATTAAATATTTTGAATGTAGATAATTTGTAAACAAACTTATTCCCCATAAGGTTAACATTAGAAATTTAAAACGCTATAAAATGGAAACTAATTGAATTTATGGAGACTGAATTTGCTTGAAGCATGACCAGAGCAGAGACGAATCAGAAAAATCAAAGATCATTAAAATCGGTCTAGCCGTTTTCGAGTTATAACGCGCGTAACTAACACGACTTTTTTTTATATATTTAGATTATCGTATAGAGGGAGAAAGTAATAAGTTTCTAGCTTATTTAGAAGTCTAATTCGTGAGTGGTTTAGGGATACCCTACATTAAGTACCTGGGAAAATATCTGTACGAATAGTAAATTGTTTAAATATTCTTGGTGGGATTGTTATGTACATTGGTCATATTTCGAAATAGTCCGTACATTTTTGAAGTATAATATGTATTTGTATATTTGTGTGACACAAATTTGCAAGTACACAAGGTTCCCTTCTTGTAAGAATTATGTACTCATTAATTATTATTTTGACGAACTATAAAATTCAATCCCACCATCTACTTTGATGAAACTCGGCTCCAATGATGACAGATAACTGGTAAGACAACATAGAAGTGTAATTATTACGTTTTAGGTTTAAGGAAAATTTAAGACTACTTATTATCAACCTACTACTGCGTATATGCTGATGTTAAATTCCTCTTGTTCTAAATTGGTGTACCATATCATATGTACTTCTCATACTTTATATTATTGAATTAGCAAAATATCTAATATTTGTGGAATTGTTACTTTTAAAAGGTATTTTGAGAAATAATATTTATTCTTGCAGTGTATTTGCTATTTTACAAGGCTGCTTCAGATAGATATTCCACCTTCATTCATTTATTTAAAAAAACACAACAATTCAAATATAATGTGTATTAGACATAGTTTTATGAGTATTTTTAAGCCAAGGATAGGCTTTTTAGTATTTTTAAGATAGGCTTTAACTTTTGTGTTTTGAAACTTCAGTAATGTTTTATGTTTTATGCTCATAAAAAGCTCTCAAAATTTCCGATTTCATTATCTGAAGGAAAATTCCAATTTAACTATTGAAATGCATTTCCATGGAACTGGAAGTAAAATATGGAAGATAAAGACATATTGAATGGTGTAGCCTTACGTTTGGTACAGTAAGTACCTAAGTGTTACATTGTCTGCGTGTCCAACTCGACGCTCTCAACTCTGGCTATGGCTATATTCTTATTTTGGCTGTATTTATTCAATGAACATTTTTTTCAATTAATTGGTATTTGCAGTTCACAGATTCAGAATTATGCCAACATTGATTAGAAAGAAGTACTAGCAAATAAACTTATTGTGTTATCTCTAATACATGAGTTCTTAAGTGTAAAGACTGGCACACGTCTTCTCTCCTCTGTGCCTCGGCCATGAATGAAATTACACAACACTAATGCTGGCTAATGTTAAGCAAATACAGATGTGTAGCTATGACGTTTTAGGTTTGTGGCATGACTAAAATAATTATTTATCACTAACCTTATACTGTGTTGTACTATATCAAAAAGTTAAACCTCTTTCAGTTCAAAATTTGTGTATCTTGTGAATTTTTCATTCTTTCTTTTATTAAGTTGGGAGAAATGTTCCTAGTTTTTGTGAAGTTTTTACTTTTGTTAGGTAATCTTCAATGTACTTATATGTGTATTTCTAAATGTGTTTCACTATATGTTTCCAATTTATTTATTTATTTTTATTCCACTTTGTATCCTATTTTGTAAATCAATCATAGTTTTACTGCCATAAAAACGTGAATTTCTAAAAACATTGATAGTTGCCATATTATAACAATTAAGTTTAATTAGTGAACCGTAATAGGCTTGAAACTGAGTTTTAAATTAAAGTATTAACACAATTAGTTTGACGACTTCCATTATGGCAAGTTTTAAAAATATATGCGTAATGTATGTATGTGCATTAGCAGCTTTTATACATGAGACTATCAAAATTTTCAGATTCGTTTCAATTATCCGGAGCAATCAAATTCAACTTCAAGAATGCACTTCCATGGAACTGGAGAGATAATTTAGAAGATACGGACATCATGAACCTTGTAGCCTTACGTTTGGTTAAGTAAGATTACAAGTATTAAATCAATAATCATAATACTTTCAATTAGGATTACGTTCGATAAAAATAACATATCATTTTAAACTAGTGATAACTAATCTTACCATTTGGCATCTAACTGAGCTTCATAGCTAATGTTTTTTAACAAACGTCTTGGTAAAAAAATAATTGGTTTATCAAGGATTCTTTGAAATTTTAAATCAAAATTTTTAATATTCTTGAATATTAAAATAGTTTGCACGCTGTATTTAAAATTGAAAATAAACTGTATCAGAGATCTTAAAAGTAGATTTGAAATACAATAGTATCCGCTATTTAACACAAAAGCACACACACACACACACACACACACACATTGGGCGAACAGTCTGTTAAAAGGTCTTGAATTCATCGTTAATATATTGGGTTTCCAATTTTTTATTTGTGATCAAATTAAATGTGAACTGCAGATTAGGTTTTATGGATATATCAAAGGGCTCCAGCTCCGATCCTAAAAACATAAAAGGGTGCACTGTTAGTCTCAGCAACTTGTACCGGGTAACTCGCACCAGCGTGTTTACGCTGGAATATCTTCCAGCCTGTCTAAACAAATAATTTATTACCTAGTTCTAAAATGTCAACATTAATTTCTATATTAACGATGAGTGATGACTATTGACTGAATGCTGGGCAAATGTCGAATTTTGTCAATTTGAGCGGTGGTTCGGTTTGTGTTCTTTGACTCTTTTGAAAAATGAGCGACCCCGTTCGTCCAATATAATATTTGTAACACTCTCCACAAAAAAATGTATGTAGAAGTGATTTTTTTTAACGTTTAAAATGTATTAAGCATTTATTTTATACATACATTCAGTTAAAAGAGATTCGTAATAATGTTAAATATGTTTATAGTCTTTCCTTTCTAAATGGTATTACTACATGTAACAGACTGAAAATCATTGATTGAAATGCTGCTACTTTGTGTTGGAAAGGTTGTTTCAATCTGCTGGTAATCATTAAATTTGTTTGTGTTTGTCTGTGGTTTATCTTGAATTTATGTTAATTATTTTATGGAGATTTTTACTTAAAGAAAATTTATGTATCTATATATTTTATACGATATAAAAATGTGCTAAGGTATTCGTTGATGTCATCACAAGTTGTTATGTTTCTGCTAATTAAACTAATTGCATAATAAACATACCCATACCAATAAATCATATGGTTTTAAAATGGGTTGCAGATGCTTTTAATTTTGATGCTTTCAAATTAATGAAGGTATGTGTTTGCCAATAATCCAGAAAGTGGTGAACCTAATTCCATCTACTTGTATACAACATTTAGAATTAAACTCAAAGTCACTCTGCGCTATAGAGGGTTTTGGTTAATATTAATATTTTTCAATAAACTATTTACTTAGACTTTTATTCTTTGAGAAACATATTGGTTTCGTTTGTCGGTATTTGGTGTTTAATAGATAAAAATGAATAAAAATGGTTTCTTCTGGAATTTTAGTATTTTTGACTTTATTGATCTATTCACACGAGTTTTTAATACTTGATTTGTCTTAAAAACTAACAATATTGGTTATACTTTCATTGAAATATTGGCATACATTATGCGCTATAGTACTTGTAAAGTTTAGAATCCGTCTTATATTGTTCATTTGTATATAAACAGTTGGTTGTCCTCTCATTTTTTGCTGGTGGATTTATGGGTGTGTGAATTTTGTCCTGATTCAAGAGAGTTTTACATTTATTTATAATTATGTTCATTCTTTTTA
This sequence comes from Nephotettix cincticeps, assembly GCA_023375725.1. Lineage (NCBI taxonomy): Eukaryota > Metazoa > Arthropoda > Insecta > Hemiptera > Cicadellidae > Nephotettix > Nephotettix cincticeps. The sequence goes on along the minus strand of CM041791.1, from coordinate 61,216,972 downwards.
TTAAACTATAGGGGAGTCTTTACTAATACTAACAATTAAATTATGTTTAATAATGCATAGATCCTCTTGTTATAGTTATCATTATCCATTATTAAAAACTGTTTACCTTTGTCTGTTTTGTTAAAATGCTATTGTATTTCTCAATGTCCAGTTTTAGTTTTTTTCTATTTACTACCAGTTTTTAAAATTTCCAAATCAGTATTTTTTATTTCCTATATCAGGTGAGTTATGTCTTAATTATGATCTTATCTCTTTTATTTTCTTCTTATTTCCACACCAATTTTATTATTTTAGTTTTATATTTATTAACAAGAATTATATTGTTTAAGATATTTATTTATTTATTCAATGTTTCAGTTTCGTTTTCATTGAATTAAATACTTGTTAAGTTTTATATTCTTTTATAAAGGCTATTAGAGCCATTTTCATGAAAAAAGATTTTCTGAGTATGTTCAGATTTCTTTGACTCACAGAAGAAGCTGATATGCAATAAATAATATATTATTACCATATTTTAGAACCGTCTTTTAAAATACTTATACAATAATCTATGATAAAAAATGCTGGTACATACTTGTTTGCATGTGTAGTGTAGGCTGTAACATTTTAGTACCCGGTGACCGAGCTTCGCTCTGATAGAAAAAGACATATATTATAAAAGTTTATCAGCAAAATTAAAACACATTTATTTCTCAATTAAAACATTTGTGTGGTTCAAATAAAATCTATTTAATAAACCCTAATTAATATAGCATAAACACTGTACAAATATGTAATGCCCCGGAACGGAATCGATCTCCCAACCCTCGACACAAGAAACCTAAACGCTAGCACTGAGCTACGTCGCCGGCAAGTCGTAGCCGTCGTTTAAGGGGTTTTCTAACCTTAATTGTTTTAGCTGATCTTTTATTGTATTTAATTATCCATACAGTTATTATTAGCCTGTGATCAATTGATTTTATTAGAAAAGGTATTAGGATTGCAAAGCAAAAAATAAATTTAATTTACACCTTAATTTTAGTTTATCACAGTGGCTTCAAGCAATAGAATGAATACGTTTTCCATCAAAATAATATTTTTGGGAAATACTTTTCTCTGCTTTTAATTCGCACAGCTATTTTACCCTTTATTTTTTACAAACTGTTTAGTAATTTGATAAATTTTCATTAATACGTAAAATAAATATGTGTGCAAAACCTCTATTCACATATTGTTCACCACCATCTTCAATCAACAACTGTCAAACGGTTAATAAAAAGATGTTTTTATTTGTATTGTTTACATTTGATTCTCCATAAGCATAATGTGAATTTTTTGGATTTTAAACCTAATATTACAAGAAAACCGGAATTTTTCCGAACATTAGACCTATCTAGAACTTATTTTCTACTCGGAAACCAGCTATTTCAAAAATTTAAAGAAATTCGTTAGAGCCGTTTTCGAGATCCGTGTGTAAGTAATATATACTGTGTAATATATAACAATAATATATAATAATATATATACATATACAAACCTTGCTCATATTATAGTGTTGTATGAACATACATTTTAGCATTGCATTTCGAAACAAGAAAACAAACTACACAATTCTTAAGCTTCTAAGACATTTAAGTATTGACATTACCTATTGAATGTTTGATTAAAATTAATCATGTTTGATGGCAGTAAAGATTGGAAGCCCAAAGGACCTAGCCTTCCAAAAGGAGATAGGATTCATCCCACGTACCCCGGCTCCGTCAGTGAGGCCTTCGAAATATTCCAAGGAAAGGAGAACTTGTACGATTTCGTCGAAAAGCCGTTGCACAGCGCGATAGAACTGTTGACTGAGGGGGGCTACAACAAGAACCAAGGTTCTATATTTATCTTACACACCATCTCCGGTGGTGCCGAGAACAACTTCGTCAAGAACATGATTATGGGTAGGTTGTTATTCTTTGACATGAATATGGGGTACTTAAAATATTAGTTAAAATTGTGTTCAGATACTAGGAATTGAAGTAAAGCTTTTAAAATTCAAAATGAGTTCAGCTCTGACGTTCAAGGAAAATTTAAATTGAAAAAAACAAGACCATCGGATCCTAGGAGATAGGAGATCTAATATCTCGTAGGTTGGTACTAAAATGAAAAATCGCATTTTCTTTAGATAAAGCTCTTTATATATTTACAATATGTGATTTTTTTGGGCCTCAGGACTGAAATTATGAAAAAAGGTTAACCTTTTAAAATTACTAGTCAAAAACATCTTACTGTTACGCCTTAGCCATTACTATGTTTTTCTTGGGATGGTTAAACATTTACATGTTTACACACGGTAGTAAATGTATCATTTTGTTTTCCTAGAAGAATTTTCATATCACTATATGACATGCGCTTCTAGATGTTAATCCTAAAACTATAATAATTAGTTGAAAAATATCTTACAGCTCTTTCTATGAGAAATTTCATGAAAGAATACAACGTTTTTGCATTCAATATGCCAGACCTACAACCTTCTATGGAGAAGACGGTTATAAGATCGATTTTTGGACATAAAGCAAACTTCGAGGCAAGTAAACATTATTTTTTTATGCACGATGACATTTTTTGTTTTCTTTCTAATTAACGAAAATCATAGTAGGCAGTTCGTGTAATACTAATCGCTTCATGGTACGACACAGTGTTACATTACGTGTAACACCATATGTTTATGATTAATTTTTTGTTCATAGTTTTACAGCAAATGTAACTCCTACATATATATATATATATGACAAAGGAAAATATGTTTTATTGGAACATGTTATTTGATACCTAAGGAAACAGAAAAATAGTTCAACACAAGCATTTTAAATATTTTCATAATTCCATGCAACATGGGTACCAAACATGGGATAGTTCTGTTCAATAAAGTGTTTTAAACAGATCGTTTAGTTGTTAAATATTCAATTTTAACATTATAATTATTATCCTTAAGAAATTGGGCTGCAAAAATAAACCTTTTTATTTAGAAGGTTAGTACTATCTTTATAATGATGATTTTTTAGAACCGGAAATACAATTATTGCAATTATTATAACAACTACCAGAATTAACCTTTACGATTGGAATAATATATAGGTACTTTCAAGGTATTAATCTTTTGTTTAATGTATTCCTTAACATGTGAACCTGGTGCAGCAGTACCGAATTTGAAGGGTTAGGGGAAGAGGGTGAGCTCTCGAAAGTGTACCGAAATGGTCTTAACACGTTTACTAGGTCAAACGAAAAATCTGGACATTCACATTTTTATTTTCAGTTTTAAGCAGAAACATAGCTTTAGACATATTGAGAAATATCTACTGTGCTTATGTCCTGTCTACTCTACAATATTGAATTATAGCGTGTGATGAGAGTATTGCAGTAATATTCAGCCACTGTGTGTTACACAAAATTATATTTATAAATCTACATCCGTAAACCATAAAATAATGCCAAAATATCCGATTTCTGACGAATCTAAATATTTTAATATCACTTACTGTTAGGTCACTTACTTTCGTAGTTTGCTGCTAAAGAAACATTGAATTTGGGGTTTCATGGATGTATCAATAAAGCTTACCTAGATGGTTCTACATATCAGATTTTGGAAGAATTTCGGTAAATAATTTTGTATAATGATTTTTAGTTATTCTCCATAGTATAACGTACTGCATATACCAGTTTGAATATCTCAATAACCGCTATACCTAGATAATAATTTAAGGTAGACTACTAAATTGTCTTTCTAGCTGAATACAATGGTTTTAAAATTTTATTTCTTAAATAATTAATTATATGTACATGCAAATAAATGTTAAACTAATTTTTGGGGTACAACCCTCCTCCAAAAGTATAGCTAATTTAGTCTGATTGCGTCGCCAATTGAATTAATCCAATATATTGCAGAAAGGAACAACTCCACCAAATTTAAAATAATCAGATAATGAATTCGGCCGATGTCGTGACACACAGGCTACACAAATATGCGACCCTCTAAAACGTGTTCAGGGGGCTGAGCTATGAACTTCTATCATGGTACCGGGTTTAACTTGTACCATGAGGGTCATGTGAATAGGAAATTCACTAAAGGTAGAAAACAAACACAGCCGGAGTCCGGCGGAACAGAGACTTTCGGAATTGATGCGAACGTATGATGCCATGTATTTGTGGAACTTATTCACGAAACGGGGGTTTGTTATCGTTTCGTGCTATTTACCACGACTTCTTCGTAAATATTTGAAATAGTGCATAATTATTGTTGTAACAGATAGTAAAATTATCGAAAATAGTAATTCCCTTAGTGAGACGAGCTAATAAATCCAGACTATTAGAAATGAGTCAATTATATAACTTAAAATAAATTAAATATTTTTACTGTTTGAAAACATAACTCAATATCTACTTTCAGCATTTAGGTACAGTTATCGGAGGATTTTTTAACACTGCAATCGCAAACGGATTAATGGGATTGGATCAAATTCACTTTCTTGGTTATTGCTATTCAAGTCAACTTGCAGCGTACATAGCTCGGTATATCAGCTCAACTAACAATGGACACAAAATTAGATCCATAACTGGTTAGTATACATGTATTATACATAAACTATAGATACAGCAATAGACTCGGAGGGAGTGTGAAAAAATAAATACCCCCGACGCAGCAGACCTGCGTACTCAGAAAATTTCCAAATAAATAATATAATAATAATAATATATGATAAGTTTTATCAAAACCTGTCAATAAAAATGATGATTATATACTCCATAAGATTAACATGTTAAATAGTATCCATGTTTACTGCTGTGAGGAACTCTGAAAGTATACATTTCTACCATAAACAATTTATATTTTTAACAATTATACCAACTTTAATCAACATCTGTCCATAAATTAAGCAGTTTGCCAATTCCCTATATTATTAACATGGGAAAAGAGTATGCAGGTTTGCTGCCATGATAAACTATGATTTTTAGGCATTGCAAGCATAAAATCTCAACCACATGAAGGTAAATACAAAGTGTAATCCAATAATATTGATTGATAAGTGAAATATTAATTTTTCATTATCCTCCATAAGATTAACTTTGGAGCCCCAAAATATACCGTACTGTCTTTATATTTTTTAATATCTCGGTAACCGTTGGAGATAGAGAAAAACCTAAAGTAACTAAATCGTGTAGCTTTTTAAGCTGATTCTAATGATGAAAGATAAAATAAAAAAAATTATATTACATGAAAAACGCAAGAAACCTAACTTTCTGAGTACAATACCCCCCCAAAACTACCCGTTCCCATCGACTGATATGTCTGGTTTACGAACTCGTCCGAGCAAATGTGACAATACACGTCTCTACTAAATTTGGTCTTGATCGGACCATTTTTACAAGATATATATATATATATATATATATATATTAGTGTGTGTGTAAATTTTAACGACTATTGTTTTTGTCTCTAGGCACCTAAGGACGAAAAATAACATGGTCCCGGGCTTAGTCTTACTATGACATCAATAGCTTCTTCCCTTTGGGAAATTCGCTAAAAGGATTCGCAATTCAACAATAATAAAACTAACATGTATTAAATGAGATTCATTTTCATTATGATTTATAAATACCATACAAACGAGCATGCCTTCCTTCATGTATGTGATAATATTATTAACTATCGTAATGTAAATATAGTAAAATCAATTGTTCATACTAGGATATTAATCATATTTTATTTGAAACTTTATAAGGTACAGAAGTTTCAGAAGGTACAGAAGTGGCAATAAAAGTTCTTTTCACATCCCTTTTCTAAGATTATTAAGTTTTAAGACTTTGGGGGTTCACTCAACTTAACTCTCTTATTGGAAGACCTTAAAGCTGCTTACCAATTCTCTAGTAAAATTGATAAGAAGTACGTAAGGAATCGGTTATTTTAGTATTCTATGTAAGATTATTGGACGCTCTCAGACAACGCATGTTCTTTTTAACACAGACTTAAGTTTAACTTTTCTCCAGAGCCTAATTCGTTGACTAGTAATTTAGAACACCTATTTGTGTAGATTTGTAGCTTTTTTACCGGTAGTCAAATTTATTAGTTTTGGCATAAAATACAAATATTTTTTACATTTAATAGCTGTTAATTTTTAAACTGACATTTTTTCACACTTGAGTTAGGTGTCATATTATTTAATACCCTAAGCACTATAAACCATGATAGTTTAATCAATTCTGTTACAGACTATTTTTGAAAAATGTTAATTTTACTAGTTTTTGAGTTTTTTTGGGGGGGGGTGTAAACTAAAATCTAAAATCGAATGTTCAAAAATGGCGAAAAACTCTCGTAGATACGGTGGATATATCCATTGGTGCCAAATTTGGCCTACATCTAACCAGGGGCTGTGGCTCTTTATACACCACATACAACCCCCCCCCCGAAAACATACAAACACATACACACACACACACACACACACACACACACACACACACACACACACACACACACACACACACACACACACACATACACACAAACATATATACAGTATATATATAATATCTTTGAAATCCAATTTGTGGTGTTTGGGGGACCCCAAAACGGATATATCCAAATTATGACGAAAACAGTACCGTCTCCATATCCAATCTTATTGTTGGGAAATAGTAAACATTGAAAAATTTCATTTCCATCTGTTCCATTTAAATCCATAATACCACACGTCAGATCTGTGCAGAACTAAGTCAAAACAATAACAAAATAAACGGACAATGTTTACATTAAAGTGAAACGTAGACGATTATATTTTCTTAATTTTATTTCCAGCGTTAGATCCGTACTCCATAGGGCTATCTGGCATTAGAAACAAGGTTCTCAATAAAGATGATGCTGATTTGGTATTTGTTTACCACACGAACTCGATTGCATACGGCAGTCTCTACCGCAGGGCGACAGCAGACTTCGTCTTAAACGGCGGCTGGTTTCAGCCCGGATGCTACACCAGTGAGTTGAAAATAAAATCTGAAGAGAACTATTATAAATGTGTGGATACAGTTAAAGATAAGTTGGTTAAAAATATAGATACATTTCAATTATATATATTAATAATTTTAGTTAGGACAATGTTATCAGAAGCGTCAGACTGAAAGTTTACGTCGGCTAGAAACCCCAAATAAAACTTAATATTTAGAAAATATTTTTAAGCACTGTTCAGCTCCTAGCTTGAACATTTGTAGCTGAGGGTTTGCAGTATTGAATCGCACAAGGATAATTTCATTAACCTGTTAAACGATAACATATAAAAACAGTGTTGCTCTACACAATCAAAACAACTGATGCTAATTCTATAGCAAGTCGTTAATCTTGACAGTTTTGCTTTCCAAATAGTATTGGAACACTGAAATAACTCTTGAAAACTTAGTATATGCCCCAACCTTAAATAGTAGTATTTCATCATACAGCATTGACGGGCGTATATATAGGGTAGCTCAGGCAACGTGCTGACACAGAAACACAAATTATCTGGTTCGAAAATCAAAACAGAGGACAGCGACCCCTAACGTGTCACTTCTGGCTACCCTATGTGACTAACACCTCAAGTCTAGGCTACCTAGCTGTCTTGGTTACACAGTTCGCAGGCACTATTCGGTGATGAAAATTTGATGTTTTAAAAATAATTAGTTTTCATTACTAGAAGTAATAAACGGTACCAGTGGACTGACACATACTTTCTCCCTTAAGTAAATTTAAAAAAGACAATCTGTAATAAAACTATCATGTTCTACAAAGTAATTCTAAATATCATTTAATAGTTTATTGTTCAAATTGTATGGGGGGAACCCCCCACGGTAATACCAAGCTTTTTTGAGCTGGTTTTGTTCGGTGATTTGACCTTACACTTCATACCAAGTTTCATGGAATACGGGTGGAAAGTAAGGAAGAAATTAATTTTTTTATATTTTCCATAAGAATAACATTGGGCGCTTTCAGACAACGTACTGCGTTTATCGTGGACAGTAAATTTAACTTTTCTCTGGAACCGTTAGTCGTAGACAAATAATTAAAATACTAATTTGTTTAGTTTTTTAAGCTGGTTTCAATGGTACCAGTCAAGTTATACTTTACTTTTATTGTTTTCGCTGAAAATTTAAAAATTTGATTTTTTTGACATTTAAAAGCCCATAACTTTTGAACCGTCATTTTTACAGACATGCGGGTGGTGTCAAATTATTTAGTGCTCTGTGCACTATAAACTATCAAATTTTAATCAAAATCGTTAGAGCCGTTTTTGAGAAAATGGTATTTTTCACGTTTTTTAAGGGGTTTTAGGGGTGAACTACCCTTAAAAATCCAAAATTCAAAAAAATGAAAAAAAATCCTGGAGATACGGTGACTATATATATACATGCCAAATTTCATCTAAATCGGACAAATGGGGTAGGCTGTGGCACTGTACACATCCAGACACACACAGACAGACACACGGACGGACAGACATCACGCCAAACCCCACTTTTATGGATTCTGGGGACCCCAAAACGTATATATCCACCCTCAACTCAAATTTGAAAATTTTGACGAAAACAATACTTTCTCCATATACTATGTATAAGGGGAGAAAGTAAAAATATAGTCCTATTTGAGGTACAAATATATCAGGTTCGAATTTTGAAATAGTATAGCTAGTCTTTGCTTAATACACTCCAATAGTACCCTACAGAACGATAGTAGGTGCATAATAAATAGATGTATAATAATAATAGATGTTCCACAACGAAGTGTATTGTGCGTTTAAGTTAATAAATGTATAGGTGTACACCGTGTATAGCCTATGGACTTTACACACTTATCCACCAAACACCATGGTTTCTTAAATATGATGAATTTAACCGGACATTCTAATGGAATAAATTTAAAGATTCGATTGAAGTTATTCATAAAACTAGAAAATCATCCAAACCAATTGGGCCTTAGTTCAGCCACTGCCACATAGTTAACCTGTTTTGGTTCCTCTTTCTCCACCCAGAGCTGTGGATAAATGGATTTGTGTCTGCCAACAGCTACTGACCGTTGTATTATTTATTGATCAGGCACTAGCATGCAGTGCAGCCATCGCCACATAGTCAACCTGTTTTGGTATTAATGGAGATTGTGTGATATAGTAAATTATAACTTTGTCTAAAAACAGTTATTTGGTTGATGTATGTTAAGTGGAGCTGTGTCTGCCAACAGTTATTTTTGGTTGCATGATGTATTGTTCAGGCACTAGCGTGCAGTGCAGCCACCGCCGCATAGTCAACCTGTTTTGGTACGTCATTCTCTACCCGGATTTGTGGATGGCTCGGAGGTGTTCCAACTGGTTTCTTTTCAAATCGTGCCTTTGTAACTGGAATGAGAAGGCCGAACTTCCGTTTCCCCCCGTTGATGGGTTAGTGGTGTAATAATACCTTACAAGCCCCTGTCAGTTTTATTAAAATTAGTATATTTACACACAGTTAAGAGATTTCTTATTTCTGATTTATTTAAGCCATAAATTATTTAAACAACCATTTTATTTATTTTATAATAGTTTATAAATCTTGGGATGCATGGTTCTTCCTTGAACAGGATTAACCAATGAAATGGGCTTTACGTACAGTTTTTTTAATCTAGTACCATGATTTGTCACCTAGCTAGATCGCCTTGAACAACCTGACAAATAATAGATTTGGAAACACGAATACGGTAAATACGTAAGAATATGTCACAATATCGAAGACATACTTTAGTAAATAGTCTTATTTACTATTGTACAAGTATAGGACAAAATATAACGTTGCAAATAAACTACTAAAGGTATTTTCAATGATTGAGTGGCTAATACATAAACCTTTTGGAAATACAAATCTTATATTATCCGTTTGTATTTAAAGAACTACGTTCTTCCGTAACAAGCCTAGGGTTCGGACTATCAAAATGTAAAAATACCATTGGCTTTGATACATAAAATATAAATATATATGCTACCATCGTCACCACTCCTGATGACACTCAAAATTATACTTTGAAATGAACTCAAATGTCAATATTTTAAGATATTTTATCAAAGCTTTTACTTTATATAATGCAATGATTATTTGGATGTGTATTCCAGCATAAAGGGGAAGTACTACCTGAACACAATGGGCAAGAAACCTTATGGCTACGGCAAATCCGGGGCTAACTGTTACACCAGCTCTAGAGTCGCCATGAAAAGCAACATCAGGAAATAAACCAACCAGTAAAACGTCACTTGTGAGATCGTGTTCATCAAAACCATTTCTATACTACTAGTATTTGATGCAGTGAATCTAATTTTTATGAAAGCTTTACTTTGTTTAGTAGTTTATAATCTTATAGAATAAGTGTTTTTAGCTTAGGAGCTATGGCTCAAGTCTTCTCCTAGCAGAAAAAATGAGAGGCGAACATAAACTAAGCTGGAAACATATCTTCAAGTTATTCTAATATTTAGTTCAATTAGTTAGGATGGAACTACATTATTTAGAATTATAAATTTTTTAAATGCGACTATTCTATCTTTGGATCCTTATTTTTTAAACTACCAAATTCCTTTCTAATTCATTTTTTTACACTGTTTTAGTCATATCATAAGCTTTATGTACTCTAAACTCTTAAAATAAATACTTTATTGGTCATATTTGCTTTCCATCATTTACCTCCGCATTTCGTATTTTCATCCTCTTGGTTGTCCCTAAAGTTTTCATATTTATAACTGTCATATTTTAAAAAATCCCAGAATGATATAAAGACTAAATTAGATTCACTCACGTGGTAAACTGAACCTCGTCATCTGAACTTAACAAAAGTAATACTGAACATGGATCAGCCCGCAATTAATTTTGAAGCTCAGTATTTAAATGGAGCGTATATTCAAAATATTAAAAAATATTTTGAATTAATTAAAATCCTTTTTTATTTAGACAAAATATAGAACCATTTGAACCTTTCTTACATTTTCCTTCCTACGAAATAAATGAACTAAAATAACAAACAACAATAAAAAATAATATTACCTAATGATAATATAAATAACAAAATAATGCTGACAAAAATTATTTATAAAAAATGCATAGTATAATATTTATGAGGCTGATAGTTTTATACATCCAACACGAATAAAATAACTTTAAATAGAAATACTAATCTAAGCTGTGCACACTGAATTAGTAATTAAATCATGAGTTGTAAGCAAATACAAGCAAATTTGTGGGCAAATATGCCCATAAGATTTAAATATTTACTTACAGAAAAGTCCATCGAAGATACATATTTTGGTTATATTTTTATATTTTATATATTCCCTTTATATTAAAAACAATTTACAATAAAATAGAATACTGAGGAATAACTGGCCACATTGTCCAGTGATTCTGACCAAGAATGATCTAAGAAAGCATTATCTAAATGATGCGAATGAGTCCAGTCGACACTTAAATCACACTTAAAAAAACTTATCTCTTCCATATCTGTAGCATGACACAAAATGAGAGTTTTAAATTACAACATTTTAAAAAAACTTTAAAACTAAATTTATAACTAAAAAATTTTAATCTACGACTAAATAAAAAAATAAAAAAGTTATTACATTCTTGCCCAAATATCACGACTTAAAATTTTTATTAGAACATTTTTACACTATCAAAATATTTCTAGTTTAAATATATTTGACTAAAGAAATGTCCCAGGAAAACATACAAGTTTCTAAAGCATGATTTGAATACTTTGGGAGATCTGAGAAATCTTAAGTTAGGGTTTAGTTTCGAATAAAATAAGTTTTCTGTACCCATATTTGCACTCCTCACGTAAAATATTCTCAAAACTATATCAATGAACAAGTGTTAAATTGGTATAATTTTCAGTAGCCGAAATAATGGAGATGAACATTCTCTCACGTTGAAGTTCAATGAGGATCTAACAGAACGGTTTTGCGTTGTTCTTCAATTTCCTAAACAGTTTTGTAATGTCCACTTCTACAAATTATGGTATATTGAAATCTAGAATGAATGAAAGAAAAAAAAGGTTCGCATAAGTGTAAATGATATTTTTAGTTCATATGATATTTTTTTGTAGTTCAAAGCTTAATTAATTACGAGCTACAAGTCCATAATATACGAGACACTGGTTTATTTTACAGGTAAAACATTTTTCGCAGCAGGCCAATTATTGTGTATCTTAAAGACTGCTGTATGAAACTAAATGTTGATGCGTTCTGATAGTATTATACTACAACTGCACGTGTTCATGGCAATATCATCTGTACGTAAACGAAAAAAGATTATGAAAACCATATTAATCTGTTGAGCTAATGTTTTAGCAGATATTTTGGAATGCTATAATTAGTTGTTGAACTTCATCGAGTCGTAAAATCATAAAATTCGTAAAAATTTAAATTAGAGTAGCTACAAAATATTCAACACTTTTCCGTTGGAGACGGAATAATTAAAAACAATTCATTTTGGACCTTGTATAGTAAACAATGTAATTTAACTTACCTTAAAATCTGCCTGGATCGTCGCTTTAGCTCCTGAAAACGGAAATGATGAATTAATTGATAATTAGGAACCGTTCTATTGATTATGATTACAATTAATTTGGGTTAAAAATAAATCACAAGATTATTAGTAAGCTAGGAGTTACAACAATACTTTTGTAATAGCATCTTTACAGTGTACAGTACGATATAGTACTATTGTACAGTGTACAATTACAAGTGTTTTAATAGTTATTTTTCAGGGTTTGTCTCGTACATTAATTTCCGGATTAACAAACTGAATAATAGTAGAATAAGAGAATTGATTGAATAATTTTATGTTTAAAATCAAATTATTTTTTATGAGCGATATCACCTGATTGTAAGAAGATGTGTGCACATCATTAGCGAAGAACGACATTCCATCATCCGCATGGTGAGGTATAGCTCACCGTGATGTTACGAAGATAGGTACACCTCATTAGCGAAGAATGACATTCCATCATCCGCATGGTGAGGTATCGCTAACCGTGATGTTACGAAGATGGATACACCTCATTAGCGAAAAGCGACATTCCCTCATCGGCGTGGTGAGGCTATCGCTTACTGTGAAGTTAATAAGATGTACACACCTCATTAGCAAAGAACGTTATTTCATCATCTGCATGGCGAGGCTATCGCTTACTGTGAAGTTAATAAGATGTACACGCCTCATTAGCAAAGAACGTTATTCCATCATCTGCATGGTGAGGCTATCGCTTACTGTGAAGTTAATAAGATGTACACACCTCATTAGCAAAGAACGACATTCCATCATCTGCATGGTGAGGCTATCGCTTACTGTGAAGTTAATAAGATGTACACACCTCATTAGCAAAGAACGTTATTCCATAATCTGCATGGTGAGGCTATCGCTTACTGTGAAGTTAATAAGATGTACACACCTCATTAGCAAAGAACGTTATTCCATCAACTGTGTGTTGAGGCCATCGCACACCGTGATCGACGTCTCATCACCTTTGCACCGTGTTCGAGTGTAGGAAAGCTACGTTTTGGTGGGCTAGGCTGCTAGAATATCTTAAATTAATAAATACGAAGGTTTTTTTAACCTACCAACCTTGTACGGGTTGTATGTATGACTAAGTACTACGAATGATGATATATATTATTACGATAATAATCAGATATTGCAAACTTAAATAAATTGAAACAAATTACTACATTAATTCGTATTAAACGTTTTAATTAGATGGACTATTAAAAATAGAGAATTTTAAGTCAACGATTTAATAAAGCATAATTTTTAATTAGGTTTTAAATTAAAGATCAATACTCCATTGTTATATCACTTTAATAAATCACATGTTTAGTAGAACATAATAAATATATGTGTAATATACGATAGAATGTTTTAGGCATGATTATTTTATTACAATAGGGTGCAGGTCAGTTTAAAATAACCATGATATCCTATTGAACAAACTATTTGATTTAGGGTTTTCATTAAATACTTGCAATTTCATGGCTTCATATCTAAAGGATCGTCCTCAGTTTGTCTCAATCTGTAATGTAGATTCGTCTGTTTATTTTAGTTCCTCAGGTGTTCCCCAAGGATCGAACTTGGGTCCTCTTCTGTTTTTAATATTTATAAATGACCTTCCTAGCTGCTTTTCTGATTGGAAGTGCTTATTATTTGCGGATGACTTAAAAATATTCAGATCAGTAAATAATAACTTTGATATAGGAATACTACAAAACTCAATCAACCAACTTAATTCTTGGTGTTAAATTAATAAATTATATCTAAATGTTGCAAAATGTTTTTCTATGTCCTATTCTAGGAAAAAGATTTTACTGGATACCTGTTATCATATTGGAAACACTGCAATAAAGTCTGTTACTACAATTAAGGATTTAGGTGTAGTTTTTGATACCTCTCCAAATTTCAACGATCATACTCGGGTTTTGCTTGCTGAGTGTCATAGGTTTTTAGGTTTTCTTAGAAGAAATACGTATTCTTTCAGAAACTTGGATGCTGTTATCAAACTGTACCAGACTATAATCAGAAGCAAATTGGAATACTGTGCTGTTGTTTGGGATTCGATCCATCTGTCTGAATGTAACAGCCTGGAAGTTTTTCAGAACAAATTTTTGCAATATTTGTACTTTAAAAGATTTTCCCGACCATGTCCTTTTGATTTCCCATCTTCAACTTTAAGAAAGAGTTTTTGTCTTCCAAAATTAACAGTTAGAAGGAAGATTTTTCTGGCATGTCTTATTCATAAAATCATAAATGGTTCTGTTGATAGTAGGTTCTTACTAGAAAACATTTGTCTTTATGCACCATTCCGTAATATAAGAACATTTAATTTATTTTATTTACCTAGATGTAGAACCATAGCTCATTACAATTTTCCTTTATTTACTGCATTAAGGCTTATAGACCATGAATCCGATCTTGACATTTTTAATGATAAGTTAAATGTGTTTTTAAAGAAATGTGGCATCATTTTTGCTTAATTATTTACTGCATAAAATATGTTATTTGTTCACTTTTTAATAAGGACTTGATTTGTCTTTGATTTTGTTCCATTTATATGTAAGTTTTTTTCGTATCGAATAACTGTCAGCATGATTGTTCATTTATTTGTACATTATTGTTTTATTTCTTTTTGTTATAAAAGTGATTTAGTTAAGATAGCTGTATTGGAAAATATTTCTGTAGCTATCATGTAATATATGTAAATAAATAAATAAAATACACATCAACCTTTCCCAAAAGGCTTAGAATCATATATGAAATTTAGTCTCATTTTTATGTTATGTTATTAAAGAATTTTTTCGCTAGTAAATCTAAAAAAATACTCTATTAGCTATTACGGTAGTCCACATAATAAGACCTAATCAGTGAAACATTTTTTTTCGTTTTGGACCTCCCGATGCTAAATCACCATTCGTTCAAAACTGTATACTGTATGTGTATTATTTTTATTATTATTTTTGACAAATTCCCATTTAGGAGAGCACTAAAACACAACCAACTATCATAGTCTCTTTTTTAGTGTATTTCTTCTTTCTCTCGTGTCACTCTCATTCACAGTATTCACTGTCCGGTCTTTTTATTTCTTCTACCCACTTCTTTCCAGTACTTTTATTTTTTGGGGTTTCTGTGATCTTCCGTTTTCTGACTGTCTCTCTACACTCAATCCGTTTGATATATTTTCTTTAGAGATATTTAGCTTTACGAGCTCTTCCATGGTTTTCTTCATCCAAGCAGTTTTCATTTTCCTTTCATTTACTATATTAAATATTTTCTTGGTGAGTCTGCTTTCGTTTTAATCCAAAGAAGGCTTCCGCCCCCCCCAAATTAAATGAAATAGGGTTTCCGGGATTTATATATATATATATATATATGTGTGTGTGTGTGTGTGTGTGTGTGTGTGTGTGTGTGTGTGTGTGTGTGTGTTTAGAGCCGTGGCCTATCCTGTTGGTTCGATTTAAAAGAAATTTGGCATGCATGTATATATTCACCGTATCTTCAGGCGTTTTTTTCATTTTTTAGAATTTTTTAGGGAAAGTTCACTCTTCAACCCCTAAAAAATGGGAACAGGTTGGAAACTGAGGAATAAATTGATTTTTAATATTCTTCATAAGAATAAAATTTGACAGTCTCAGACAACGTACTGCATTTATCACGGATAAAATTTAACTTTTCTCTGGACCTAACTCATTATCGTTACTCAATATAACTCATTTTGTACTGTTTTAAATGATCTGTGCTCATCGTGTAAAACGGTGTGATAAGGTTTACCACTTCACATAGTTAAGTTCTATTCGAGTATGCTGAAAAATATATTTTTGTTTCTCGTGGCAGAAAACCTACTTAATCATTCCCCTTGTGTTTTTGGAAAAGGCAATAATGATGTTAACTTCTTTATTTTTTAAAGTATTCTTATTATATTTAATATACATCTTCATATAGTGAAGGTAGTAAATATACCTTTAATATATTTAGAAAAATCTAAATTCGTTTTTCCCTCTTGGTACCGAAACCACATTGTCAATCTATAACATAATTTATAATTTATCATACAACCAATTAAATATGTGTATATTTCAACACTGTTGAAATTGATTATACCCAATACAATTTTGAATAGGGATATAAAACTACACAGCGGATATAAAATACAAACTCGTATTTATAAAAGTAAGAGAATTTAGACAGACTGGCAAAAAACATATAAATCCTAACAAAAATACGAATGAAATATCACTTAAAATGACATATTTTTTTGTATTTGTTGTAATTCTGTATGAGGAACAAATAGTGTGTCGCTTGTGAGCCACGCGTCCATAAATCACAGCTGGATATGAGTCCGGTCCGGCAGAGGCTATCAGCTGATACACCAGCCCCTCCCCTCCACATACACTATATCTCTCTATAGATGAATGTATAAATCGTATAATGTAGGACATAGACATGCCCTTTATGCGTTGCTAAACTACTCGTCCAATCACCTTGAAATTTTAAGAAGTTGCTCTGCTCTATACGTGTCCGGGAAGGTTTCAGTGAAAATTATTTTTTCGAAAACTCCATAAGTTTCCATTTTATGGCTTTTCAAATTTATAATGATAACCTTATGGAGAATAAGTTTGATTAAAAATTGTCTACTCTCAAAATATTTAATTTGTAAAGCTATAGCTTTTGGTTTACTTTCCGTCAGTATATGTTTTACCAATGCCATCCGAATAATTCATTAACGTAAAACTATAAATTAACTATGTAATGTACAAAATGAACGATTTCATTCGCCACGTCAACATTTTATAGTTGTGACATAATGTATTTGTATATTTTTCTGTCAGATTAAAAGTACATCAGAGACGGACACCGTCTGTCCTTGGACCCCAATGAGTTATGGAATAGTTGAAATTTATGTTATTCAGGATGATATTTTGTAAAAGATTTAATTTCGTTTGATTAACTTTTTAATATTTAATACTTCAGTATTTTTTATTATTTAACCCATTTAGGTCCGAATCAATTTTTATCTAATGTTTCGAGACACGCTATGTTTGACGACTAACGTAACCCAACAGATAGTGAGTGACATCTATCACGAACTCCGTAAACTACATTCCGTGCTGCCTCCGTTGGCTAAATAGGGATTGGAGTGGTCACCTGGTTAGTGTAGAGGGGGGAACTGTTTGTTTTCTAATTTGACCGTATATTTGTATTAAATTAATCAATAAATGTATTATGTATTATGAATGTATTATTATTATTATTACATAATGTATTATGTAATTAATGTCAAGGGACGGCACCGTCCATCTTTGGACCCCAATGGGTTAAAGTTTTGAATTTAATACGCAAATATGAATGTTTTCTTCAATGTCACCTAAAAGAAAATGAATTGGGCGAAATACGTATGAAGCGTTAAGAAAAACAGCTTTGCCAGTATTTCTGTTTACCAGGCAGTAAAGTAAAGAAGGTATGATAATATAGTCCGTCTCAATTTTTCACATATGTTTTAATGTGTCAACTCCAGATGAATACACTCATTTCCTATACATAATCGAAACGTATAAATCTGTTTTGTAGCATCGCAGCAACGTGCGACGGGTAGTAAACTAGTTACTTATAAAGTAAATATTTAAACCTTTTCAAATATTGAAAGTAATTATATTTTCTTAAAATTTAGTAGGTATAACATATCATTTTGGTTAACTTATGTATAATATAAGTTTGAACATGTTTTCGGTTATCGTTTCGTTTTATTTAAATGATACGTAACATTAGTAGGAGAAAACATTCCAGATAAAACAATATTTTAAATTGTTACCGATACTAATTGCAATTGCAATTATTATAATGAAATACTCAGCAGCGTATTTAACGACGTGTTTTATTTTGTGAACACGACGATCCTTGTCTGGCACAGGACACAACTCGGTGTCTCAAGTCTGTGCCATCGCGCTGCAGTCACGAGCTTCACACCAGAATCATCATGCCATCCACCTAAAGGAAGATTTCTGAACCATCTGTAAAATCCTTTACGTTTTTAAATGTTTGATAGTTATATATTTGGATTGCGGTAAAGTTTCCAATTGAAGAGGGTCTCACAAAGAAATTAAATAAGTATTTTTGAATTGTGAGATCATTTTAATGTTATTTTATCAAGTAATAAACAGTCTGACGGTTAAAGGTGTCTAGTATTTAGTTACTTTTAAAGGGAGATGTTATGTCGGTTCCTAGACACCGTTTTTTTAGATTTCTTCTACGCAACGTTAATCACACCATTATGTTTATACGTGCTGAAATTTATGTTGTACTATATTTCTTTTATTTCATTAAACCTATTAGTTCATCAATAGTCGAAGAGGGTAATAGATTTTGTGTTTTGACTTAAATTAAAATGTGCATATCCATAGGCTTATAGCTGATCAAATCTAATAACTGATGAGTATCATAAAATTATATTTGAACGGTGTTTTATACCAAGTAATGCTTAAGAATATTTTACAAATACTATGTTATAATTTTAATGTTAATAGTGGTTTGAAATTCTTACATCTAACCCAATCACTGAGGCTGTGACTTCTCAGGTCCAGCTAGCCTGTACTTGATGGGTTACCTCAATAGTGACGAGTCGACTGTGTATTTCGCTCTTATAAACCATTAAAAAAACCTTAAGTGGACTAATTATTTTAGATTATACTAGAATTTAATAGAATAAAATATTTTTATTTATTTACGAGTATAAATATTAAAAATAAATAATAAATTATTGTTCATAGTAATAATAAATTATAGTTTATTGCATAATGAATATTTTAAAACATAACGTAGGGTTATAAATAATGTACAATCTTCAGTAAAAAAGAAGTAGTGTATATAAAATACGTATTTAGGCATCATTCATATAGGATTATATTACAAACAAATAATACTGTTATTAGTTTTAAACAGTTTGTTTGAGTCATTACGTTATTATAACCAAACACGCAGCATTTTGAAGAGAGCTCACAGTTTTAGTCGCATAAAATAGATATTATAATCCCGTTATTCAGCTAACTGTAAGTACAGAAACGTGTCAAACTTTCCGGATAAGAAGCTTAACATGGTATTATGGAACTTGGTCTGATAGAAACTTCAGCCCGCAATCTGAAAGTGATTTGTCATACCAGGATATAGCAAACCGATCGACATCTGAATGTAATTTGTCATTCCAGGATACAGCGATTCGATCGACATCTGAATGTAATTTGTCATACCAGGATACAGCGAACAGCTCGACATCTGAAAGTGATTTGTCATACCAGGATACAGCGAACCGATCGACATCTGAATGTAATTTGTCATACCAGGATACAGCGAACAGCTCGACATCTGAATGTGATTTGTCATACCAGGATACAGCTATTAGCTCGACATCTGAATGTGAATTGTCATACCAGGATATGGCGAACAGCTCGACATGTGAATGTGATTTGTCATACCAGGATACAGCGAACGTCTGGACATCAGAATGTGATTTGTCATACCAGGATACAGCGTACAGCTGGACATCTGAATGTGATTTATCATACCGCGATACAGCGAACAGCTCAACATCTGAATGTGATTTATCATACCGCGATACAGCGAACAGCTCGACATGTGAATGTGATTTGTCATACCAGGATACAGCGAACGGCTGGACATCTGAATGTGATTTATCATACCGCGATACAGCGAACAGATTTACATCTGAATGTGATTTGTCATACCAGGATACAGCGAACAGCTCAACATCTGAATGTGATTTATCATACCGCGATACAGCGAACAGCTCGACATGTGAATGTGATTTGTCATACCAGGATACAGCGAACGGCTGGACATCTGAATGTGATTTGTCATACCGGGATACAGCGAACAGATTTACATCTGAATGTGATTTATCATACCGCGATACAGCGAACAGCTCAACATGTGAATGTGATTTATCATACCGCGATACAGCGAACAGCTCAACATGTGAATGTGATTTATCATACCGCGATACAGCGAACAGCTCAACATGTGAATGTGATTTATCATACCGCGATACAGCGAACAGCTCAACATGTGAATGTGATTTATCATACCGCGATACAGCGAACAGCTCAACATGTGAATGTGATTTATCATACCGCGATACAGCGAACAGCTCAACATCTGAATGTGATTTGTCATACCGGGATACAGCTATTAGCTCAACATTTGAAACCCTCAGCCTCCACCATTTCAGATGATTATCTCATAATTGTTGTTGTTTGTGCTGTGCATTAGCTGACCTTCAATAGTACTACTATTGCATATAACTTAACTACCAGCCGATAGCATCCTCAGGGAAATTGTGTCCATGAACTGCACAACAAACGTATCTATCACATTACATCATAGAATTGATTTGAAAACTATTTAAGTATAAATATTAATAGTTATACCGGCTAGGAATAGTAATAATAATAAATTGTGAAATACCATCTAACAATTTAACTTTAGAAAAATTAATTAAGTATAATCAGGCAGTACATGTTAGCTTATATTTTTTAGCGAATTTCCCATAAGGAAGAAGCTATTACCGTAGGTCTCATGGTAAGACTTAAGCTCGGGACCATGTTATTTTTGTCTTTAGGTGCCCAGAGTCCAAAAACAATAGTCGTTAAAATTTATATATATATATATATATATATATGTATATATATATACATATATATATATATACAATACATATATATATATATACACATATATATATAATATATATATTATATATATTATATGTGTGTGTGTGTGTGTGTGTGTGTGTGTCTGTGAACACGATAACTCTCGTAAAAATGGTCCGATCGAGACCAAATTTGGGAGAGACGTGTATTCCTACAAATTCTCGGATGAGTTCGTAAACCAGACATATCGGTCAATTGGAACAAGTAGTTTGGGGGGGTTTTGTACCCCAAAATGGGGTTTTCTGCGTTTTTCACATGTATTTTTGAAAAATTTCTAATTTTTCACCATTGGAATCAGCTTAAAAACTGCACAATTAAGTTCCTTTCTCTACCTCCAACGGTTACCGAGATATTAAAAAATCTAAACACAGTACGTTTTATTGTGAGGCTCCAACGTTAATCTTATGGAGGATAAGAAAAAATAATGTTTTACTTATTATCTAATATTTTTGTATGAAACTTGATATTTAGCTTCATGTGGTTGAGATCCATACATTTATGCTTAAAAATCATAGTTTATGTCTTAATCATGGCAGCTAACTTGCATAATTTTTTCCCATGTTAATCATATAGAGTTTGGGTAGACTCCTTTATTTGTGGACAGATGTTGATGAAACTTGATATAAATGGTCAAAATATAAATTTTTTACGCTAGAAACACCTACTTTCAGCGTTCCTCGCAGCAGCAAACCTGCATACTGAGTACGCAGGTCTGCTGCGACGGGGGTATTTTATTTCTATAATCGTTATCAATCTTATTAAAGCTGTAACTAACAACATTTATTATTACTTCACTTATGTTTAGTTATAGCTGTGTCGCCTTAATAAAAAATTCAGCTCAATGGTTTGTCATAACAGCTTATTTAGCTATAAAAATACTGTTTATTTTGGTTTATACGGATATTGAGCGTGGATATAGGAAGAAAAATTAATAAGCCAGGTTAGCTATTCAATACTTTTTTTGGAAACCTTAATTGGTCATTAAAGCCTAGGGTCTGTGCAGTTAATTAGGGACTAAGGTACCGTAGCGACATCAGTAGTCTCATAGGCTTATGATTGGACAGCAATCACCAGCTGCTGATCACGATTCCTCAACCTTTGAATTACTGTACCAGAGCGTCACTCCTGAGCTACCTACCGTACCGGTATGAGCTTTGAGTTTACAAAATAAAATGTATGTTAAGTGTTATAAAACTATTTCACTACTTAAGACAAACATCTCAAAGAATAAAGGGATTGGCTGGTAGTTAAAAGTGTCTCTACAGTTTTTTTGCGAATTTCCCATAGGGATGAAGCTATTACCGTAGGTCTCATGGCGAGACTTAATAAATCCGGGACCATGTTATTTTTTCTTCTTTAGGTGCCTAGAGATCAAAAATAATAGTCGTTAAAAAATATATATATATATGTGTGTGTGTGTGTGTGTGTGTGTGTGTGTGTGTGTGTGTGTGTGTCTGTGAACACGATAACTCTCGTATAAGTGGTCCGATCAAGACCAAATTTGGTAGAAACGTGTATTCCTGTAATAGCTCGGACGAGTTCGTAATCCAGATGTATCGGTCAATCGGAAGGGATAGTTTGGGGGAGGTTTGTACCCCAAAAATGAGTTTTATTGCATTTTTCCCATGTAATTTTCAAAAATTTCAAATTTTATCTTTCACCATTAAAATCAGCTTAAAAACTGCACAATTAAGTTTCTTAAAGTGTTTCTCTATCTCGAACGGTTACTGAGATATTTAAAAAAATCTAAACACAGTACGTTGTATTTGAAGCTCCAATGTTAATCTTATGGAGGATAAGAAAAAATTAATGCAAATATTAATTTTTTCATATCAATCAATATTTTTATATTAAACTTGGTATTTACCTTCATGTTGTTGATACCCACCCGTTTATGCTTAAAATTCATAGTTTATGTGTTTATCATGGCAGCAAACCTGCATACTCTTTTCCCATGTTAATCATATAGGGAATAGGCAAACTCCTTTATTCATGGACAGATGTTGATGAAAGTTGGTATAAATGGTCAAAATATAAATTTTTTACGCTAGAAACACCTAAAAAAATTATTTATGGTAGAAATGCCTACTTTCAGTGTTCCTCACAGCAGCAAACCTGCACACTCTTTCCCATGTCAATCTTATGGAGAATAGACTAATAATTCTCATGTTTATGGACAGACTTTTATAAAACTTGCCACATATTATTATTATTATATTATTGATTTGGAAATTCGCTGAGTACGCAGGTCTGCTGCGACGAGGGTATTTTTATTTCATTACTTAGGATTTAGCACGAATTAGTAAAATACGTATGAAACGTTTAATTTCTCAAAACAGAAGTAGTAGTGAAAAATTAATATTTATAATGTTGACTTTTACATCGGTTTTAAATACACAGGTAGCTATAATGTACTGACTACTATTGAAGAGAGAGGGAGAGATACAACGGCAGGTGGCGGCCAGCGCGTACCGAGCTGTGCATCGGCATTTGCGGTTCTGACGCTTTGATTGTGTTTGTGGAACAACCACCCTCGCTAATTGTTTGGTGACGCAATCACCTGCTCTCACTCACTAATTGGCTGTCAGCTGACGGTACTGAACTACTTCCACTCACTGACTGACTGTCATTTGTCAGTACCGTCCAGACAACCAACTGACCCCACTCACTGACTGGCTGTCATTTTACAGTTCCGTCGAGACAACCAACTGGCCCCACTCACTGACTGGCTGTCAGCTGACAGTGCCGTCAAGACAACCAAATGACCCCACTCACTGACTGGCTGCCATCTGACAGTTCCGACGAGACAACCAACTGACCCACTCACTGACTGGCTGTCATCTGACAGTTCCATCGAGACAACCAACTGACCCCACTCACTGACTGGCTGTAATCTAACAGTTCCGTCGAGACAACCAACTGACCCACTCACTGACTGGCTGTCATCTGACAGTTCCGTCGAGACAACCAACTGACCCCACTCACTGACTGGCTGTCATCTGAAAGTTCCATCGAGACAGCCAACTGACCCCACTCACTGACTGGCTGTCATCTGACAGTTCCGTCGAGACAACCAACTGACCCCACTCACTGACTGGCTGTCATCTGACAGTTCCGTCGAGACAACCAACTGACCCCACTCACTGACTGGCTGTCATCTGACGGTACCGTCGAGACAACAATCAAGTTGTTCTCACTTACTGACTGACCATATCAGCCTACCGATTCGTTTAGTCAATGAGCTGTTTGCGCTCACTAAATAGCTCGGAAAGTCGTTAAATATTGTTATTTGTGTTTCAAAAAGAGCCACACTGATAGACAGATATTGAAATGATACCACCAATTGCGACTTTTCTTAGCTTTAAAATCAAACAGAACCTAAAAGCATGATTACTTCCAAGCAATGTACAGAAAAATACCCCCGTCGCAGCAGACCTGCGTACTCAGCGAATTTCCAAATCAATTATGAATAATAATAATAATATATGACAAGTTTTATAAAAATCTGTCCATAAACATGAGAATTATTTGCCTATTCTCCATAAGATTAACATGGGAAAGAGTGTGCAGGTTTGCTGCTGTGAGGAACACTGAAATTAGGCATTTCTACCATAAATAATTTTTATCTTAACATTTATACCAACTTTCATCAACATCTGTCCATAAATAAAGGAGTTTGCCTATTCCTGATATGATTATTATGGGAAAAGAGTATGCAGGTTTGCTGCCATGATTAAGACATAAACTATGATTTTTAAGCATAAATGGATAGATCTCAACCAGATGAAGCTAAATATCAAGTTTTATCCAAAAATATTGATTAATATGGGAAATATTAATTTTTCCCTATCCTCCATAAGATTAACATTGAAGCCCCAAAATACAACGTACTGTGTTTAGATTTTTTAATATCTCGGTAACCGTTGGAGATAGAGAAAAACTTTAAAGAAATTAATTGTGTAGTTTTTTAAGCTGATTCCAATGGTGAAATATAAAATTAGAAATCTTTAAAAACTACATGTGAAAAACGCAAAAAACCCCATTTTGGGGTACAAAACCCCCCCAAACTACCCGTTCTTATTGACCGATATGTCTGGTTTACGAACTCGTCCGAGCATTTGGTCTTGATCGGACCATTTTTATGAGAGTTATCGTGTTCATAGACACACACACACACACACACACACACACACACACACACACACACACACACATATATATATAAATTTTAACGACTATTGTTTTTGGACTCTTGGCACCTAATGAAGAAAAATAACATGGTCCCGGGCTTACGTCTCACCATGAGACCTACGGTAATAGCTTCTTCCCTATGGGAAATTCGCTAAAATCTGAAAAACTCATTATTACCATACATAAATGCATTTATTTCAGTAGGTACTATCAAAATAGTTTTTATTTTATTGCAATTTTCTTCTTTCCCACTTAAATATGTCAGAAATGCAACGTCATTTTAACTTCGCGGAATTAATTACTTAAATCTTATGGCGTAGGCCTATTCAATAACTTCATTAATAATAATTACACAACATTAAAACTAATATGGAGTTTTTAAATTCACACGAAAAGTCAATGCGCAATAGTGAGTAACCAGCGATCTAGTTCGTTTATTAGCCTCATATAATTAACACTTCAATCCTAGTTGATTTATTGGGTTTATATTAATGTGACTCGGGAAACAGTGAATCTAGTGAACAATGCACTATTTAATTATTAGAGCTTATTAATTTAACTAACTCCTTAAATAATATATTTAAATATCTACTCGCACAAAAATTACAAATAAACCACAAGTAGAATTCATTTCGTGGTCTTAGTATTCAGTTACAAAAGTCGCCAAAACCATGAACGTTTCAACCACCGAGGAAAGTGGACGCGTTTATGAATGTAACAATCAATTAGTATCACGTCAGTAAAGCCTTCGGTCTCGGCACCAACAATCGGAGTCATTCATCTCCTTGCAGACGAGTTCACGTCAGTAAAGCCTTCGGTCTCGGCACCAACAATCGGAGTCATTCATCTCCTTGCAGACGAGTTCACGTCAGTAAAGCCTTCGGTCTCGGCACCAACAATCGGAGTCATTCATCTCCTTGCAGACGAGTTCACGTCAGTAAAGCCTTCGGTCTCGGCACCAACAATCGGAGTCATTCATCTCCTTGCAGACGAGTTCACGTCAGTAAAGCCTTCGGTCTCGGCACCTTTGGCACCAACAATCGGAGTCATTCATCTCCTTGCAGACGAGTTCACGTCAGTAAAGCCTTCGGTCTCGGCACCAACAATCGGAGTCATTCATCTCCTTGCAGACGAGTTCACGTCAGTAAAGCCTTCGGTCTCGGCACCAACAATCGGAGTCATTCATCTCCTTGCAGACGAGTTCACGTCAGTAAAGCCTTCGGTCTCGGCACCTTTGGCACCAACAATCGGAGTCATTCATCTCCTTGCAGACGAGTTCACGTCAGTAAAGCCTTCGGTCTCGGCACCTTTGGCACCAACAATCGGAGTCATTCATCTCCTTGCAGACGAGTTCACGTCAGTAAAGCCTTCGGTCTCGGCGCCTTTGGCACCAACAATCGGAGTCATTCATCTCCTTGCAGACGAGTTCACGTCAGTAAAGCCTTCGGTCTCGGCACCAACAATCGGAGTCATTCATCTCCTTGCAGACGAGTTCACGTCAGTAAAGCCTTCGGTCTCGGCACCAACAATCGGAGTCATTCATCTCCTTGCAGACGAGTTCACGTCAGTAAAGCCTTCGGTCTCGGCGCCTTTGGCACCAACAATCGGAGTCATTCATCTCCTTGCAGACGAGTTCACGTCAGTAAAGCCTTCGGTCTCGGCACCAACAATCGGAGTCATTCATCTCCTTGCAGACGAGTTCACGTCAGTAAAGCCTTCGGTCTCGGCACCAACAATCGGAGTCATTCATCTCCTTGCAGACGAGTTCATCAGTAAAGCCTTGGTCTCGGCACCAACAATCGGAGTCATTCATCCCTTGCAGACGAGTTCACATTTTGAACATATCATTAATCTCCATAGACGATTATATAAATACTTGAACCAACTTATATTATCTTAAGAGTTCACGTAGTAAATATATTTAAACTTGTCATCATCTTTGCAGACGATTATATAAATTAATTACAACAATTATTTATCTCTTGAACGAGTTCATAGTAAATTCTTATAAACAATATTTATTTCAGACGAGTTCACTAAACTTCTTGATAAACAATATATAATAAAAATTTTAAGTTATAAAACTATGAATATTATCTTTGGAATTTTACTCATGTCATTTCTCTTTAATATTGTAATAATTGCAGAATTTATATAAATTTTTCACCAAATATCATTATTTTAAAATATATAAATTTTTAACCAAAATATATTATTTTAAACACTAGTAAAATTACAACAATATATATTCCTTGAAATTTATATAAATTTTAAACAATATAATCATTTTAACAGTTCACGTCATAAATTTTTTAAACAATATATTTTTTTGAATAATTTTTTACAATTAAATTATATAATCAAAACTTTAAAATTTAATTTCTTTAATTTTTATTTTACATATATTAATATTTTTTACATAAATTATTTAATATTTATTATTCTCCGTTAATAATTACTAATTTTTTGTTTTTTATAAAAACTTATATTTTTTCTAAACTTTTTATTTTAATACAATATTTTTTTTTAAATTTTTAAATTATTTATTAGTTTTTTACTTTATTTTTTTTTAAATTTTAAACTATATAGTTCTTTTATTTACTTACTTTTTTTATATTATTGTAATTAATAGTAAATTTATCACAGTTTTTTATTCATTTTATTTTTTGTTACAAAATATTTCTTCTTAACACATCATACAAATACAAGATTTGCTTTATTATTTTTATAAAAGTAAATACATAATGTTTTATAACTATATAAAAATAACCTTTTGTAAAATTGTAACCATAAAGTTATCTAATCAAATATAAATGTATTCCATGACTTCTCATGAATCATTTTATTTATATACTTTTAATAATATAGAATATAATTTAAATGCATGCATAATTTTTCAACTTTAAAAAAATCAGTTTTTTTACAAAATAGTTTTTAGTTATTATTATAGTCTCAGTTTTTAAGGATATTTTTATAAACACTTTTTCTTCCTTCACTCATAGACTTGACTAACAATATTTGAAATAAAAAACTAAATACAAATTTTGCCTATCATCTTCATTTAATTCTTCTAACGATAATTGTCCATTCACATCGTATAAGTTGTACAAAGAATTTTTTAGTAAACCACTTGAAGACAATCTACTTTCTAATCACTCAATTTTAACTACGCAATTGTTTGTAACTATACTGTTTAAAAAAAGATCAAAGTTTATAGATATTGGTTAGATATAGAAGCGAACAACTGAGTGATCGAGTAGATTATAATCAGAGAGACTTTGATGCGTCTCCTGCTGACTCACCTAAATTGAATTCTTTGAAGTGAGTAAATCACACTAAATAGAATTTATTTAACTATGTCTTATAGTTTCTTCTATGATGGAAATAATTCGAGTGTTTTAACGTGTAATAATTTGTTGTGCTATATAGCCTATTATGTATAGACTGTCGTTACTTTACCGGACCATAGACTAATAGCTATATTTGAAAAGAAGGAGTACATGCGTACATTTGTGGGTGTCAACCAAAGTGAATCGTCTTGAATAACCTTGAATAACGTAATGATGCTACCACAAAATTGTAAATCCAAGATTTCAGTTCTACCAGACTAATTTTTGTTTATACGACTAGATGGAAGGTTTTCAGCCCGTTTAAATTAGATACACGTTAGTTCTTTGATGTCAAAGAGGCATAATTTGATAGGACACAGAAAACAAGCTATGCGCAACAAAGTATTCTGCAAATATTAATAATACATACTAATCTGATCATTCCATTCTTAAGTTAAACTCGTTAATTAGATTTAAAAACTTGATCTTCTTCTCACAATGATATAAAACCTACATATTATACGTTCGTAATAAGGCAAAAAATTAAATATATTATAATTATAAATCAATAGCCTTTGCCTTAATTTGATATAAAGTATGTAAACAAATCAGTATAGTTTCGTACGATAATTATGTTTGATTTAGCTTTGTCAAAACATTTTCGTCGGATTCCGAAGATATCATACAGATAATTAAAAGTAAATCTTTGAAGTCCTGAAACTATAGACTGCTGAAAATATTCAGTGGTGGAAAAAAATATAACAGCAAGAACGTAGGTAAACAATTCGACGACAGTGACTGTGCCGTGCCGGAAGCCAAAGTAGGCTCACCTGGGTAGGCCACACGCAGCGAGAACGGACGGTACGGCACCAGAGGACGCGACGCGAGACACTGACGGTCGGAACGGGCAACAGGTGTCCGGGCTCAGCCGGTCGCGCCTGCGCCGCCGCCGTAGATATCGACCGCACCCCGCGATCCGTTCATTGCCACTTAATGTTTTTTTATTTATTTATTTAGTTCACACAACATAATTTATTTCGAAAAATAAAGGCAAAACGTTATCAATAAACAACGTGTCTTGAACTAACAAGACGACAACAAACAGATTTAGACTTGATTCGAACTAAAGGAAATCGTACGGTTTCTTGTCCGTACGAAACAAAAAATGGACAGTCAATCTAATGTTGCATCAATTACTAGTAAATGAAAATACGTAGAAAAAAGAAATTCTAAAATTTACGGGATACTTGAAGTGGCCCTGCAATAATTAGGTAGTAGGCCTACAGCAATGAAAAATCGATGTTCTACTACTCTAATCTAAGGAAATTCTCAAATTTAAATACTGTTTTAGTCATACTGAACCAATTTTACGTAGTTGTACGGATGAACCAATTCCTATATTTTACTTCATTCTTTGTTGACAAATACTCGCTAAGAGCAACACCTGGCGTTTACGCTATCCATATCTTATCAAATTTAATCATTCTGATATAGATACCAATTGAATTTCTATATTGCGCATGTAGATTGAAATATGAAGGGATCTCTTGCTTGTATAGTACCAGAGTCTATTACATTGAATTTAAAAAAATAACTAAGGTATATTTATTTTTAGTATGTTTTCTGATCAGTCACTACTCATCATTGATATACTTTGTTAATAATGTTTGCATTTAATTGTTGCTAGTAATGAGGCGAAATAAAGTAAAGTAATCTCCACATTTATCCACAGGTAGTAATCAATTGATAATAGCTTCTTCCTATACCTCAGCTACTCCGTCAGTGAATATACGGTGTTGACTAGCCTTGCATTATTAAGAGTAATTCAACTTTCAAGGAGGATCTCCGTTTGTATTTTCCAGAAAAAAGTTTACCTGATAAGTTTTACTTTTAAATATCATGTTGATATCACGTGATAATAGTCTTACCCCCCAAAACTAACCCGTCACTTATAACGCCTTTTTCATAACAGCTAATATTCATAAATCATATTTTGGTATAATATCTTCTTGTAAACATCTTCTGTTAAAACGAATATATTTATATATAATTTTAAATAAACTCCCAAAACGTGTTCAGGGTGTTGAGTTACGAACTTCTATCCGGGCTTAACTACTGGCACCACGCGGGTCATGCGAATAGCTCACTTTTCTGTAGGAAATTCGCTCATGACGAGTGGTAAACATCAACAACAGTAGAATATTTAAGAATCTATATATTTAAAGGGGTGATTTAATTGAGCAAGGTGGAATATATACTGCTAAAGTAATAAGGCACGCGCTTGCGTCTTTTGTACGGTTGATTTTGGATACGGCCATAAAACAGATATTGAAACGTACCTATTCGGTAGTATTCACAAAATTGTGCAGAAGTTGTCCAACTCACATTAATGTTATTTATTGTAAGTAGGCAGAGTAAAGCTTTACGCCGATCTGTTACTTTTGAATTATTAATCGAGTAGTTAATTTCATCAAGTATATTTATAAATTTTGAGAACACTGAAGTTTTATAGATCCTATAACAAATTAATGTTTTGCATTACCTGGACTTTGTTCCACTAAAGTTACTGAAGCCTTTCTGCAACTTTGTTACAAGGTAATCTGATTACGTGCAAGTTTTTGGCAAGCTTGAGTTTAAAACGCTTAAAAGGTGTAGTCGTGCTTTAATACAGCAATAGATGATGATATGATACAATACGATAATACAGCTTTAATACAGCAATAGATAGATATGTGCATAGATGAAATATGTTACCCCTCCTAAATTATTCTCACGTTTTACAATAATATTAAATATACTGTTAAGTTCTCTTATTTTAGGTTTTGGTCATAAAATTGTTTTTAGAGCGACTTAGGCGAAGAAAGGTAAATGAAGTATGACGATAATGAATAATTCCCTGTAGAAAGTATTTTATAAAGTAAAATAATATTATAATGAAACATAATAAAAAAACTTATATTTTTTTATTAAAAGTAAACATGAAAACCATTATTATTTTATTAAAATACCCGGACGATCTTCCCCTTAGAGAGTCAACAGCCCCAACGGTTTGAGACAGGATAGGATGTTGCACTGACGTTTGCACTGAAGCAGGAGCGATGGTTCATCTATCACTTTAGGGCTTGAGTCTCTTTCGCCTAAGTCTACCAGTAAAAGCTCCAGTAGCAGTGAACTCATTCAGGGTTTCCTTGGTTAAGGAATATTTTAATTGAGAATAATTCCTTCTTAAAACTCTTCCGTCCACTGAGCGCTTTTGTAGTAGCTTCTCGGTTCCATAGTTTGCTACTTAACATGGCACAGTGAGCAAAGGAAACTCCAGTGTCGAGCCCTCACAGAATTGTGTTAAGATCTAGCTCAGGATCAAACCGGCATCCTTCAGATTGTGAAACAGGTGCTACTAAATAAGCGCTGAACTTCCCAGCCAGCTATTAAATAAATATAATAATCGTCCTACGACAGGGGTTTCATTTTTCCTACAGTTATAAGGTGTGTGATATAAATATAATAATATAAAACATTGTAATGATAAAAACATCCCTATTACATTACAAATTAAAACCCCTTAGTTGTAATTAGGATTTAGGATATTTCAAGCATTCAAAATGTAGATTGATTTTTCACTCGACCTATTAACATTCACACACGTAACACATTCTAATGGCATCTACTATCAATTGTTTTATACATCCAATAGAACATTATTGTACAATATAAATTCTAGCTCAATTAGGAACTATTTTTAACACTATAGCATTACATGCTTGGGTCCTGATGCTTATGAAATAAAGTACGGAAAAAATTACAAATTACAAAATTAGTTACT
Source organism: Nephotettix cincticeps (assembly GCA_023375725.1). Classification (NCBI taxonomy): domain Eukaryota; kingdom Metazoa; phylum Arthropoda; class Insecta; order Hemiptera; family Cicadellidae; genus Nephotettix; species Nephotettix cincticeps. The sequence goes on along the minus strand of CM041791.1, from coordinate 61,184,372 downwards.
ATGTAATATTTGATACACAAAAGTGAAAAAAATTATCGAGTTTCGTAAATTGCAATTTTTATAAATGGAATATTTTCAAAAGAGAGAGAAAAAATGAGTAGTTTAAAGAGTGATGAAAAACAATTTCCAATACTTAAACATGTGATCTCGTAGAATGTAAACTCTGGGATTTGTTGAAATATAAATGTTATTTCATATCATGATTATTTTCAACTGAGATGAATCGCTTTTGCTTAAAATTGTCTCAGATCGAATGCAGATAAAGTCTTATACTTTAGAAACAACTGGTCTTAGAAACAATAAGCTCCGGTCGTGACAAATTACTTCTCCTAGTCCTTCCATTACTACAACTTATCTCTAGATTACCACTTGTCCGGGAGTAGTGTTGTGTGTTGGAGCACGTTGATGATGCGCCTCCCACAACCACACTGGACACTCCGTGTAAACGGAATATGCTCCGGTCGTGACAAATTACTTCTCCTAGTCCTTCCATTACTACAACTTATCTCTAGATTACCACTTGTCAGATCCGAGCTGTGATGTTGTGTGTTGGAGCACGTTGATGATGCGCCTCCCACAACCACACTGGACACTCCGTGTAAACGGAATATGCTCCGGTCGTGACAAATTACTTCTCCTAGTCCTTCCATTACTACAACTTATCTCTAGATTACCACTTGTCCGGTCCGAGTTGTGATGTTGTGTGTTGGAGCACGTTGATGATGCGCCTCCCTCAACCACACTGGACACTCCGTGTAAACGGAATATGCTCCGGTCGTGACAAATTACTTCTCCTAGTCCTTCCATTACTACAACTTATCTCTAGATTACCACTTGTCCGGTCCGAGTTGTGATGTTATGTGTTGGAGCACGTTGATGATGCGCCTCCCACAACCACACTGGACACTCCGTGTAAACGGAATATGCTCCGGTCGTGACAAATTACTTCTCCTAGTCCTTCCATTACTACAACTTATCTCTAGATTACCACTTGTCCGGTCCGAGTTGTGATGTTGTGTGTTGGAGCACGTTGATGATGCGCCTCCCACAACCACACTGGACACTCCGTGTAAACGGAATATGCTCCGGTCGTGACAAATTACTTCTCCTAGTCCTTCCATTACTACAACTTATCTCTAGATTACCACTTGTCCGGTCCGAGTTGTGATGTTATGTGTTGGAGCACGTTGATGATGCGCCTCCCACAACCACACTGGACACTCCGTGTAAACGGAATATGCTCCGGTCGTGACAAATTACTTCTCCTAGTCCTTCCATTACTACAACTTATCTCTAGATTACCACTTGTCCGGTCCGAGTTGTGATGTTATGTGTTGGAGCACGTTGATGATGCGCCTCCCACAACCACACTGGACACTCCGTGTAAACGGAATATGCTCCGGTCGTGACAAATTACTTCTCCTAGTCCTTCCATTACTACAACTTATCTCTAGATTACCACTTGTTCCGCCGTGTTGATGTTGTGTGTTTTGGAGCATTGATGATGCGACTCCAAAACACTCCGTGTAAACGGAGCTACAAACGAACCACACTCCCACACCACCGACATTATGTACACTACAACTGTATCTCAAGAACACCACTGTAAACAATATGCTCACACAAATTACTTCTCCTAACCACACTACACTCCGAGATAAACGGAATAACTCCGGACAAATTACCCCACCATAGTCCAAAACTAATCATTAATTACCAACTCCGGTCCTCCATTTATATTTGATGTAGCACACATACCTAAACACAACTTGCGCCTCCCACAAAATACTCCCAACATTAAGTCCCCACAAAACTTATCTCCCACTCCTCAAAAAACACTTGATCCACCCAAACACAACACGTTGATGTAAAATCTGGACACTCCGTCCTATTGTACCAAGTCAATGATAACAACTACACTCCCTCCGAACGGAATATGCCCGTCGTACAAAAAATCCTCCTAACACTACACTACACACCCTCCGTACAACCACGTTGATGATGCACTCCCACAAACCACTCTGTACACTCCGTTAAACACAACACACCTAGATTAGTCCTTCCCATTACTACAACTATCTCTAGATTACCACGTGACAAACACACTCAACCACTCACCAAAACGGAATATGCCCGTTCGTGACAAATTACTTCCTTCCATCCTTATTCTACAACTTATCTCTAGATTACAATTTGTGATTATGTTTGAGCAACTTACTCTAAACTGACTATGTGGACAAACTCCCTTACACTACAACTTATCTCTAGATTACCATCGAGTTGTGATGTTGTTTTGGAGCACGTTGACAACACCCACACTGACACTGATAACTTCTATATCCTTAGACAACTTTACCACTATCCGAGTTGTGGTTGGAGCACGTTGATGATGAATGGTATGACAAATTACTTCTACCACTCCACTAACTCTAGAACCACTTAAAAAATAACATACCACCACACTACACTCCCACGGAACGATGACACACTGGTCCTACTACAAATATGTCTCACGATGGTCCGGTGTTGACATGCGACACAACCACACTGGACACCCGTTAAACTAATATTTACTTACAAATCCATTACCACTTGTCCGGCTCTGATGTTGGAGCACGTTGATGATGCGCCTCCCACCCATTGTGGACACTCCGTGTAAACGGACTCCGTCGGACAAACTTCTCCTAGTCCTCCATTACTACAAACTTCTCTAGATACCACTTGTCCGAGTTGAATGTTTGGAGCACGTTGATGATGCGCCTCCCACAACCACACTGGACACTCCGTAAAACTTCTCCTATAGTCCTTACTACTACAACCTCTAGATTCCCATTGTTGATGTTGATGTTAGCGTTGACACTGATAACAACCACTACTCTTGTACAATTCCGATTCTAGACATTACTTACAACTACAGATTACCAACTCCGAGAACACGTGTGGACAACACACTGACTCCGTGTTATTCTGAAAAAAACCACTAGTCCCACATTATCTACTAAAAATCCGAGTGTGATGTTGATGTTGGAGCACGTTGATGATGCGCCTCCCACACCACACTTACTCCGTATTGCTGTGACAAATTACTTCTCCTAGTCCTTCCATTACCACTTATCTTCCATTACTTTAAGTACATTGAAACACCCTCCCACAAACACACTCCCTCGTGTCAAAAAGAATACTTCGTTCAAATTACTTCTAATTAGATACAATCTTAAACTAACCAAACACTTATGCTCCGGATACTTCTCCTAGTCCTTTACTACAACTTATCTCTATAACCACTCCGTCCGATGATATTTCGTTGATATGCGATACACTGGACACTCCTAAACGTAATATGCCCTTGACATGAGTACACAATAAAAAGTAGAATGAGAATGATGATGCGAACACTACACTCCGTAAACGTATTTCTACAAAAATAACCTACAAAAAGACTCCTATAATTACGTCCGGATGATGATGACAACCACACTGAATTTAAAACTCCGTGTTATTATTACATACTCCCAACACACTTATCTCTAGATTACCACAAATAAACGGATTGATCAATATGATAACTCCCACACAATTATTGTTACAACAACTACAACTAAAGATTACCACTCACTTGTAATTTCGGAACCAACCACACTGGACCTCGTCACGGAATATGCCCTTGACAAATTACTTCTAGAACCACAATTAATTGATTATGTTTGATATGTTACACACGGATGATCCACACTCACACAACCAACACTCCGTGTGACAAATTACAACCTAGTATACATTACTACATTACCACTTATTAGATTAGACTTGTGAGTTGATGTGTTGGAGCACGTGATGATTATGCCTCCCACAACCACACTGGACACTCCGTGTAAACGGAATATGCTCCGGTCGTGACAAATTACTTCTCCTAGTCCTTCCATTACTACAACTTATCTCTAGATTACCACTTGTCCGGTCCGAGCTGTGATGTTATGTGTTGGAGCACGTTGATGATGCGCCTCCCACAACCACACTGGACACTCCGTGTAAACGGAATATGCTCCGGTCGTGACAAATTACTTCTCCTAGTCCTTCCATTACTACAACTTATCTCTAGATTACCACTTGTCCGGTCCGAGTTGTGATGTTATGTGTTGGAGCACGTTGATGATGCGCCTCCCACAACCACACTGGACACTCCGTGTAAACGGAATATGCTCCGGTCGTGACAAATTACTTCTCCTAGTCCTTCCATTACTACAACTTATCTCTAGATTACCACTTGTCCGATCCGAGCTGTGATGTTGTGTGTTGGAGCACGTTGATGATGCGCCTCCCACAACCACACTGGACACTCCGTGTAAACGGAATATGCTCCGGTCGTGACAAATTACTTCTCCTAGTCCTTCCATTACTACAACTTATCTCTAGATTACCACTTGTCCGGTCCGAGTTGTGATGTTATGTGTTGGAGCACGTTGATGATGCGCCTCCCACAACCACACTGGACACTCCGTGTAAACGGAATATGCTCCGGTCGTGACAAATTACTTCTCCTAGTCCTTCCATTACTACAACTTATCTCTAGATTACCACTTGTCCGGTCCGAGTTGTGATGTTATGTGTTGGAGCACGTTGATGATGCGCCTCCCACAACCACACTGGACACTCCGTGTAAACGGAATATGCTCCGGTCGTGACAAATTACTTCTCCTAGTCCTTCCATTACTACAACTTATCTCTAGATTACCACTTGTCCGGTCCGAGTTGTGATGTTATGTGTTGGAGCACGTTGATGATGCGCCTCCCACAACCACACTGGACACTCCGTGTAAACGGAATATGCTCCGGTCGTGACAAATTACTTCTCCTAGTCCTTCCATTACTACAACTTATCTCTAGATTACCACTTGTCCGGTCCGAGTTGTGATGTTATGTGTTGGAGCACGTTGATGATGCGCCTCCCACAACCACACTGGACACTCCGTGTAAACGGAATATGCTCCGGTCGTGACAAATTACTTCTCCTAGTCCTTCCATTACTACAACTTATCTCTAGATTACCACTTGTCCGATCCGAGTTGTGATGTTATGTGTTGGAGCACGTTGATGATGCGCCTCCCACAACCACACTGGACACTCCGTGTAAACGGAATATGCTCCGGTCGTGACAAATTACTTCTCCTAGTCCTTCCATTACTACAACTTATCTCTAGATTACCACTTGTCCGGTCCGAGTTGTGATGTTATGTGTTGGAGCACGTTGATGATGCGCCTCCCACAACCACACTGGACACTCCGTGTAAACGGAATATGCTCCGGTCGTGACAAATTACTTCTCCTAGTCCTTCCATTACTACAACTTATCTCTAGATTACCACTTGTCCGGTCCGAGTTGTGATGTTATGTGTTGGAGCACGTTGATGATGCGCCTCCCACAACCACACTGGACACTCCGTGTAAACGGAATATGCTCCGGTCGTGACAAATTACTTCTCCTAGTCCTTCCATTACTACAACTTATCTCTAGATTACCACTTGTCCTCCGAGTTGTGATGTTATGTGTTGGAGCACGTTGATGATGCGCCTCCCACAACCACACTGGACACTCCGTGTAAACGGAATATGCTCCGGTCGTGACAAATTACTTCTCCTAGTCCTTCCATTACTACAACTTATCTCTAGATTACCACTTGTCCAGTCCGAGTTGTGATGTTGTGTGTTGGAGCACGTTGATGATGCGCCTCCCACAACCACACTGGACACTCCGTGTAAACGGAATATGCTCCGGTCGTGACAAATTACTTCTCCTAGTCCTTCCATTACTACAACTTATCTCTAGATTACCACTTGTCCAGTCCGAGTTGTGATGTTATGTGTTGGAGCACGTTGATGATGCGCCTCCCTCAACCACACTGATATATAAATATACATATATATATATATATATATATATATATATATATATATATATATATATATATTTGTACAAGGACCTCTAAAACGGCTCCAACGAATTTCTTTAAATTTTATAAATAACTAATTTCACAGAAGTCATTCTGTGAATATGTTAGCCCATTTTGATTCTACTATTATTTTTACTTTAAAATGTTTGCGCGAGGGCTTACTACATTAGCCTTTGAACCTATTTCCAAAGGCCACGGAGAGCTAGCATCAGTGGGCGGAGGTTTACCTGTGAGGGGGGAGGTGTGCGCGGCGGCGACTCCCAGCGTCACCGGTCAGACGGCGCCCCGTGGTCGGGACATGAGGGCCCCCTGTGAGCGGGCACTGGCCCTCGCTCTGCTGGTGGTGTTCAGGTACTACAACTACAGAACACACCGCACTAACCGCTTCAGCACCCGCACACCTCACACCTCACACCTCATACCGCTCACTCACCATTACAAATACTGAAAACTAATTTTGTTTCAAGCAACTCTTTGCTAGCAATATTTATTTGAAAACTCACAAAATGTAGTCTGAAAACATAAAACCGTCAAAGTAATAAAAAATTAATTTCAAAATTCATTACAATATTTACTATAAAATACCCATCAGTATGGTCGGTCGATGTCTTATCTATGAACAAGAATATAAATATAAGATTACTATGATAATGTTTTTTTAGTAATCTGTATTCAAATAAATTAATAGTATATTTTTTGATCATAAACCTTAATTTTGTAAATTAACTACATTTTAAACTGCTGAACTAACTAAAAAAATATTAGTTTATTCCTCTGTTTATCCGGTGATTTATATTAATGGTCGGCACAAAGTTTAAATGGCTGAAAACAATAAATTTTAAGTTGTATGATTTTGAGATAAAGTAATGCATAAAATCCTTTGACGCTTACGTAAAAATAAACTTTACTTGCGTTAGAAGATACCCGCAAAAATATTCTTGGAGATGCATAAACAGATTTGGTCCGATACGTCTCCCAAATCTCCTGCTAAGGTGTACAAGACTATATTTATATAGTCTTATCAGGTATATAATACAGTATTTACTAATTACCAAACCTGAATGATGCACTAACACATAGCTTGGTTTTAATTTTAAGCTATAGTGTACATTTCTAAAACTACCACCAATTTACTAAATAATAAGATAGATTGTACAATTTTTAATCTGCATATTCCACTTTACTCTGTCATTGTACATGTATGAAATGCTTTTTTATATTGCTCAAGTTTTACGTCAATAGTAAAAACTCCCAATTCAGCGATAAAATATTAATCCAATAGTTTAAATTCAGAAGCGGTTAGTCATATACGGCATTGAAAATACTGCTATTTAGAAACTTGCCAAGTTCATCGTTCATCTCCGAGAAACAGTGAACGTCATAAGGTTCTTTGAGAGTATTGTTATGACCACATAAACAGAGTCCTACAACCTGACAAGTTCTTGACATACACGCTAACGTAACGTCATGGAATTGTAAAACCGTAAACACATTTCTAACTAGATTATTAACATTTAAGTGTTACATTTCTATTTTCTATCATTGAAATAATAAGATTCAACATACCAAGAGATATGGTTGAAAATGTTCACGTCATTAAAATCGATTAAATAGATTATAATAATATGTTTATAGAATATATAATGCACGAATAAGTAAAGTGGAATTGTTGTGAGTAAATAATAACAAATAACGTGTTTGTCTATTAAAAAACACGAACTGATTATCTTATAGAAGATGGGTTGTGAATGCGCAGATATCGGTGAGTGTTGAGTGTGTACGCTATAATAATTCTCAGTGGCCAAGTAGCGCCAAGGCGTTTGTCGTGTGGCCAAGGTTTCTTACTATATTGAAATCAGATATTCGGCAGCGCACGCCACGCCACGCAGAGCCACCACGACACGCTCGACTCACCCCCACCCCTCGCATTGTAACCAGGACTAATTAATTATTACAATATTATATCGTTCCATAAAATCAAAACATATACAACAATCGTATTTTGGAAGCCGAGTGGTGAATTATGTTGCATAATTGCATAAACAACCTACAATTTTCAGGTATCAATAAAAAGTGTTAATATCTTACGTAGTTTTTGACCTTTTAATAATTTTGCCATTTTTAAATAATGGTATGTGTGGTCAAAATCCATATGCAGAGCCATTGATTGATAGTTTTAAAACGTATAGATTAAATCTGCAAAATATATAAAAAATGCCCAAGTCCCTTATTCTGGTAGAGAAATAAATTTTTAAATTTGATTTATAATATTAAACTTCAATACTAATTGTAAGCTGTTACAAACATAAGCACACGTTTGGCCAAACGTCCATGCACCGACGGTATCGGCCTATGATCGGAATAGCAAATCGTTGCTTGACCTCAACCCCACTCCATTCATCACTCGAACACCGTGTGTCTAAGCGCACTGGGTTCACTGTGATTACCAAAAATATGTGTTAATAAAGTTACTAAACTTTCGTAGATTTCGACCGTAATAGACAGTATATCAGTCAAAATCAGTCTATTTTATCATACTGAATCAGGACAGAAACTCTTCAACAAATAATGAAAGAGTAAAAGTTTTAAAATGTATAGTATTTGAAATAAACTACATTAAGGACTGATACGTATGTTCATTCATTGGAAGGGGCGGATTACTCCCAAGGCTTCAGCCGTAGCGGCTTTTTGCGCACCCTGAAATACATGTATGTTCTCTCTTGAGTAAAAATATAACCATTGTAAACGAATTCTTGAAAAGTAATAGTACAATTTCATCTAATTTCTCAAACTAACAAGAGGAAACAAATTAAAATTATTTGTTGGAATTCTTTTGGGGACGTAACCCCACCCCCAAGGAAATACCAAATATTTTCAGTGGGTTTTGATTGAATGATGTGACCCTACACTGCATGAGCTTTTTGGAAAACTGTTTAGGATCAAGGAAGAATTTTTTTTATCTTCTCTATAACAATAACATTGGGTGCTCTCAGACAACATAGTTTATCACGAACAGTAAATTTAACCCTCTATGGGACCATTAGTCGTAGACTAATGATTATAATGATGATAAAGATAGTAATAAATGATGTCATTAATAATATTTTAATGATTCAAAAAACGATAATCTTGATTAATTTAGCTTTTCGAGCTGGTTTCATTCAATAATTAAACTATTTTACAATACAAATTTGTTATTTTGCAAGAAAATTAAAGGAAAAAATTATTTTTATTGTTTAAACTACTATAGATTTTAACCATTATTTTTACAAAGATTCGGTTTATGCCATACTATTTGGTACCATAAAATAATAAGCTATGAAATTTTCTTCAAAACCTTTTCAGAGGTTTGTATTTTACACATTTTGAAGGTGTTTTAAGGGACGTACTTACTACCCTTGAAATCTAAAAATAAAATAATATTGTCTGCAGATATATCCAAAGCACACCAGTGTACCTAATGCCATAAATATTGGGATATCAGTGTTGTCTCCGGGTCTGTTCTCAGTCAGATGGACAGACACACTGAACAAAAATAATATAAAAGGCAACAGACTTAACAAACGCAAGTAGAAAACAGACATTTCGTCAGACAGTCCGAATTCAAAACTGTTTGATAAAAACAATGCTTCCTCCATACTACATGTACAAGTGAAGTAAGGTACAAGGAGGTAATCTAAATCAAATTTTATCAAACTGATTATGTGATTCTCTCTTCTTTCCAGTTTGTCTCGAGGCGTGTCCTGCTTCACGCGAAACAAACTCTACATCCTGGACGAGGACTACAACAACAACCTTCCACCAGGTCAGTCCTTCGATACAAGAGAAGTAGAAAATTAATGATAAAATGTTAAAACTTGATTTATTTATTTTATTTGAACTTCATTTAAGTTTCGTTATTTTCATGGACATAAAAAATAAATACATAAAAGAATCTTCACTCGCCAATGAGGCACCAGGCACGTGTTAACATGTATCTGATTCATCATTGCACTCCACGTTTGGGCACCGTAAGACTATTTTTTCTATGAATACTAAATATTTAATGAGACTTAATTACCTTGGATGGATTTTCATTTCAATTACTCGTTCGCCCAAAGCATGTGATGTTAAAGTAAAGTACGAAAAAGCTGTGGCCAACCAAATAGACCATGTGCACTTTTTTACATTGAATTAAAGTACCCTAGAATAACGCATCGTAATGGTCATTCATAGATAAACATTTTTAATTATATATGTATATCCCAATGTACAATGTGAAGTGTTGAAATTTACTTTCAAAGTACCAGTGATCAAACTTAAGTGATTTTGTATTCACACATGTGAATAAAAGCCGATTTGGAAGATTCGAGTTACGAGTGCAAGAGTCGTAGGTCGGTTTTGAATAGAGACGATAATGACTGCATTAGTGCGTACCCTGCTCATCTCCCAATCATTTGTCTACAAGCTACCTTGAAATGCATCAATATATTGCACTCGTCACGCTATTCATTCAAACATATTACGAGGTTCGATAACATAACAGGCGAAATGCTAAAATTTAGTTTCCTAATCAATTTTTAATTTTATTTCTTTTTCACCATCCAATTTCAAATAAAATATTAATAAATAATAATTTCCAATAAACTTACCGTATTACTGTAGCTTCTTAGACATGCTAACCCAGCAATAAACACCTCTTGTTAATTTCAATATAACTTGTGTAATAATAGGATGATATTTGAAGTTGACGTGACAAGAGTGTTTTAGTTAACTTATGTAAAAGACGAGTTCATATGGTAAATTATTTTTGTTTTATCCCACGTGGTCCCTTACATAGGTTTTTCTTCGGATAAAAACTGAAGGAGCTGTGGAAAAGCTTACACTTCTCCACTTATCTTTTGTGTGATGGTACTTTTAATTGTAGTTTCTGGAAGATAATACAACTTTAAGCCAGTTTTGGCAGTTTTATACAGATATTAGTAGTTTGTACTAGTCTTGGTATTTATAAGTGTGCGTTTTTAAGAAAGTAAATTAGTTTTTAAAGAAATATCTATTTTTTTAAATAATTAATTTTTGGTTTTCAAAAATGTCAAACTTGTTAAAAACATTCCCCTTTTCTGAGCTTATATTTATTTAAGTATCTTATATTTTCTTTTGTAAAAATTTTTGTTTTTGTTTCAATCAGAAAATAGCAAATTTGTACTTTTCTTCGTTCTATGTTTATGTCGGTTCCCCACAACCTAACCAGACTTCCCATGAATATTCCCATCATAAAACCATAAATAAAATGCATCAACATACTCACGCCATGTGAAACCCATTATGGGACTAATAAACTGCATTTCTTAAACCTTTTCTGAATAAGATACAAGAATTGTGTTATCCATCAGATATGGTCTACTACTATTTGTGATAATGATTGAGATCTCTTTCTTTTCCACTACTTTTTAAATCTCCGTTTTTCACTTGCACTAACTTTTCCATAGACATTTTCCAAAGGAAATTACAATATGCTAATATCAAATTAAATCTCAGAAAATGGGCAAGTTTTAAATGTAAATATACATTTATGAAAACCAAAATATAACCAATTTGATATTTATTTTAAACATAATTTATTTTCTTAAAAAACATTTTGTATTTAATACACAACTATTACTACACATTAACTACTATTAGCATAAAATTACTTGCACTGGATGAAAATGTTATCAGCTTACAGAATATAATATTAAAATTACCATGAAACGAAAGAAAAGTAAGCTTTTTCATAGCTGCCATAGCTAACTCAGTTTGTGAAAAGTTAAAAAAGCATTACATTACTAAAATGATATGCCTTTACTATTAGCCTTCAAATTTAAAATGTGTAGATTTAAAACGAAAGATCTTCTTTTAAACGGCGTGATTTATTTCAACTTAAAATGCAATATTATTAGTTGATTATTCCGTTTCATTAATTCGATTGTAACTAAAAAGAAATTAATAACCAAACATCTATCGCTAAAATCCAATCATATATTTAATACTTTAATCAAATACAGAACCAGTTAACTCAACAATACAGATTTTAAAATTATATAAGTATTTACCTTGGCTTTAAAAGTACATTTTTACACCTAGATTATTTTATAGAAATTGTAAACATAAAATTATCAACCCATACAAACATAAGGTTCTTGACTCTTATTAACCCGTTAACACAATGAATAATTTTTTTTGTTTAGAATGACCGGTCTGATAAAATATTAGACATTAGATGTTTTATAACTGCTACAGGTTCCGCTTTAAATAAACTTCTATAAATAAAATAATCTATAAATAATCGAAAAATAATAAGATTTTCTATCATCACTACCAAGCAGGTATTTCAATTTGAAGAAAGATTGGCTCTTATAAAATCCTTTTTTTCTTTTACCCAAATATTCAATAGACCACAAATAGCAGGTTTACATCAGCTTAGACAAATAGTATTGGTAATGGAGTCCAAACTGATCTCATTTGTTGACTAATATTTTGCTGAACAGTTTTATTATCATATTATAAATTTTAATTAAAAAATCCAGCTACTTGGAGGTCACGGACTGTGGATGGTTGTAAGCGATGGTCGGTGATGTGGTGTTATCTTTTGGGAATTAACATCTGCAATATTGAATACTAAATTAATCTGCAAAGACCATCCCCATAGTTATAACAATTTGTTAATCAAAGGCAGTGGCATGGACTCGGAGTACGTTAAACTGTAGGTCCCTAAGATATACCATTTACTGCTGGGCTATTAACTAACAGTTTTATCAGTGACAAAGTAACATATAAGCCTCAGTTAGTAACAAGACTACAAGATCGCACAACAATAATTTTACACTCATTTTTCATTCATACTTAGCTAAAAATACCTATCTGGGTAGGTTGCCACTTCAAGTGGTAATCATAAGTAATTATTTTAAATTCCCAAAATCTAATTTTATATATGTAATACATTTATTACAATATATGTAATCGACCTATTCCCAACATAATTGTCGAAGCCAGAGTAGATGATGTTGGGCAGCAACGACCTGTTCCCTACATAATTGCAAAGCCAGAGTTGATGATGTTGGGCAGCGACCACCTGTTCCCTACATAATTGTCAAAGCCAGAGTAGATGATGACGGGCAGCGACGACCTATTCCTTACATAATTGTCAAAGCCAGAGTAGATGATGACGGGCAGCGACGACCAGTTCCCTACATAATTGTCGAAGCCAGAGTAGATGATGACGGGCAGCGACGACCTGTTCCCTACATAATTGTCAAAGCCAGAGTAGATGATGACGGGCAGCGACGACCTATTCTCTACATAATTGTCAAAGCCAGAGTAGATGATGTTGGGCAGCAACGACCTGTTCCTTACATAATTGTAAAGCCAGAGTAGATGATGACGGGCAGCGACGACCTGTTCCCTACATAATTGTCAAAGCCAGAGTAGATGATGTTGGGCAGCAACGACCTGTTCCCTACATAATTGCAAAGCCAGAGTAGATGATGACGGGAAGCGACGACCTATTCTCTATATAATTGTCAAAGCCAGAGTAGATGATGACGGGCAGCGACGACCTGTTCCCTACATAATTGTCAAAGCCAGAGTAGATGATGACGGGCAGCGACGACCTGTTCCCTACATAATTGTCAAAGCCAGAGTAGATGATGACGGGCAGCGACGACCTGTTCCCTACATAATTGTCAAAGCCAGAGTAGATGATGACGGGCAGCGACGACCTATTCCCTACATAATTGTCAAAGCCAGAGTAGATGATGTTGGGCAGCGACGACCTATTCCCTACATAATTGTCAAAGCCAGAGTAGATGATGACGGGCAGCGACAACCTATTCCCTACATAATTGTCAAAGCCAGAGTAGATGATGACGGGCAGCGACAACCTATTCCCTACATAATTGTCAAAGCCAGAGTAGATGATGACGGGCAGCGACGACCTATTCCCTACATAATTGTCAAAGCCAGAGTAGATGATGTTGGGCAGCAACGACGTGGTCCCTACATAATTGTCAAAGCCAGAGTAGATGATGACGGGCAGCGACGACCTATTCCCTACATAATTGTCAAAAGAGTAGAATGGGCAGCGACGACCTATTTCTACATAATTGTAAAGAATAATTTACGTACAACAATTAAAAATTGTCAAACAAATATTGTTTGATTATACATATTTCAAAACCAGAGTAATTTTTCGAACTACCTTAATACACATTCAAAGCCAATATATGACAGCGAAATTGTTATGTTCAAACAGAATCCTTAGATTTCATGTCAGTACTTATACGTTTGCAAGTTTGGCATCCACTCGGGTGGTAAGCGCCATTATTGTTGATATCAATCCAACTCGGTACAGCTCAACTTGGCCTTCTCATACAACCGAAAATGTCACCCATCTGAGATCAGGATTTTATCATTATGCTCTGTCGGTAATATCGCTTGAAAAATACCACGTTATTAATTCTTAAATTGTTGATACAGTTAACAAATATCTATACAGTATATTATATTTACATAACAATCTTACCACTCGTGTTTATATATCTGTTTCTACTGATTTATTGGTAAAAAATAATTCTCAGTCTTTTTTATATTTTCTTTATCGGTTTGATTGGCTTTTTTGTAGGTATATTGTATAGTGATACGTAACAGCGACAACTTGATATGAAATTCAAGAACTGCCGCTCGAGGTGGGTGTGATAAGACTGGTGGGCGGTGGGCCATGCCGGTGTTATCTCGAGGACGAGGGTTCGGGTTATGCAAGGTGCTTACGTCAAAAGATACCACGTCAACATATTGTCCACGGTGAACAGACATTGTTGACACGTCTGATTGTTCAGTTTTCAAGCTATTTTCAGAAAATAATTCTTCTTGCACTAAATAATTATTGGCGTAACAAATAAAATTTATAGCTCAAAAAACAGGTTACTCGCTAGCTACTTATAAGCTGGATGAAGCTAATTTTGCTTCCTCTACTAAGCCTACCAAAAATCTGTTTATTATTGTAAAAATTACTTAACGACCACAATACTCAAAAAATGGAAGATTTCTTCAATCCAGTACTCATTGCTATTTTATTTTAATAATTTATTGAAAACTTTGAAGAGATGTTATAAAATATTCCGTAAAGTATATCACAGCTAGGTAGACTACCATGATACCACGATTGCCGATTGCCTGGTTAGTAAACACAATACAATTAAAGATTCGTAAGAAACTGTCAAATACGTTCTCTTGTCTCATGGAGCAGAAATAAAAGAGCTTGTTTGTCATGTAACAAGAAAACATTATATATTTTATAAATGCCTTTCAAAATATTGTTGCATAACCAAATTTTGACTACAAAAAATCAATACCTATATCTTGAAGCTTAGGAATATGTATAATTTTACAAAATATATATATATATATATAATTGGTTTGCCCTCATTATCAAATTATTGTCTGTGCAATGTTTAAGCCCTTAGATTGTGGTATAGCCAACTCTTCAGATAAAGCAACACATTCAACGCGTAATATAACCAAAAGATACAAATTTATAATTCAAAATTGTCAAGAGATATAGTAGAAATTAATTATGTTACATATCCTTTCAATAGATAATCCTTTCAATTTGACAGTACTTTATGTATTTCGGAACCGTCTGAATTAGTTAAAGAAGCATACAAGGGAAAAAATAAAAATCGTCTCCCCATGGGAACAACGTAAGCAACATCTGGCCAACGAACTGTATTTACCGCTGTCTGTAAACTCAATTTCATAACCATTCGTCATGTATTAGAATTAAAAATACTAAATAAAAGAACTATATCTGCTAACTTTTGTTCAGACAAAAGTTTAACATTAAAAATAAACGTAAATTCTGAGTACGAAATAATGCTCCCTGTTATCACATTGACTAATAAAACAAAGTATAAGTTTGGCCACAAATATAGGGCTTGAAGTTCCGTGACTATTCCTATTCTGTACCAAACGTCAAATCAATAATCAGTAAGTATGACGAACTTCACTGGCGTCTTCTCCTGGGCTTCTCAGAAAGGAATAGTGTTGAAAAATAAAGGAAATGTTCACCCATCTAAATATGTTGCCAAGATGACCAACTTTGTTTATAATGTAACTTAAATTTAGATTTTAAAATGTATCTTTAATCATTATAATGAACTTAAAACCCAACAAAATTTATTATTTTTAAGTTCTGCTCTATCCCTACCGTTTACCGATATATATATATAAAACACAGTACATTGTATTTTGAGGCTCCAATGTAATCTTATAGAGAATAGAATTAAGTTAATATTTCACTTACTTGCCCATTTTTTGGATAAATCTTTGTATTTCACTTGAAGTGGTTGAGATCCATCCGTTTATGCTGTAACACCATAGTTTATGCGTTTATCATGGCAGCTAGCCTCATGCTCTTTTCCCATGTTCATCAGATAATGGCAAACTACTTTATTTATGGACAGATTTTAATGAAACTTGGTATATGGTCAAAATAGAAATTGCTCATACTAAATATTTCCTATTTTTAGTAGGAAGGAATCTTTTATTTATCGATAGATATTGATAAAACTTCTAATATAGCTTCAAACGATCAAAGTCAAATTATTTATATAAAATGTTTGTATTTACTTCCCTGTGGGAAATAGGTTAGATCATGGATATGTCTAAAGGAATGTTTTAAGTTCATATAAACAGCTGTTCTTATTATTTTATATTTTAAATTCAATACAATAGTTCTGGTAGTTTCTATGGAAACCTGTTACATGTTTTCCATCTTAAAAACCACCAACACCCCCCCAGAGCTAAGACATATCCATGTCAAAAAATTAAACAATATAGTGGTCCTTTGGCGACTAACTTACCTAGTCCTTTCCCTTATAGTACCAAAAGGGAAAATTTCTCCAGAATGTTGGGGGAATTTGGCTTGTAGAAAAATTATGGGAAAGGGCCAAAATAACGGGGTTACTCCTAACGTGCAAGAAAAATAATTTACTATCTCAAAGTCAATAATAAATAGTATATTATGTAAAAACTTCCCCAAATTGATTCTGGTAAATCACTATTTCAAACAAATGTTTTAAGATTTGTACTTTGTGTAGCACTCAGTGCTGAGAACAAGTCAGTAGTTTACGGCTACCTCACTCCTGGCTGCAACGTGTTTGATCCTCCGCAGAAACTATTCACATTTAGAACTCTAAACTGAACCCGTTTGTAGCACTCAGTGCTGTGAACGAGAAGTTTACGTCTACCCCACACCTGACTGCAACATGTTTGATCCTCGGCAGAAACTATTCTCATTCGTTCTAAGACAAGTACACTTTCATATTTTGTACTGAGCAGCACTATGTCCTTCGGTGCAATCAAATGAAACGACAATCACAACAATTGGAAAGAACAATTTTCAAATTGACTTATGGTTAATATTTTCGGTCATAGCCAAAAAAGTGATACCTAATGTTCAAGTGTATAAAAATATAGGCACAATAATTACTACGGCGTGCATTAATAGCATTCTTTACAGATTAGGTATGTTGGTAGCTTCTAAACCTTTAAATACAAAATTTGAATTTCTACATTTTATATGTAGAGTATAGTGTTTGAATGTTTGACCTGTATCTTGGATACCTTGGTGATCTGTTTAAAGGCCGTATGTTTACTGGGCGATTGAGTGGCGATGTGTTGTAAAACAATAAGCAAGAAAAGGCAAAGCTGTGTGCTAACGCTGCAAAAAATACCTTTACGGGGGTAACCCCCCTGGTTGGTTATTATAAGGCAAATATTAGTGAAGGTTAATGGATATGAAGACATATTGCTTTGTTAGGTACTTATAAAGACCAACTGATACATTTGCCAGAACCATAAATTAATAAACTATTGAAAAAAATGCAACTGGTCGAACTGCATCGAACCATATGTCGGAACAGGATCTAACCGTTGAGCTAGATTACAAAATAGGTACTATAATACTGAACCACCCAGCCAGTTCTTCAACATGCATTTAATTAATACAAAATTAGCATGGTTATTCATCTATAGAAGAATAGCCAAAGTTTAGAAGGAGGTTTGCGGTGTATGAATTTGTAAGAGGGAGCTATGATGCCTACAAGCTTGGCCCGGGGCCTTGTTGACAAGGCTAGAGCCTAGTGAGGGGGGAGGTGCAAAGGCGCAGTGGAGGCGGAAAGGTCAAAGTATGATTCTCGCAGACCACGCGAGCCGCGACGTCCCCCACCCCACCCCTCCCATACTTAAGTCTTCCCATCTTTCTTCATTTTTATTTTTGATATAAAGTTTTTAAATAACAAAAATACCGTTTTTACGATAAGTATTTTTAATTAAATACTCAGCTCAGAAAAAATTAATTGTCCCCGGCTTAAAAACACCTGCTTATTTGGAAAAGTACCTTTTTCAATAGAACACCATTAAAGATTTTAACACATTAGAGGAATTTGAAAAATTTAATCACTCGAATACTTTAGAATAATTTACATAAATGTTTTTGTAAGGTTTTATTTATACTAAATAAGTCCATCACTTCAAGGTTGCTTCAATGGAAAGCAATAACTAGGGCCTATATATATATATTCAAAACTCTAAAATACTTCTAGTTTTGTTGCTAATTAAAACTTGATTATAAAACCCACCAGCTTATAATATATCCATATATCCTTTAATCCTAAGGTCAGTATTGCCGTGGCGAAATTAAAAATTTAAATTTAAGTTCTTAAATAACATGATTTAATTTAATTTATTGATTTAGCATTCTATTATAATTTAAAATAGTTTTGTTATATTTAAATTTATATTAAGAGTAATATTGATAATTATTCTTCTATATCTGAACAATTTAAAGAATTAGTAAGTTGTCAAAAGATCTTTACAAGATAGATCTATAAACTTAATTACGAAAAATGTATGAACGATTTACTTTATGGTATAAGACCATAACAAAGCCACTTCCATTTGGAAATATAGTATGTACATTTCTTTACCGATTTCTTTGGTAACTGGAGGTAAATAATAAAATGTGCAACTCAAGTGCAATAATAATTAAACTGTCTCTGGTAAATTTGCCCTTTATTTTTTTAATATCCTGTGATTTAGCCCTGTGACCTGCTCAAGATCAAGACAAATGGCTTTATGAATAAACTTAGGGCTACGTATAGCTTGAGGAACAACAGTACAATTCAAAGTGAAAAGCCTATCTAAGAGAAAAGAATAGGTAGAATAGAACGTTACATCGGTTAGAAGTTCAAGTAGTGATGATGTTTTCTAACATCAAGCTCAGTTGTGATAAGTATGTACCTTGGATGCTCAAAGTTGCATCGCGTTCACTGCAGCACGTCTTGTATTACAAGCTATTTGCATGAGTCGAGCAATCTTGATCATCTCGCACGATATCCATCTCAAGTAACAGGCCGCCGGCCGCCGGTGTCTATGCGCTGGGAGCCCTGTCCATCACCCGTCCAATCGACAATATTGTACGAGAATTGTAACTCTTTAATAGAATTTAAACTTATTTTTAATAATTATCTTACGAGATCCTAATAGTAGCACATTTTTTAAGTCTAAAATCAATTATAATACTAAAATTAAAAAAAAACTTCATTCAAACATAAAAACTTTCACTAAATACCTAACACCTAACACGTAACACCTTTAACTATACCTAGCATGACTCCATAAAATATTTATTCCTGAAATAATCAGATATTTTCATGCAGCTGCTTCACTATTTGAGTTACTATAGCGTATTTTAAAAATATTGAAATGTTTTTGATCCTGTCGCTTTGTTATCCTTTATGAACTGTTGAACTTTGAACTTATTATGAACTCATATGAAAGCATTAGTTAATGAGTAAGTTTATTTATTATGCATGGATCACCATCTTCACCATGTGAAAAACTGTTTGATACTATTTCCAAAGCTAAAATGGTGGCTGGTATGTGTTTAATTTTATCTCTGAAATAATTTGAGTCTTGAGAGTAATCTATTAATTAATTTTAACCGTTTTTACAGCCCATCATTGAAGCCTTTTCAAGTAGTGTAATTAATTTTCCAAATAAATAATAGAGCGTGCCAAAGCTATTTTTTATATTTATCAACCATACGATGACATGATTAACGCTTTAATATTAAAATAGAAACTTTTAATTCCATATTAACAGTCTGATGATATTTTTGTTCATATTCCTCCCCCTTACGTTTTTTCAAGGTTAAGGAGTCTAACTCATGATGATTCATAACATTTATTATCCATCAGGGTGTTTCCCATGGTCATATGAGTCATATGAGACGAGAATAATATTTTTATTCATCGACTGTTGGCACTGTTTACTCACATTTTTCTCCTATTTTTTCTGGTTAAAGCAAGATCATTGGGTAGTATAATGAATGGGCATAAGTATTTAAACGAGCGTTTATAGTAAAAATTTTGAGATGAGTGTATTTAAATTTGTAATTTTACATTTTACGATTGCTGGATTATCTTTGGTTTAAGTTTCACTACCTCATTAAAAATCCAAAGGATTTCCAAAGGAAAGGATTAGTTTCTTGATTATATAATTTAACTTTCTTAGTTACTACAATTTGCAGAGAATCTTTATTGTGTCACATCTAAAGTATTCAAAAATAAATGTTTAAGTAGTCTAAAAGTAAAAACAAACATTTATATATTTTATCCTTAAAACCCTTTGTTACAAGAAGATAAATAAAATTTATATTTTTAAATGAAGCTAAGTTTAACTAAATAAGAGAACAAGAGGTGTTTAAAATTATAATGTTAAAATTAAAATGTTAATGTTAAAATAACTAAAATATCTCTAAATAATCAACAATGTTTTCACTTCAACCTCTTCGGAGTCTTCATTGAATAGTTTCATTGTTATACTTATGATCTTACATTAAACTTTTGTAAACATAAATTCATTATACAAGTAGATACGTAGTCCTACGATAAAGCAAAGACCGCACCTGTGCAGTAACTAACCTGCCTGTAAGGTTGGCCTAGTGTTGCTGCGCAGAGCCGATGGATCAATTCTGACGTTGGTCTAATATTATTTTCACTAGCTGACTATGATGACGCAAGAGTTCGGACCATTGGAATACCCTACCATCCTAAGAATAAATGCACTTACGAGAGGAATCCTTTATTATCGAATTTCCTATGAAAACGTAATCTATTCATTTGACCCGCATAGTCACAGCTAAGTCAATGACAAAAATTGTTGAAATTCATAATTCAACACCCTGAACATTTATTGAGTGGTCTTTAAGAATGTATTCAGGCATATACCGGGTGTCTAGCCTACATTTTCCCATAGCTAACTTTTCTATCAGACAGTAAACCTAGAGGTTTACCGGGGGGCCTAGATAACCTAGGGGCTATATTTTCATGCTACTTTTAGGTAAGTATTTAATGTTTTGAAATTTTCCGTCATTTTCCAAAATGGTGAACAACTTTGTTTCTCTCTTGCAGACAAAGGTTTTTTATTATATTGCAATTTGGATAGTGAACGCAAATAAAAAAACTTGTTAATTCTTGTTTTTTTCTTCAACCTAACCAATCAGGCTCTAGATCATTTTCAAAATTTAACTTCATTGTAAGTCAGTTCCATGTAATCCGTCTAAAAAAATTATTTCTCAGTATTCCAAGGGGGTATACTAAAAAGGCACATCGGTCTGTGTTCCTCAACTTCCCTACGAGTCATGGGTCTTACCAAGTATATTACAGAGTGCATTTTATTAGGCAAACACCGGTCTCTAGAGGGCAGGCTTTCTGCAATTAGGGTTTTTCTACATGGTAATCTGTTTAAATTATGGCTGTTGCCGAAGTTAACTCACGCACCAAATTGTATCAAATTATTTCAATAACTAAGTGAATTATACCAATTTTTCTACTCTCCATGAGAAATACATAGACAATTGAGTACTATGTTTGTTGTCATAAGAGACATTAAATTTGTGTGTGAATGTATTCCCAGAATACACCTTTAAAGATGAATTCTGGAAAATCATTTTTAAAACATTTTCCATTTTGGAAGAATGGCCGGAAATAAAAAAATCTAAATACTTAATAAAACCAGCATGGAAATAAAAATGGGGTCCCCCATAAGAAGTTAACTGTCATTCATAAAATAAAATAATCTGTATCAGCGGACTGACACATAATTTCTCCCTTAAGTAAATTTAAAAATGACAGTCTATAATAAAACCATCATAATCTTGAATGTTTAACTAAATATCATGTAATAGTTTATTGTTTCAAAAATAATCACCCAATTTCAGAAAATAAGAAGAGAAAAAAATGTAAATAACTGTTAGAGTTTGATGAGGGGATTCCCGCTATGATACCAAGGTTTTTTGTGGATTTTGTTGGGTAATGTGACCTTCCGCTGCATACCAAGTTTCATGAAAAACTATTGGAAAATAAGGATGAAATTGATTTTTTAATATTCTCTATAAGAATAACATTGGGTGCTCTCAGGCAACGTACTGCATGGTCATGGTCAGTAAAAAATATTAAAAATATGAAAAAAAACTCCTGGAGATAATGTGAATATATACCGAATTCCATCTAAAGCGGGCCGACGGGGTAGGCTGTGGCTCTGTATACATCCAGCCACACACACACACACACACACACACACACACACACACACACACACACACACACACACACACACACACACACACACACACACACACACACACACACACACACACACACACACACACACACACACACACACACACACGAAGTTGTAGAATGGATCATTTACACTTGATATCAGTCATCTAATAACCCTAGGACTTGATGAGAGTCCACATCTTAACACTAGACTATTGTAAGTTTGATAACAAAAACTATAAAGCACACAAAGAAATAAGATATTATATTTTACAGTTCTCCTCAACATGGTTTCTAGAAAAGACACATGAAAGTATAAAACAAATGACACTAGTGGATTGAACATTTAACAGTTCTCCTATAATTCACATACACATACAGAAGACACGTGTACAAGTAAACATGAAACAAAAAACACCAGTGAATTAAATGTAACGTAAAAACTATAAAGAACACAAAGAAATAAGTTAGTGTACAATCAATTAGTAATGTGTCTTACGTAAAAGGTAAAATTTAATACATTGAAGCTAAATGATTGTCAAGTGAGATGTTGGCTCATGACCATATAGTTATTTTTGATACCTCTAAACTGGACACTTTGTATGTAACAAATAACCAAATTTCAATTGCTCTCCTGTTGTATTGTTATGTTCAAATACATTGAGAAAGGTATAGCATTATAAGGTAAGCTAGAAACAAACACAAGTTGATGTGTCATGAATTTGATCTAGGATTTATTGCATTCAAGACTTAAACAACTGTGGGATGATTCAGTTGAAATTAAACACATCTTGCCTCTTGTTCCGCCAAGTTGTCATTTGAGCCAAAATGAACCTGATCTAGGATCTGCTGGATTCAATACTTAAATTGCTAATACAACAAAAAATAATTTTTTAAATAAGACGAAATTATTAAAAACAATTTTTAATGTATGAATTCAAATAACTAAATATAAATAATAACATTAAAAAGTTACATAGTGACATTGGTTTTTGTGACTTTATAATTCATTTAGTAATTTAAATATGTGTTTGGTGTGCATTGTCACAAACATAGACGAGTCAAAAAATGAAAGACCTGACTACAACATCAACCATGTAAACATATAGAGTACAAGTGAGTGTAGATGACTATCCTTGGGTGTATGTGCATGAAGATAATTTTTCTAAGAGAGCTAAGTAGGTCATGGATTAATGCTATTGATGTATTGAGATAGATGAACACTATTGCAAAAATTAATAATCGTGCTAGGTGTAGGTGTTGATGATGTTGTAAGTCTTGTGGTAGCGCGTTACATGGTACAGTACATTTAAGAATAGAAAATTGCCGATACCTCGGAAACTAAGAACCTTTTGATATCAACACTTCCTAATTATGTCTGATCTCACCAAGGCATATTTTTTCTGAAAAAAAGTTTTCAGCCAAAATTATTGTGCAAAAAATCTGGTCGTTTTATAACAATGGGACTTGGCACATGGCGGGTCTATGTTATGACGATAGTGAACAAACGAAATATGAAACACTTATTACAAGGACAGAGGCTCTAGAGACATAAATGATACCATGTAATTTTCAAGTTAGAAAATTGTTGATATCTCGGAAACTAAGAATCTTTTGACATCAACACTTCCTAATAATGTCCGATCTCACCAAGGCGCATCGATTGGCACATTTTTTCCTGAAAAATAGTAAGCCAAAATTATTTTGCAAAAAAACCTGGCCGTTCTTTAATAGGCGTACTGGGGCTTAGGTCTTGTGTATGTGGTTTTATTTTTCATAAAATGATGTTTTATAATATCAGGCAGTAGATTGGATATGATAATACTTGTAGTGTGTGTGTGTCTGTGTTATGAACCAGCGCAGTCTAAGATATTGGACCCTGTAAGGTGTGTGCTTTGTGAGAAAATGATGTTGTATATCGTCAAACAGTAGATTGTTAATGAATAAAGGTGGAAGTTTTACAGATTGTTTGCTCTTGTAGTGGGTGTTAGATTGCGCAGGGGTCTAAGATTTTGGACCCTGTAAGGTGTGTGCTTTGTGAAATTTTGTTTATTTTTAATGAAAATGATGTTGTATATCGTCAAACAGTAGATTGTTAATGAATAAAGGTGGAAGTTTTACAGATTGTTTGCTCTTGTAGTGGGTGTTAGATTGCGCAGGGGTCTAAGATTTTGGACCCTGTAAGGTGCGTGTTTTGTGAAATATTTGTTTATTTTTAATGAAAATGATGATGTGTATCGTCAAACAGTAGATTGTTAATGAATAAAGGTGGAAGTTTTACAAATTGTTTGCTCTTGTAATGTGTGTTAGATTGCGCAGGGGCCTAGGATTTCGGACCCTGTAAGATGCGTGTTTTGTGAAATATTTGTTTATTTTTAATGAAAATGATGTTGTATAGCATCATACAATAGATTGGTAATGAATAAAGGCGGGATTTTTATAAATTGTTTAGTCTGTCCAAAAATAATCCCCATAAGAATAACATGGGAAAAACGTGTCGATTCGGTTGCAAAACCGCTATATTGTATCTACTTAAATACTCTTTTATAATAGACCAAGGCTGTTTTACAGTTCAGTAAATTTACAGAGTTAAGTTGATTTTTTTAGTTTGAAAAGAATCACTTAATTTATATTTTTAGATAAAATTGATACACTGAAAGCAATAAGCCAATACAGAGGTGCTCAGTTGTCCCTTAGGAGTAGTCGAACATCTGAGACGGCGTCATCCCCTAAAGTGTTCACAGCATACAAATCTTTGGCTGAGATTGGAGATGGGTTCACCAATATAGCTGTACCGTCGTGTCCGATCAGTTGCTCTGAGTCAATGTGCCAGCTTAGTGCTCATGATAAATTAATATTGTTTATATTTTCATGTTTTAGAACTATCTATGAATTAACGTGATTGTATAAACAAACAGCGGGTAATGAATGATACAACACATAACTATTATTTTTTTAATATCAATGTCTCATTTAGGTTCATAATGTAGGTAAAAAGATGTTTCGAATCGATTAAAATTTTTCATCGTTAAGAATTTAGTTTAAAACATTCAAATGCCAACATTGAAAATACATAAAAGTTAAGTTATACACGAAAAATAATTAAATATTTAAAAGTATATATTTATTTTTTAATAACAAATGATTGACATTACCAGTAATATAAGAGCGGTTGATCAATACAACATTTTACAACATTTTACAAACAAACCTTTTAGTAGCTGTTACATTAACATTAAGAGGCCATTTCATCTACTTCTTATGGAATTAAATGTTCTTGACTTGTATGAAACATATGAATTCTTAATGTGTTTTGCTGTTCCACTGGAGAGTTTGTCACCTGATCGTCTCGAATGTTAGTGAGTAGGCTGCGTTGTTTGCCTTGTCAAGGGTGGCTGTGTTGGTGCAAGGGATTAGCTCCGGCGACAAGATGGCTTGTTTGTCGATCATCGCACGGCTAAATCATAAAACATCATGGGTTGTATATAAGTACGACCCCCCTACACATAACTGATGTTGCCACATGATCGTCTCGAATGTTAGTGAGTAGGCTGCGTTGTTTGCCTTGTCAAGGGTGGCTGTGTTGGTGCAAGGGATTAGCTCCGGCGACAAGATGGCTTGTTTGTCGATCATCGCACGGCTAAATCATAAAACATCATGGGTTGTATATAAGTACGACCCCCCTACACATAACTGATGTTGCCACATGATCGTCTCGAATGTTAGCGAGTAGGCTGCGTTGTTTGCCTTGTCAAGGGTGGCTGTGTTGATGCAGGGGATTAGCTCCGGCAACAAGATGGCTTGTTTGTCGATCATCGCACGGCTAAATTATAAAACATCATGGGTTGTATATAAGTACGACCCCCTACACATAACTGATGTTGCCACATGATCGTCTCGAATGTTAGCGAGTAGGCTGCGTTGTTTGCCTTGTCAAGGGTGACTGTGTTGATGCAGGGGATTGGCTCCGGCAACAAGATGGCTTGTTTGTCGATCATCGCACGGCTAAATCATAAAACATCATGGGTTGTATATAAGTACGACCCCCTACACATAACTGATGTTGCCACATGATCGTCTCGAATGTTAGCGAGTAGGCTGCGTTGTTTGCCTTGTCAAGGGTGACTGTGTTGATGCAGGGGATTGGCTCCGGCAACAAGATGGCTTGTTTGTCGATCATCGCACGGCTAAATCATAAAACATCATGGGTTGTATATAAGTACGACCCCCCTACACATAACTGATGTTGCCACATGATAGTCTCGAATGTTAACAAGTAGGCTGCGTTGTTTGCCTTGTCAAGGGTGGCTGTGTTGATGTAGAGGATTGGCTCCGGCGACAAGATGGCTTGTTTGTCGATCATCGCACGGCTAAATTATAAAACATCATTTGTCGTATACAGACATGATACTCCTTCATCACACAACTGTAACTTATTTTATTTAATTGTTAGCTGGCCCGTCGAACTTCGTAACGTCTAACAGTCTTGTTCCGAAATCGAATAGCAATGTTTTTTTTAAATGTTTTGTTGTGAATGGTTAAAAATTCTTGGTCCCGGTACATAATAACAATAATGATACGATCAGACATAATAATTACATTCACACAATGCCAATAAAATCGATTTGGATTGATTCACAGTGTTTCTAATCCAATCTAAACCTAAACAAAACCTAAGAGCAATACGGCTTTTAAACTGAAGATTGAATTTTCCGAACCACGGCATTGTTTATAATAAAACTAGCGTAATCTAACATTCAGTAATTCCACTCGCACAAAACACAAAAAAACTAATAACTAATCTGGGACAAACAAACCAAACAGTAATCTATACATTTTTTTAACTATCACAAACATTTTGCTGAAAATGACGTACAATGATTTAAGCTGTCGACTGGTGAAAATAAATCTACACAAAATCAGCTGTTAGTAAAATATTCACATTTATAGATGTATGCATGTAATCTAAATGCATTACGCCTTTTCGTCATAAGTTTAATATATTCTAAAAACTTTACCGACCAGTGGTTAAATACAGAACTGAATATGCTTATAACCTACTCGGCGCAAAGACGAATCCAAAGAATCAAAGCTCATTCAAATTGGTCCAGCAGTTCTCGAGCTACGCGGGTTGTCCGTAAAGTAAGGTTCCCATAGCGCTGCAGTCGACAATAGTGCTAATAGTGCTGCGACAGGGGTTCGCGCGGTTTTGTTGTGTACCTGGGTTCCCCCACTCCTAATCCCCACCGCAGCGAAGTGTCTGCGGCGCTCAATCTTGGCCTGGCAGCCGAAGAAGATGGAGCTCTACTGCTTGGCCCGCTAGGTGTGAGCTGCACTCAGTGATTCGTTTTTTGACTGCCAAAAACCTTCCGCCCGGGGAAATTCATTCCCAGCTGTGTGAAAAATATGAAGAAAAGTGTATGAGTATACAACATGTGCGCAAAAGGTGCAGGGAGTTCAAGAACGGGTGTACCGACGTCCATGACGAGGAGCGTTCCGCGAAAATTCAAGCAAAGTGCCGGCAGGGTAAGGCGTATTGTTGTGCGAATTCCTGCCCAACGGTGAAACAACCGACGCTACCCGCTACTGCGAGACACTGCAAAAACTTCGCCGTGCCATTCAAAACAAGAGGAGGGGTATGCTGTCCAAGGGGGTGCGTTTGCATCAGGATAACGCTCGACCGCACACCGCTAACGTTACCAACGAACTCATCGCTAACTTTGGATGGGGTATCGTCAAACACCCATCCTACAGCTCGGACGTAGCCTCCAGTGACTACCACCTCTTCCCTGATATGAATAAACACCTGGGTGGAACGCATTTCGGCGGCCGAGAAGAGCTGGAAGAAGCGGTTCTCAGCTATCTGCGCGACTTGGTGGCAGACTTCTTTGACTCAGGCATTCGAAAGCTGGTACACCGCATGCAAAAATGCACTGACCTCGGTGGAAACTACATAGAAAAATAGATAAAAGTCTGAACTTTTCGAATATGTACGAGTTTATGCAAATACACATGTTTTTCACTGAGTAAAATCACTGGGAACCTTACTTTACGCACAACCCTCGTATAAATGGTGAAACTCGTACAACTTTGATTTACGTATATATTTAGATATGTTTTGCATTTACAGTTTAAAACTTATGATGAATTATTAAGGTTGGAATGAGTAAAGTTTAATTTCTTTTTATGATGAACCTAGTAACATTTCAGATCTCAGAAATATGCTGGATATTGATTTTTAAAGAATCATTTGTTCATGCTATAGTATTGTTGTATGTGATGTTGATATTTAATACCCAACCCATAAGGATCTGAGAAAACTGGGAAATATATTTATGACAACATTAAAAATATCATATTTACAAGCTTATTTAACGATTTATGAAAATAGCTCTTGTTGCTATTTTACATTTATTTTATAACTAAACTTCACTGGCATGTCAAATATAAGATAGTTACAGAAGCCAATCACCTCTATTATTCATATTCCCTGAGTATAGCAGTGCAATTTTGTGGTCATTTGAACAAATCATAAATGTATTGTCAAACAGAGACCACTAAAGAAAATTGAGAAACCGTATGGTATCCATAAACACGTGATCACCGTTACATCATTACGGTGACGGAGGCTTCTAAACATAGTCTACTTATTCATTTCCAATAACAAATCTTGTCAAAATACAGATGTAATAACTAAATA
Organism: Nephotettix cincticeps; assembly: GCA_023375725.1. Taxonomy (NCBI): domain Eukaryota; kingdom Metazoa; phylum Arthropoda; class Insecta; order Hemiptera; family Cicadellidae; genus Nephotettix; species Nephotettix cincticeps. Next base: position 61,155,081 of record CM041791.1, on the reverse strand, counting down.
GATTTAATATTAGTAACGAATCTCTTTAACTTTAGGGAATAACTAATTTCCGAGTAGAAAATAAGTTCTAGATGGGTCTAATTTCCAGGAAAATTCCGGTTTTATTGTAATATTAAGTTTAAAATATAAATACCCCCGTTGCAGCAGACCTGCGTACTTAGCGAATTTCAAAATCAATAACATAATAATAATAATAATAATATATGACAGGTTTTATGATTATCTGCCATTAAATGAGTATTATTTGCCTACTCTCCATAACATTAACATGGGGAAGAGAATGCGGGTTAGCTGCTGTGAGGAACGCTGAAAGTAGGTGTTTCTAGCGTAAACGATTTATATTTTGACCATTTATATCAATTTTCATCAACATGTGTCCACAAATAAAGGAGTTTACCTAAACTCAATATGATTAACTTGGGAAAAGAGTATGCAGATTTTGCTGCCATGATAAACACATAAACTATGATTTTAAAGCATAAATGTATGAATCTCAACCACATGAAGCTAAATATTAGGAAATATTAATTTTTCCCTATCTTCCATAAGATTAACATTGGAGCCCCACAATACAACGTATTGTACGAACCCCCCCCCCCAAACTACCCGTTCCCATTGACCGATATGTCTGGTTTACGAACTCGTCCGAGCATTTGTAGGAATACACGTCTCTAGCAAATTTGGTCTCGACACACACACACACACACACACACACACACACATATATATATATATATATATAATATGTATATATATATATATATATATATATTTAATATTTATATATTTATATATATTATATATATTATTATTAATAATTAAAGAAACAAACAGGACTGGGGAGAAATCTGTAAGTAGGGTATTTTTGGTGCTTTTACAGCTTTAAGTTGGCAGCACTGGGATAGGTCCTGATCAGCTGATTAATCAACATTGTTGTGTTTATAACCTTAACCTAACCTAAGTTTGGTTTCTGTTTCTTAAAAAGTTCTTAATATATTAAGTTTTTTTGTAAATATACAAAATAGTGGCTAGCGGCTAAACGAAGGATTTTTTTAAAAATGTTCATAGGTATTTTTTGCTTATTTTGATAAGTACTACCACCTCTTGAGGTTTATCCCCGACTTTAATGAACACCATGTATATATATATATATATAAATTTTAACGACTATTGTTTTTGGACGAAAAAATAACATGGTCCCGGGCTTAAGTCTTACCATGAGACCTACGGTAATAGCTTCTTCTCTATGGGGAATTCGATAAAAATTATTAAGCTTATAGTAATGTATTATTAAGTAGTAATTATTAAGTCAAATGTAAACAATACAAACCAAATCATCTCTTTATAACCGTTTTACAGTTGTTGATAGAAGATGGCAGTGAACAATATGTGAATAGAGGTTTTGTATGTATATTTATTTTATGTATGTAATAAATAAAAAATATCAAATTTGTAAACAATTTGTAAAAACCAAAGGGTGAAATAACTGTGCGAATAAAGCAAAGAAAAGTATTTTCAAAATATTTCCTGTTTTGATAGAAAACTTATTCATTATTGCTTGAAGCCAATGTAACGAACCAATTAGTGTAAATGGTGTAAATTAAATTTAACTTTTGATTTTCAATCCTCATTCAGTTTCTAACACAATCGGTTCATTATGGGCTAACAATAATTGTATGGATAAATACTCTTTGATCAGCTCGAATAATTGAGGTTGGCTAAAATACCTTAAATGACATCCATGCTTTGCAGACGACGTAGCTGGGTCCTAGCGCGGAGGGTTATGAGATCGATCCCCGTCCGGTGTAAACTACATTTTTTGTTTAGAGTTTATGCTAGTTAAAAAAGTGTTAATGCTATAATTATCTAAGCGTGTTAAATCGGATCTATTTAAACAATATAAACTGTGTTTACATTAAATAATAAATATGTCTATGTGCTAATTAACTTATGATACATGTTTTTTATTCTATCCGAGATTAGGCTCTGTCAATAGGTACTTTCAAATAATAAAAAGTTAAATTTGTTCAAAGATGATAGATCACTGTATTAAAAAGTGGTCATTGAAGATATCAAGTAATAGTGTGTAGCAATTAAAAAACTACATCTGGCCTAAGTATTTAGACACACTCAACTTTAGTAGTAGAAGAACTAGAGATGCAGGACTATGCAGGACAATGTACCTTGATCACGTACAGACGTAGAGGTGACCCACGCAACAACATTTAGGTTACCTGTGTTTTGTTGCGTGGATCACCTCCACGTCTGTACGTGATCAAGGTGCATTGTCCTACATAGCCAATTGCCTCTATCAAAGAACCAATATCTACAGTATATAGTCAATGTGTGGGGGAAGAGCGTTACCTGTGTGTTGTTGCGTGGGTCACCACGCTGTGATCAAGGTACATTTCCTACATAGCAACTGCTCTACAAAGAAAATATCTACAGTATATAGTATGTAAGTGCATAACTGTGTTTTGTTGCGTGGATCACCTCCACGGCTGTGCGTGATCAAGGTACATTGTCCTACATAGGCAACTGCCTCTATCAGAGAACCAATATCTACAGAATATAGTCAAGGTGTGGGGGAAGAGCGTTACCTGTGTTTTGTTGCGTGGGTCACCTCCACGGCTGTGCGTGATCAAGGTACATTGTCCTACATAGGCAACTGCCTCTATCAGAGAACCATATCTACAATATAGTCAAGGTGTGGGGGAAGAGCGTAACCTGTGTTTTGTTGCGTGGGTCACCTCCACGGCTGTGCGTGATCAAGGTACATTGTCCTACATAGGCAACTGCCTCTATCAGAGAACCAATATCTACAGTATATAGTCAAGGTGTGGGGGAAGTGCGTAACCTGTGTGTTGTTGCGTGGGTCACCACCACGGCTGTGCGTGATCAAGGTACATTGTCCTACATAGGCAACTGCCTCTATCAGAGAACCAATATCTACAGTATATAGTCAAGGTGTGGGGGAAGAGCGTAACATGTGTGTTGTTGCGTGGGTCATTTCCACGTCTGTACTTGATCAAGGTGCACTTTCCTACATAAGCAACTGCCTCTAGCAAAGAACCAATATCTACAGTATATAGTCAAGGTGTGGGGGAAGTGCGTAACCTGTGTGTTGTTGCGTGGGTCACCTCCACGGCTGTGCGTGATCAAGGTACATTGTCCTACATAGGCAACTGCCTCTATCAGAGAACCAATATCTACAGTATATAGTCAAGGTGTGGGGAAGTGCGTTACCTGTGTTTTGTTGCGTGGGTCACCTCCACGGCTGTGCGTGATCAAGGTACATTGTCCTACATAGGCAACTGCCTCTATCAAAGAACCAATATCTACAGTATATTGTCAAGGTGTGGGGGAAGTGCGTAACCTGTGTGTTGTTGCGTGGGTCATTTCCACGTCTGTACGTGATCAAGGTGCATTGTCCTACATAGGCAACTGTCTCTATCAGAGAACCAATATCTACAGTATATAGTCAAGGTGTGGGGGAAGTGCGTAACCTGTGTGTTGTTGCGTGGGTCACCACCACGGCTGTGCGTGATCAAGGTACATTGTCCTACATAGGCAACTGCCTCTATCAGAGAACAAATATCTACAGAATATAGTCAAGGTGTGGGGGAAGTGCGTTACCTGTGTGTTGTTGCGTGGGTCACCTCCACGGCTGTGCGTGATCAAGGTACATTGTCCTACATAGGCAACTGCCTCTATCAGAGAACCAATATCTACAGTATATAGTCAAGGTGTGGGGGAAGTGCGTTACCTGTGTGTTGTTGCGTGGGTCACCTCCACGTCTGTGCGTGATCAAGGTACATTGTCCTACATAGGCAACTGTCTCTATCAGAGAACCAATATCTACAGTATATAGTCAAGGTGTGGGGGAAGTGCGTTACCTGTGTGTTGTTGCGTGGGTCACCTCCACGGCTGTGCGTGATCAAGGTGCATTGTCCTACATAGCCAATTGCCTCTATCAAAAAACCAATGACTACAGTATATAGTCAAGGTGTGGGGGAAGTGCGTAACCTGTGTGTTGTTGCGTGGGTCACCTCCACGCTGTGCGTGATCAAGGTATTGTCCTACATAGGCAACTGTCACTATCAGAGAACCAATATCTACAGTATAAAGTCAAGGTGTGGGGGAAGTGCGTAACCTGTGTGTTGTTGCGTGGGTCACCTCCACGGCTGTGCGTGATCAAGGTACATTGTCCTACATAGGCAACTGTCTCTATCAGAGAACCAATATCTACAGTATATAGTCAAGGAGTGGAGGAAGTGCGTAACCTGTGTGTTGTTGCGTGGGTCACCACCACGGCTGTGCGTGATCAAGGTACATTGTCCTACATAGGCAACTGCCTCTATCAGAGAACCAATATCTACAGTATATAGTCAAGGTGTGGGGGAAGTGCGTTACCTGTGTGTTGTTGCGTGGGTCACCTCCACGTCTGTGCGTGATCAAGGTGCATTGTCCTACATAGGCAACTGTCTCTATCAGAGAACCAATATCTACAGTATATAGTCAAGGTGTGGGGGAAGTGCGTTACCTGTGTGTTATTGCGTGGGTCACCTCCACGTCTGTGCGTGATCAAGGTGCATTGTCCTACATAGGCAACTGTCTCTATCAGAGAACCAATATCTACAGTATAAAGTCAAGGTGTGGGGGAAGTGCGTAACCTGTGTGTTGTTGCGTGGGTCACCTCCACGGCTGTGCGTGATCAAGGTACATTGTCCTACATAGGCAACTGTTTCTATCAGAGAACCAATATCTACAGTATATAGTCAAGGTGTGGGGGAAGTGCGTAACCTGTGTGTTGTTGCGTGGGTCACCTCCACGGCTGTGCGTGATCAAGGTACATTGTCCTACATAGGCAACTGCCTCTATCAGAGAACCAATATCTACAGTATATAGTCAAGGTGTGGGGGAAGTGCGTAACCTGTGTGTTGTTGCGTGGGTCACCTCCACGTCTGTACGTGATCAAGGTACATTGTCCTACATAGGCAACTGCCTCTATCAGAGAACCAATATCTACAGTATATAGTCAAGGTGTGGGGGAAGTGCGTTACCTGTGTGTTGTTGCGTGGGTCACCTCCACGGCTGTGCGTGATCAAGGTACATTGTCCTACATAGGCAACTGCCTCTATCAGAGAACCAATATCTACAGTATATAGTCAAGGTGTGGGGGAAGTGCGTTACCTGTGTGTTGTTGCGTGGGTCACCTCCACGGCTGTGCGTGATCAAGGTACATTGTCCTACATAGGCAACTGCCTCTATCAGAGAACCAATATCTACAGTATATAGTCAAGGTGTGGGGGAAGTGCGTAACCTGTGTGTTGTTGCGTGGGTCACCTCCACGGCTGTGCGTGATCAAGGTACATTGTCCTACATAGGCAACTGTCTCTATCAGAGAACCAATATCTACAGTATATAGTCAAGGTGTGGGGGAAGTGCGTAACCTGTGTGTTGTTGCGTGGGTCACCTCCACGTCTGTGCGTGATCAAGGTACATTGTCCTACATAGGCAACTGCCTCTATCAGAGAACCAATATCTACAGTATATAGTCAAGGTGTGTGGGAAGTGCGTAACCTGTGTGTTGTTGCGTGGGTCACCTCCACGGCTGTGCGTGATCAAGGTACATTGTCCTACATAGGCAACTGCCTCTATCAGAGAACCAATATCTACAGTATATAGTCAAGGTGTGGGGGAAGTGCGTAACCTGTGTGTTGTTGCGTGGGTCACCTCCACGGCTGTGCGTGATCAAGGTACATTGTCCTACATAGGCAACTGTCTCTATCAGAGAACCAATATCTACAGTATATAGTCAAGGTGTGGAGGAAGTGCGTAACCTATGTGTTGTTGCGTGGGTCACCTCCACGTCTGTGCGTGATCAAGGTGCATTGTCCTACATAGGCAACTGTCTCTATCAGAGAACCAATATCTACAGTATAAAGTCAAGGTGTGGGGGAAGTGCGTAACCTGTGTGTTGTTGCGTGGGTCACCTCCACGGCTGTGCGTGATCAAGGTACATTGTCCTACATAGGCAACTGTTTCTATCAGAGAACCAATATCTACAGTATATAGTCAAGGTGTGGGGGAAGTGCGTAACCTGTGTGTTGTTGCGTGGGTCACCTCCACGGCTGTGCGTGATCAAGGTACATTGTCCTACATAGGCAACTGCCTCTATCAGAGAACCAATATCTACAGTATATAGTCAAGGTGTGGGGGAAGTGCGTAACCTGTGTGTTGTTGCGTGGGTCACCTCCACGGCTGTGCGTGATCAAGGTACATTGTCCTACATAGGCAACTGTCTCTATCAGAGAACCAATATCTACAGTATATAGTCAAGGTGTGGGGGAAGTGCGTAACCTGTGTGTTGTTGCGTGGGTCACCTCCACGGCTGTGCGTGATCAAGGTACATTGTCCTACATAGGCAACTGCCTCTATCAGAGAACAAATATCTACAGTATATAGTCAAGGTGTGGGGGAAGAGCGTAACCTGTGTGTTGTTGCGTGGGTCACCTCCACGGCTGTGCGTGATCAAGGTACATTGTCCTACATAGGCAACTGCCTCTATCAGAGAACAAATATCTACAGAATATAGTCAAGGTGTGGGGGAAGTGCGTAACCTGTGTTTTGTTGCGTGGGTCACCTCCACTGTGCGTGATCAAGGTACATTGTCCTACATAGGCAACTGCCTCTATCAGAGAACCAATATCTACAGTATATAGTCAAGGTGTGGGGGAAGTGCGTAACCTGTGTGTTGTTGCGTGGGTCACCTCCACGGCTGTGCGTGATCAAGGTACATTGTCCTACATAGGCAACTGCCTCTATCAGAGAACAAATATCTACAGTATATAGTCAGGTGGGGGAAGAGCGTAACCTGTGTGTTGTTGCGTGGGTCACCTCCACGTCTGTGCGTGATCAAGGTACATTGTCCTACATAGGCAACTGCCTCTATCAGAGAACCAATATCTACAGTATATAGTCAAGGTGTGGGGGAAGTGCGTAACCTGTGTGTTGTTGCGTGGGTCACCTCCACGGCTGTGCGTGATCAAGGTACATTGTCCTACATAGGCAACTGTCTCTATCAGAGAACCAATATCTACAGTATATAGTCAAGGTGTGGGGGAAGTGCGTTACCTGTGTGTTGTTGCGTGGGTCACCTCCACGGCTGTGCGTGATCAAGGTACATTGTCCTACATAGGCAACTGCCTCTATCAGAGAACCAATATCTACAGTATATAGTCAAGGTGTGGGGGAAGTGCGTTACCTGTGTGTTGTTGCGTGGGTCACCTCCACGGCTGTGCGTGATCAAGGTACATTGTCCTACATAGGCAACTGTTTCTATCAGAGAACCAATATCTACAGTATATAGTCAAGGTGTGGGGGAAGTGCGTTACCTGTGTGTTGTTGCGTGGGTCACCTCCACGGCTGTGCGTGATCAAGGTACATTGTCCTACATAGGCAACTGTTTCTATCAGAGAACCAATATCTACAGTATATAGTCAAGGTGTGGGGGAAGTGCGTTACCTGTGTGTTGTTGCGTGGGTCACCTCCACGTCTGTGCGCGATCAAGGTGCATTGTCCTACATAGGCAAATGTCTCTATCAGAGAACCAATATCTACAGTATATAGTCAAGGTGTGGGGGAAGTGCGTTACCTGTGTGTTGTTGCGTGGGTCACCTCCACGGCTGTGCGTGATCAAGGTACATTGTCCTACATAGGCAACTGTTTCTATCAGAGAACCAATATCTACAGTATATAGTCAAGGTGTGGGGGAAGTGCGTTACCTGTGTGTTGTTGCGTGGGTCACCTCCACGTCTGTGCGCGATCAAGGTGCATTGTCCTACATAGGCAAATGTCTCTATCAGAGAACCAATGTCTACAGTATATACAAAAATTCGCTTGGCCTATAATTTATGTAATGTAAGCATAATTGAAGTTAAAAAGGTTAGATAGAATAATTTTATGTGCTGGTGCATAGATTACCGTTATAATTATAACTGTTAACTGTGGAAGTGCCATACGTTTATTGGAAAGCTCTTCTTGTCAATCAATGAAAATGCATTAGATATTTATATTACTAAAAATTGCACTGGACCTCTCCCACTCCACTGAACTTGAAAGGATATTATTTAATTTTGAAATTGATATGATTATATATGACACTACATCATTATATTTTGGATTGGATTTAGTCAGCTTATTTTTTTTATGATTATTAGTATATCGGATGACTGTACTATGCTTCTATCGGAATCTTGTTAAACATTCCCTTGTTTTTTAAGAGATTTCATAATATTAAATGAAAATTTGTGTAAATGGCTGTGAAGCTATTACCGTAGGTCTCATGGTAAGCCCGGGACCATGTTATTTTTAGTCTTTAGGTGCCTATAGGCCAAAAACAATAGTCGTCAAAATTTATATATATATATATATATATAGTGTGTGTGAACACGATGATTCTCGTACAAATGGTCCGAGCAAGACCAAATTTGGTAGAAACGTGTATTCCTACATTTAGTCGGACGAGTTCCTAAACCAAACATATCGGAACATAAAAAACGAGGATTTTCAGGAGTTTTTGTATTAAAAATTGGGTTTTCGCGGTTTGCATTTTTATTTTGTATTTTTTAAACTAAGAATTCTTTGTTTAAAAAATTTAACTGGAAAATGCTGAGACCTAAAAAGGTTCCAGGTCAAATTGATTTAATTAAAAAATGTACATAGCTTACAAAATACTGAAGATAAACATATGAAATAATTATGGTCCCCACATGAATCTGTGGGAGGGGATTGAGTATATAGAAAGTTAATAGTTATAAAAATAAACAAAAACCCGAACATTGCGTTTCAGTGCAAAATATAATATGTTAAATATGTACATCACAAAATGCATCAAATACGTTGTCATTACTGTACATCTTAATAATATTACTTGTACTATATCACTATGGGAGTTCCAGTATAATCTTTCTACGTGCTGCTGAGACAAATTCGATGGGGGTTTCCTAAAAGATTATTTATTAATTCTCACAGATTCCAGAACTTATGGATTCTGGTTCTTTCTTAACTCAATTTAATTTATGCATTCTTTTTTAATGCATGCAACAGTTATTAATAGCCAATGGCTATCGCTCATAACTGCAACAATCTCACAAAGGGACTGGCTAAGGTTGTGGAACATTCTTCAGTAATGTCTGAGCAGCAATGATTTTATTACTTTTGGTCATTGGCATGAATGATATTGGAATGAATAAAAGGTTCCAAAAATTAAACCCCTATAGGACTATTTTTGTGATAAAAGCTCTAAAATTGTATTAAAGAGGAATGTTACAAACTGATACATAGTATTAATCCATCTACTTTTACACTTTTTTGTTGAATTGAAACCAAAATTAAAATTAAAAGCAAAAATTTTAATTTATTAGATTAGTTTATAATATCTATATATTTTCCATACAAAAAAAGTTGTTTACTGTATCTAATATTTATTTACATGTATCTACTAACTATAAAACCTTAAATAGTTATTAGATAACAGATATGTACAATTATTTTTCATCTTTATAACAAATTAGGTACTTACAAGTTTTGTTGAAGTAGAAAAGGGGTTTCCATGAAAGTTTTCTTGTTAAAGAAACCACCGAATCCATCCAATCTCTCAAAAACATTTGAAAAAGAAACTAACTTAAATTTTATAATCACAATAAGTTAGTTATGTATCGCAAATATAAACCTGAACAAGGGGCCTAATAGCAATTCTTTTTAGTTCAATTAATTATCCACGTTTTATACACTTATTATTACTTCCTCCCACTTATACAATATATGGAGGAAATATTGTTCAAGTCAAAACTATAAAATTCCAATACTCAGTAAATGTATCTGTTTAAGAGATCCCTGTACGAAAACAGGGTCTTCGAAGTAATGTGGTATGTGTGTTTGAATGTTTCAAGAGCTACAGCCTACATCGTTGGTACGATTTAGATCAATATACACGTGAATCGTATTTTAACATGAATTAATGGATTTTGTCATTGGATTGGACAGTTCAAAAGTAATTAGAATGCAACTGTGCGGTAATAACAGTTGATGTTCAGAAAACTATTTCTCATGAGTTCAATCACTCAACTGGTTGAGTAATTGATCATGCGTTCAATTAAACTGGTTGCATTTGCTATTTTTCCTTCAATTATTTACAACTATATTAACAGGTATAGACGTTTAAAATGTCGAAATGTTTATATGTGGAATATTTATGCATCTTTTATATTGTAGCTATTGGTTGAAGCCAAATGTCTTGGAAAGTGGCATGTATGTACGTTGCTGAAATAGTAATTAATATTATTCATCAAAATAATAAATAGAATGCCAATCAATATCACAAAAAGAATATCACAAAATGTTACTATCACCAAATAGTTTTTACGAATCGCAACTGGCAGGTGCTGTAATGGCATTTATACTGTGAATATTTTACAATATACGTCATAAAAACGTAAATAAAATTATAGGTTAAATATGAAACTGCAATTTTCAAAATTGGGCAACATATTGACAGTAGCCTATGTAGTGTGAAAGTCTTGCCACGTGTGCCAATTATAAAGCCCGAAAGTATAAAATAGAGAAAAAGAGCCAAAAGTATAAACAATCCAGGCAACTATCAGCAGATTAGTCCGTCCGGTTTGTCGGTTGTCCATGACATGTTGTAAACTTTCTGCCGCTTTCAACAACGACTAACTAGTTTTGCGGAGTTGCTCTTGTTTTAAAGCCTTGTTACTCTTAAATTTCCTGACTAAAATCGACTTGAAATCACGTTAAATAGCGTAGTACAAATTAAAGTTCTCAGGTTGAGGAATTCAAATAAAATTAATCATAATATGTATTAGCTTATTAATTATTAAAATAGACGTGCATATTTATTATTATAGTAAATTAATAGTACATAAATACATTTTACCAGTTACTGGTTAGTATTCACGAAAAATATAGGAAGTAATGGTAAAGTACTATATCCTTTAAATAACAATTACCAAAATCAACTACCTCATTGTTCAACAATGTTGAATCTAGTTCAAGTTAAATCTTTAATGTACAAGATTGAACACAAAAACATATTTAGGTTGAAAGACGATAGAAAATTGTTAATTTTATAGATGTATTTATATTTGTCATGCAAATTCGTCATTAAAAAAAGAGAATAAAACTGTTGATTAAAAAATAATTACTTTTACTACCGTGGCCATTGGAAACCTAGTTGATTTTAGTGAATTTCCCATAGGGAATAAGCTACTACCGCAGGTCTCATGACAAGACTTAAGCCCCGTACCATGTTATTTTTTGTTATTAGGTACCCAGAGGTCAAAAACAATAGTCGTTAAAAATTATATATATATGTTTATATGTATATATTGTAGAATATATATATATATATTGGAGTATATAGTATTGTATATATTGTTGTATTGTAGTGAATGAATGAGTGTCTTGATTTAAAATACAAATTGTGAAATGATATGGTTTTAGACAGCTGAGTTGAATCTAAAACCATATGATTTCAAATTTTGTACTGTATTGTAAACTTATTACTTCATTGCTTGAAACAATTTTGTGTTGAAGCGAAAATTAGCAAATCAAGTATTTGCTAATTTTTAATGTAAATTTAGTACATTGCTTTAAATTTTTTTAAGTATACGTATATATCTACAATATATATATATATATATATATATATATATATATATATATATATACCTACCAGCCATATATTATGTGATCATTTATATCCGGTTATAATATCTATATATAAACTATTTAATTCTGAACAAAATTAATTTTATATATAAAATTATTATATGTGATGTTCTAAAACCAGATTGATAATCATATCAAATATTATTGCTCATGACAAATTCATTTTGATTTGACAGTGAACAATCCTTTCTAGGCCTTTTGGAAAAGGGGGAAATGTTCATATCGGCCTCTAACATATCTCTGACATTTTGTTTTGATATTCCCTGTATTAGATTAGATTATTGAAATAACGACCCTACCATAAATCAAATATTTTAAGCCAAGAACGAATAAGACACGAGTGTAGAATGATTGTGGCACAATCTTTTAGTCTTGTTACTGACTAAGGCTGGCGCGTTCCTTAGAAGAAACTGTTAAATAATAGCCCAACAGTAAATGGCACATCTAAGGGACCTACAGTTTAACGTGAAATCCAAACTACTGCCTCTGAATTACGAACTAGTCTAATTATGAGGATGGTTTTTAGCAGATCAACGTAATATTCAATAGTGCGGTCGTTAATATACACAAGAGAACACTACACCCACTTGTAATCGCTCACCACAATCCACAATTCGAGATTTCCAAGTAAGTGGATTAGGACGACGCCTCCGTCCCAGCTAATGCCAGACTTCCAATTAGATAGGAATTTGCAGTATCTTAAGTACTTAAGTAATGCAGTGTCAGTACCAGTGATTTTTTCTACTTTTAGTGGACTTCCCATAGGGAAAAATCTATTAATGGCAAGACATAAGTCCGGGACCATGTTATTTTTTCGTCTTTAGGTGCTCAGAGGCCAAAAATATTCGTTAAAAAAAATATATATATATATATGTGTGTGTGTGTGTGTGTGTGTGTGTGTGTGTGTGTGTGTGTGTGTCTGTGTGTGTGTGGTCCGATTGAGACCGAATTTGGTAGAGGCGTGTATTCCTACATTTGCTTGGACGATTTCAAAAACCAGATATATCGGTTAATCAAAACGGGTACTTTGTTTGAAATTCATTATTGGTGATAGTTGATTGATATTATTTAGATTCTTATTGCGGACATTTTCCATCACGATATTATGTAAAACAAAGTTTCACGACGTTTCGGGATCTGGAATCTGATCCCGTCCTCAGGTGTACTAATATCTAAAACATAGCACAATTAATTAACATATAATCCGGACCAAACCGGTATAAAGCTAAAAACATAAAAGTTTAAAGCAGTCAAAAAAACTTACAAACGAACCATACACTAACCATTACACACAAAAGAAACCAAACACGTCCGCTCGTCACGGAGACTCAAAGACAACTGAAAGGAATGGGCGTGTCCCACCGGAACCGGAAACAAAATGGCCGCCGCCAAATTCCTAAATCCAGGCGAAATTTCGTGACGAAAGATTGACTACATGATTATTTAATTTTCTAGGGGCTTCCATGATTTTGGTAGGTTTCAACCTATCAAATTTTGATTTTTGTTTGTGTTTTATATTTTGAACTTCTTTATCAAACCTATTTTTAATACTCAGAAAAATATGAGAATATGAAAATATATCGTCTCATGGAGACGATAAATTAAAAGAATTTTTAGACCACTTAAATAGCGTATCCCCTTCCATTCGAATTACAATGGAAGAGGAAGACCAAAACAAATTGGCTTTTTTGAATGTGTGCGTAAAAAAAGATAGAAATTTGCTTAGGACATCTGTTTTTAGAAAAAAGACACACACAGGGCAATACTTAAATTTTCAATCTAACCATCAAATTTCTGTCAAAGAAGGGGTTGCTTTCTCTTTATTTGACAGAGCAAAGAGCATTTGCTCAAACCAAGATTGGCTGATTGCCGAATTCAGTAAAATAGAAAGAGATTTGGTTAGTAATGGATACCCTCAATCTATCATCAGAAAGAGTAAAAATCGTAGGGTTAAACAGAAAGTGGCTGATGCAGAAAAGTTCGTTCCCATGTCAATTCCTTATGTGCCGGGACTGTCGGAAAAAATCAGGAGAGTAGCTAGGAAATTCAAAATAAGAACAGCTTTTACAACTCAGAATACACTTAGGCAATGTCTCGTTAAAACCAAACCAAAAAATGGCACTCAGGAATCAAAAAACTGTATTTACAGAATAAATTGCAATAATTGTTCTAGGCCGTACTATGGCGAGACAAAAAGACCATTAAACGTTAGAATAAAGGAACATAAAGATAATACGAGAAAGGGCTTAGTTGAAAAGTCAAAAATTGCCCACCATTGCTGGTCTGAAAATCGCCAAATGAATTTCGAAGAAGCTATGATAATACACCGGGAACCTCATTTTTTCAAAAGAAAACTAATTGAAGCCTCCTACATGAAACTAGCAGACCAACCAATTAGTCAATCTTCAGTTGAGATCCGGCCATTGTGGCTGCCAATTCTTAGTAAAGAACTTAAGGATAGGGAAAATAAAGTACCGGTAAATGATATTCATATAAATCCGAAACAAAATTCTCATGGTATGCTAACTCGTAGTAAAGCTCGTAAGGGGCATTAGCTTTTTGTTTTAAGCATAAAATTGGAAAAATAATGGGTTTTTTGCTCTGTAAAGTTAACTTTGTACTACAATTAATTTTTTCATGTACATTAGATAGGATTTGCATTTTAATTTAAAATAATAATAATAAATCCTGTTGGACGTGTTTCGCCTGGATTTAGGATTTTGGCGGCGGCCATTTTGTTTCCGGTTCCGGTGGGACACGCCCATTCCTTTCAGTTGTCTTTGAGTCTCCGTGACGAGCGGACGTGTTTGGTTTCTTTTGTGTGTAATGGTTAGTGTATGGTTCGTTTGTAAGTTTTTTTTACTGCTTTAAACTTTTATGTTTTCAGCTTTATACCGGTTTGGTCCGAATTATATGTTAATTAATTGTGCTATGTTTTAGATATTAGTTCACCTGAGGACGGGATCAGATTCCAGATCCTGAAACGTCGTGAAACTTTGTTTTACATAATATCGTGATGGAAAATGTCCGCAATAAGAATCTAAATAATATCAAAACGGGTAGTTTGGGGGGTTTGTTATCAATAATTGGGTGTTTTGATTTTTTTGGTTTTGGGGTTTTTCATATGTAATTTTAAAAATTTTCTCACCAAAGATTTTCAAAAATCTTTCACCATCACAATCACCTTAAAAGAACTACAAAATTTTGTTCCTTAAAGTTTTTCTCCATCTCAAACGGTTACCGAGATATTAAAAAATCTAAACACTGTTACATAGGATAAAGGAAAATTAATATTTCACTTATCGATCAATATTTTGTTATTAAACTTGGTATTTACCTTCACGTAGTTGAGATTTTAAGCTTAAAATTCTAAAAAACATAGTTTATGGGTTTATCATTGCAGCTAACCTGCATACTCTTTTCCCATAACAATCATATGGATAATAGGCAAACCCCTTTATTTATAGACATATTTTTATGAAACTTGGTATAAATAGTCAAAATAAAGATATGTTTAAGCTAAAAATACCTACTTTCAATGTTCCTCAAAGCGGCAAACCTGCATACTCTTTCCCATGTTAATCTTTTGGAGGATAGGCAAATAACTCTTATATTTATCGACACATTGATAAAACTTGTCACATATTATTATTATATTAATGATTTCGAAATTCACTATGTACGCAGGTCTGCTGCTACGGGGGTATTTTCTTTCCTTCCAACAGTTATTGCTATTATTCTTGCAATACCATTAATTATGAATTTCTTAAAAGCTATCGTTAGATTTATTCTTTATTTGAATTATATTACAACAAAACATAAAAAAACTAAAAATTGCTAAACAGAGACGATTTGTAAACGAATAAATGCTTGAAATAAAGTTATAACAATCTGATAATTCGAAAACGTTTTTATCACAATTGAAAAATAACAAACTCAATGAATTATTAAAAGATGTATCCATAAATATTGTTGAAAACCATAATGAAAAATTAAGGGATATGAATAGATGGATAATTTTCTGTGATTTTATATCACAACTTTCCTTGATAACCATAATTATGTAGGATAACCTGCAGAGGACGTGACAAGCGTCTCAACCTGCTTTACTCAATCCGGCAATCTGCATCTAATCTCAGGGCCTCCAAATCTTAATAGAAGCCAGGGAATATTTTATAGATTTCTTAAAATAATAAACTGTTTTCAGGATTCAATTTGAATCTCTAAATTTTTATATTACCACAGTTTCAGTTTAAATGGTATCTATGGAGTCAATCTGTGTAACAAAGTGCCGGAGTAGGAGACGACCAGCTGTCTGCTGATACAGCTGTGAACAGCCAGGCAGAGAGGGACATACAGACTATTGACTCTGCCCCCTCCCCCCCTGGTGCCTGGCACCCCTGACTGTCACATTGCTGTCTCCTGCGCTCCTTTTCTCTCCTCCTGAAATACAAGTCGGTAAAGTCAGATTTACGTGTGGTTAGGGTAACGCCATGTAACATTTTTTTTAAACTGTAATTAAGTGAATTTTTGCATCCCCGACGATTGTGGCATCCTTTGATATACCAAACGGATTAAGTGTACTGACACAAAATAAATACTAGTAATTTACACCAATAAATTATTTTCTAATAAATATTCTTTTTTTATTATTTGTTTGCAAAACTACACTTTTCTCATATTCTTCATACTTCATTTACAAGGTTACGTAATATCTAATACAATTCAAGAGAGAAGGAGATAAAATAAGCCCAGCTTTAGTATTGAGTTTTCATTCTAAGGCGAATTAATCCCATTATTTTTTCTACTCCATGAATTTAAGAAATGTATCCAGTGAATACATGCAGTATGTGTATATAGTAGGCCTAATCGCAGCTCTTTAAGAATTGTTTAATTTACATATATTTTTCCATTACCATGGATAGACATTTGGACTGTGTGGTGGAGACAGCGAGATGCTTTAGCGATGTGAGTTACACATAGGCTGGCTAAAGGTGCATGACCTGAAAGGAGTCTTAGGCCATTGGTTTCCATCTACCTTCGAGCAACCTTTGCTGACTTACAGATGGCCCAGCGCTTCACCCCAGAGTTACCGTGCCGATTAACGAGTATTTACGTAGACTATATTTTTTGTCATCAGTGATTAAAAATAGGAGTGTGTAGTTTTATTTTTAAAAAAATATTTCATTTTTTCATAAATTAATTGAATCACACTAAGAATGTTTAGGCAGCGACTACTCTAGACCTCAAGAGTTATGTTAGTAAGGTAATTTTATATGACTTTTAAATTTTCACAAATTTTTAAAATTAACAGCATATAATCTATGATTACAAAATATTTATTTATTACGAAAATCAATATTAAATCGTGCATCAATAAATACAATTATACTGAATAATATATGACGACTCATTTTGAACAACTTGACAAATAAGGTTTCGCCTGAAGTGTACGAGGTAACATTCTCAGTAAAGTCACATGTTCAGCCATAAACACAGCGACGATAGCGGGATCGATCCCACGCAATCCCGTGACTTGACTAATCAGCTGATATTCATACAGCCAACATCCAATGTTGCCAACCCTCATCTAACCTGTTTACTTTCACACAAGCACAAATTTCGTACAGATCTTTTATTTTAATAATGCAATTTCTTTGTATTTTTTACTAGCTACGGTAATGGAAAAATCTGTTTATCATATACTTAACTACGTAACAAAAATAACACAAGACCGGGCTTGCTATAGTTATCTTAAAAGTAGTTGTTTGATCTCTTAAAATTTATAGATTGTATTTACAATCATTAATCTATTAATCTACATTAATACATTAAATTTACATTCTACAATAATATTTATATTCTAGGTCTACCGAGATATCAAATAACACTCCCTTTTCCCTTTGAATGTAATACTGAGATCTAAATTAAAAAGGTTTACACAGTTTTAAAAATATCTATAATAGGTCTAGGTCATAGGGGTTAACACTAGGTTTTCATCAAAAGCTTGCCATACGACGTATATAACATTGCCTTTCCGTCCTGAAAACAGTTTTGCAATCGAAAT
Source organism: Nephotettix cincticeps (assembly GCA_023375725.1). Lineage (NCBI taxonomy): Eukaryota > Metazoa > Arthropoda > Insecta > Hemiptera > Cicadellidae > Nephotettix > Nephotettix cincticeps. Next base: position 61,137,260 of record CM041791.1, on the reverse strand, counting down.
CCAAAGAGTTTAAAGAATATTTTCAAAATATACAAAGGTTTAGGAAGTAAGAGTCAAGATAATACAATAGCAATACCCCCGTCGCAGCAGACCTGCGTACTCAGCAAAATTTCCAAATCAATAATGTAATAATAATAATATATAACAAGTGTTATTGAAATCTGCCCATAAACATGACAATTATTAGCCTATTCCATGTATGATTAAGATGGGGAAAGAGTATACAGGTTTGCTGCCATAATAAACACATAAACTATGATTTTTAAGCATAAATGGATAGATCTCAACCCCATGAAGGCAATTCCAAGTTTAATCCAAAAATATTGAGTGATATGGGAAATATTAATTTTTCCTTATCCTCTATAAGATTAACAGTACCTGGTGACCGAGCTTTGCTCGGATAGAATAAGACATGTATTATAGAAGTTAATTAGCAAAATTAAAACAAATTTAATACTCAATGAAAACATTTATGTGGTTTAAATAAACCCGATTTCATGCACCTTAATTAATATAGCATAAACGCGGAACAAAAATATAATCCCCGAGTAGGGGTCGACCTCAGATCCTCCGGCATATGAAAACTAAGCGCTAGACATTGTGCTACGGCGACGGCAAGTTCAATTTGTCGTTAAAGGGTTTTTGGCCAACTTTAATTGTTTTAGCTAATCTTATACTGTATTTAATTATCCATACAGTTATTGTTAGTCTGTGATCGACTGATTTTGTTAGAAAAGGAATGAGGAATGAAAAGCAAAAGACAAATTTAATTTACACCTGTTAATTGGTATGCTATAGTGGCTTCAAGCAATATAATGAATACGTTTTCTATCAAAACACGAAAGATTTTGGAAATACCTTTCTCTGATTTTATTTCGCACAGTTATGTTACCCTTTAGTTTTTACAATTTGTTTAGTAATTTGTTTAGCTTCTCATAAAGAATTCTAATATTGACTCCTACATCTTAGACTTCAGGGAACTCCCATTTTTAAATACTTCAAAAGTTAGGATATGCATCTACTATTTAAATACTCCCATATTTGAAAATCTTTTTAAAAATTTATTGTATAAAAAGTGCGGGGTGAAGGGACTAAAAGAATAAGAATAAGAATAGTTTATTTCCAAGAGATACAACAGTTTACATAATAACACGTACAGTACTTGCTTTCTTCATACAAACATCAGTCTATTAGCACTCATTTAAATAGTTTAACAAAAAATACAAGTAATGAAACACAAACAAATAATAGACATAGAAAATTCACATTAATATAACTTACGCTAAAATATCATAAATGAAATATTTTCCCATAAAACGTGGGGGTTTGTGAGCATGTTACAACTAATAATACACACAAAAAATATAATGTGTGTACGGAGATTGAAATAAAAATCAGATATAAAATAATCGTAAAATTACTGTTTATTAACAAGCGTGTTTTTATAAGATAAGAGGAAATGCTATAGAATGATAAGAAATGATAAGAGGAAATACATATAGAACTGTAGCATCTTAATTACAAAATTAAACGAATAAGGGATGAAAATAGTTTTGCAGTGAATAGAGTTCATATAAGTGATTGTTTATTGATGATTTTATTAAGACTGACGTGTGAAAATCAATCCATCGATTTTTAAATTTAAATATGTATTGTATACGATATAATATATTAATGTATTTCAATATATAGGGTATAACAAATTGAATAAACTGAAAGCACATTAACCCCATAAGCTAATTAATTGATAAAGATTATGAAAACACTCAAATCAAACTGGAAAAATAAGACGTATTGCGAAGGTTTACATTGGATTAGTATTGAAGTGGTTGCGTGATCAGCTTGCAATATAAGGTTTGCCGATATAATGCTTAGTTCCGTTGTTTTATTTTATATCTAGTAGTTTATGATTTGTGAAACGATATAATCTATAGGCTACCTATACCAGTTGATAGTAGATAGTTAGAGCAGAACAAGTTTTTAATACATGTGTGCTTTAGAGAATCCCGACGAAGCCAATGTCCAAACATTAAGTTATTAATATATTTTGTAAATTAATGTATATCTGCATATTTATTTAATTGAAACCATTTAAACGATAAAATTACTTGAATGCAGACGGGTAAACTATTAAAAGGGTCGTTTATAGGATCTCTTTACTTTCTGTAAGGTGAGCGTTAACCGGTTGATGTCCGATGAATAATTTAGCATGGTCAAGCAAGGGGTTTGTAATAAAGGGTAGCAGAAGGTATGTCACGCAACTTCATTATCCAGCACTTTGTGTAATTATTGTAGGATGCGGTATACGGCATCAAGCAGGGACGGGGCTAAGTGGTTCTGGCCTTCAGAATGATAAAGCGATGTCCGTATACTGCACTCTCTTTACAAGAACACCTTCCTTTGTTTAGAATTAAAGATGCAAATGACAATCTTGAGCAATATTTGTATGGTGGTTCATTTCTGATTTCAATAATAAGATTTTACAACTAGCTTACTAATGTTGTTACAGCAACATATGATAAAAAAGGCCAAATAATTAACAGTGCTTTTGATTAGACGTATATTAGTTAAAGCCTACTAGTTCAGGAGCGAAGAACTATATTAACAAAGGACCTATTCAATATAGGCAACGTTTGAATTATTTGTGTAACATAGAAAAAAATTAGTGAATATAAGATGATAATTATATTCACGGTTGAATGTACAAAATTTTAATTTCAAAATTTTCAATATATAATTTTTGTAAGTTAATATTTTTTCTCCGTCCATAGTAGGTCCACGATGTCACTTTCATTAATACCTATCCGAAATTCTCCCTAACCCATATATAGTTCACTAGAATCTTCGTTGAAGTTTTAATGAATATTGTTTTTTTTAATTGCTTCGTAAATTTCTGAGATAATTTAAAAATGCACAGAATTATAGCTGGACGAGACATATTTTATATATCAAAATTGGCATCGTCTTAACTATCATCAATTCTAAAATATAAATTCCAATACTATGTAATTTATAGGAAAATAGTATTGTTTAGGTACAAATCAAAAGATGGGGCAACGTGTTCGGTTTAGCAGGAAAGTGATGTTTTAAGTTATTTCCAAAGTAGAAAACAACCTACTTTGTGCACATACACCATTCAGCAGTTGTGGTCCTAATTATTTTGAAAATCCTCTTAACCTCTTTCAATTAAAAGGTGCAAGGTGAGTCGAACGGTTAAGTGTGTTGTGTATCATACTTGCAGGTATGTAATATAGGAAGCAAAAGGTGCCCGTATTGTAGTTAGGTGTGTAACGGAACCTTTACACCCTCCTCAACCCTAGTACTTGTTTCACTGCATACCTTGGCTAAGCGTTACCTCAACAGGTGACCATAGTGTGGTTAGGTGTGTAGCGGAAACTTTACACCCTCCTTAACCCTATTACTTGTTTCACTGCATACCTTGGGTAATTATTATCTCAACAGGTGACCATAGTGTGGTTAGGTGTGTAGCGGAAACTTTACACCCTCCTTAACCCTATTACTTGTTTCACTGCATACCTTAGCTAAGCGTTGCCTCAACAGGTGACCATAGTGTAGTTGGCCGTGTAACGACAATTCTACATCCTCCTTAACCCTAATACTCGGTTTAACGCATAGCTTGGGTACGTGTTGACTCAACAGGTGGCCATACTGTAGTTGGCCGTGAATCGACAACTTTACACTCTGCTTAATCCTAGTACTTGGTTTAACGCATAACTTGGGTACGTGTTGACTCAACAGGTGGCCATAATGTGGTTGGCCGTGTAACGACAACTTTACACTCTGCTTAAACCTAGTACTTAGATTAACGCATAGCTTGGGTACGTGTAGACTCAACAGGAGGCCATAGTGTGGTTGGCCGTGTAATGACAACTTTACACTCTTCTTAACCCTAGTACTTGGTTTAACGCATAGCTTGGGTACGTGTTGACTCAACAGGTGGCCGTAGTGTGGTTGGCCGTGTAATGACAACTTTACACTCTGCTTAATCCTAGTACTTGGTTTAACGCATAGCTTGGGTACGTGTTGACTCAACAGGTGGCCATACTGTAGTTGGCCGTGAATCGACCACTTTACACTTGCTTAATCCTAGTAGGCCTACTTGGTTTAACGCATAGCTTGGCTACGTGTTGACTCAACAGGTGGCCGTAGTGTGGTTGGCCTTGTGGTGACAACTTTACACTCTGCTTAATCCTAGTACTTGGTTTAACGCATAGCTTGGGTACGTGTTGACTCAACAGGTGGCCATAGTGTGGTAGGCCATGTAACGACAACTTTACACTCTGCTTAAACCTAGTACTTGGTTTAACGCATAGCTTGGGTACGTGTTGACTCAACAGGTGGCCATAGTGTGGTTGGCCGTGTAACGACAACTTTACACTCTGCTTAAACCTAGTACTTGGTTTAACGCATAGCTTGGGTACGTGTTGACTCAACAGGTGGCCATATTGTAGTTGGCCTTGTAACGTCAAGGGCTTGGCTTAACACATAGCTTGGGTACGTGTTGACTCAACAGGTAGCCATAGTGTGGTTGGCCGTGTAACGACAACTTTACACTCTTCTTAATCCTAGTACTTGGTTTAACGCATAGCTTGGGTACGTGTTGACTCAACAGGTGGCCATAGTATGGTTGGCCGTTTAACGACAACTTTACACTCTGCTTAAACCTAGTACTTAGATTAACGCATAGCTTGGGTACGTGTAGACTCAACAGGTGGCCATAGTGTGGTTGGCCGTGTAATGACAACTTTACACTCTTCTTAATCCTAGTACTTGGTTTAACGCATAGCTTGGGTACGTGTAGACTCAACAGGTGGTCATAGTGTGTTTGGCCGTGTGATGACAACTTTACACTCTGCTTAAACCTAGTACTTAGATTAACGCATAGCTTGGGTACGTGTAGACTCAACAGGTGGCCATAGTGTGGTTGGCCGTGTAATGACAACTTTACACTCTTCTTAATCCTAGTACTTGGTTTAACGCATAGCTTGGGTACGTGTAGACTCAACAGGTGGCCATAGTGTGGTTGGCCGTGTGATGACAACTTTACACTCTTCTTAATCCTAGTACTTGGTTTAACGCATAGCTTGGGTACGTGTAGACTCAACAGGTGGCCATAGTGTGGTTGGCCGTGTGATGACAACTTTACACTCTTCTTAATTTTAGTACTTGGTTTAACGCATAGCTTGCGTACGTGTTGACTCAAAAGGTGGCCATATTGTAGTTGGCCTTGTAACGTCAAGGGCTTGGCTTAACACATAGCTTGGGTACACAGCCACATCGGGTGGTTTCCAGTGCTGGGGGAGGTACAGTTTTCAGTAAACATTTAAAGTTATGGCCCGTACGCAATATAGTTAAACCAAGGCGTTATACAACGATATCCTATCTAACATTGATGTTAGTGGTTGTGAAACTTCATTTCAGTCTTTAAAATAAATATATATATAAACATTTTCATTGACCAACTAAACGAATTTATCATCGTTTTCAATACAATAATAAGTTGCAATGCAAACCTGAAAAGAGGAAAACGACAGGAACATGTTTTTGTAAAATGTCTCTTTAAATGACATCCATAACACGTTTTTAGGCTTATTGGGACTTATACAGTAAAACTACTAACATCACTCAATTAAAAAAAAAACAATTATCTGAAAAGATAAGACTGTTAACAAAAATGGTAAAGGAGATGTAAATGTGATTTGATGTAAAATCAAATTATTACGTTTTTATACTTAAACGTATATCCAATTTATTAACGAATAAATACAAAACTCAGAAACTCATAGTATTTAAAACCAACCCAACCTAAAATTATTTTACAATCTAAACATTTATTTTTATAAAAGTGTAGACCGCTGCTCCCAGGATCAATTTTTTTCTAATTCGCCTATATTCTCTTGTTTTTCTTGTAACATATATTATAGTCGGTCCAACTTAGTGATGCCAATGGACAGTATTATTATTTTATAACATGTTTGATATAATAAAATGAAACCTTCTCTGCCGGTCTATCTGAGAGGAGGAGGAAATTAGCGCCTCCCGCGGTCAGGACGTGAAAGGCCGGGGCGTCGCTACCTCAGGACACGCACTTTCACAACATGCTCCGTCTACGTTAACAACTTATACGCTTATAATATTACTACGGGGCAAAATTTTCTGTATGTGTCTTATTGACTATATCCGTGTACCAATGTGAGTTAACTCTGTTTAACTTTAGTTCAAACCTAGACGACTCAGCTATTGAGTGCATCTTGATTGTATATACAAATAAACAATAGACCTTTCCTGCAATTGTGATTATTTTAAGTTATCAAATTTGAAAGGGTCCTAATGTGCAGGAGCAGTCCTTGGAGCAGGATAGAATTGCCGAGAGTCTGGGGGCGTGCGCTTGACTCAAGCACTCTCCTTTATCCGCCTTACGTGTTCTACAATCTGCGTTAATACCGATCTTTGTTCACTTCCTTCCTAGTAAGAGCATTATAGCCCTCCCCTCAATATTACAATTCTCACTTTCAGGATTCAATTAAACCCTGAATGTTATAAACTGTTTTCCATTTTGACACATAGATCCTTTTGTTTTTATATTTATTCATTCCTCAGACTGGGACGGTGGCGTCCCAACTACTTATAGGTCACGAATCGTAAATATTTATGAGCGAATGTATGCCTTAAAAGCCTGATGAACTGCCGTACTCTCCCGACCAGCTCCTCCCGGGGAAGGTGACAACCCCTCTACATAACGCCGAGAGTGGCAACCCTTACCTCGGCAAGCCCGGCGCAGTCATACAGCAGATGGTCGGCAGTCTCCTCGGAGAGCCCACACTGCCTGCAGATTGGTTCTCCAGAAAAGAATCCCATGCGAGCAAGATGTTTCCTCATATGGCTGTGTCCCGTGATGAGACCTACAATAAGTCTTCGGACCTATCACCCTCAGTTCGGAACCTACCTAACCGTAGAAGGTCCTCTGCGATCCTCGAGGAGGGAGAACTGAGAGACAGTTTGCTTGCTCTCAGGAGGGGAAGCTCCGCCCATCTTCTGCGGTGACACTCACGTGCCCACGTGTTGATCCCTCGATCCACATGTGCCCTGGAGATGCCGCAAAAGGGCTGTGGGCCCACGAATGGTATCGAAGCGCCATCGTTCACCAGACGACCCGCCGTTCTATTACCCATAATACCTGAGTGTCCTGGGACCCAGCTTAGGGTGACGAATGTAACGAAGGTAGAGTGGCTTGACTATCTGAGAGAATAGTAATGTTCCTGTTCCTGACACCTCTGATAAAGTTGAACAAAGCACATTCCATGATGGCTGCCACTTCTGCCTGGAACACCATGGCATATTCTCATGGGATATTCTCTGTGGATCAACGTCCGCACAATTGAATACTACGTTCCTCCATAAAGATTAGTTCATCATAACTACACCAGTTCGTAATTAAGAAGCAGTGGTTTAGACTCCACGTTAAACTGTAGGTCCCTTCGATATGTCATTGACTGTTTGTGCTATTAATAAACAGTTTTTTCTAACAAAAATATGAGCCTTAGTCAGTAATAAGTCTACAAGATCACACCACAATCATACTACACTCTTTTTCATTAATACTTGACTTAAAATGCCTAGTAGGTATGTCTACCTGTGTAGGTTGCCATTTCATTAACTAATTAAGTCCTAAGATTAATAAGTAACACGTTTAAGGAGTGTACAAGAATTATATGAATCGGTACAAAGATCATCATAGATACACAACAAAATCGCTGATGTGCAGCCTTCAAGAACAATATTACCAGTGAGATCTATTGTTTTATAAATTATTAAGAACAGTAAATTATTGAAATGGAATCAATACAAGTATTTTCAATTTGTAATGGGTTACCTTTACCTCTGAAGTCATCACGATGACACCCTTGACGGGGCATGAAACCAGTAATGTTCAACCATACAGGCGTTGTCACGTTCATGAAGGGAAGGAACTTGCATATCTCCAACACACCAAATCTTGCTTGCAATTAAACTTTATATATCCCCTAAATCTTCCTCCTATATTTTCTCAATATTATTTTATTTGGATTCCTTCCATTCAGAGTATTTATTAACCGGTTCTGGCTTAATACTACAATTTCATCATTAAACCATTTGTTTTATTTTAAAAAAACATTTTTTTCCAAGAATGTGTATTCACAGAAAATATTAAGATAAAAAAGGTGTCAATAAAACTAGAATAATTAACCACTCCAGATTTATCATTGTATAAATCATTCAAATTGGTTCCACTTAGTCTAAAAGAAGAATTATTTATGAACACTGCTTTTCCAAAAATTCATTTTTAATTAATATTTGTTTTTTTGTCCCTAGGTTGTGTAAGATAATCTAGTAGTAAGGTATAAGAGTTTTAAGTAAAAAAGGTTTTAAGGAAATATACGCATACTTCTGCTCAAAAATGTTTAACCTGTGCTGGGACGGTTGCGTGTGCTTTACCCAGCGACTTGGAGGTCATGATTTATGGATAGTTATGAGCGATGGTCGGTGGATGTAATATACCCTAGTGTGAACTAACGTCCACAGTATTGAATACTAAGTTCATATACAAAACCAGTTTATTATAACTAGACCAGTTCTTAATACAGAGCCGAAATTGTGGTTCGGATCCCACGTTAAACTGTAGATCTTTAAGATGTCATTGGCTGTTGGGCTGATAATCAATACTTATTTCTGGTTTAGTTAGTAGCAAATTCCCAACAATTTATACATCGGAATTGACTTCAATAGCGCCTTATCCTCTTATTGATCGTTGTGCAGGACTCATTTCAGGTACATTGTTTTTAAAATTTATGACTGGTCAAAACCTACAGCCGTATTATTTATTTATCAACTGTTCGCAAATATAAGTGTTTTCGATGACTGTTTAAGATGTATATTATATTTTTCCGACTTATTATATTGGCATAATTTATTAGATTTTACAACTGTTTAATACAATTCGCCAGTTGCACGAGCATTGTGCACAGCCAGAGTGTAGGTCATTGTGGTATTTAATGGCGGTAGTGTAAGGGTCGCATTACCATAATCAATGACCACAAGGCCAGCTGGAGAAATACTCACGCATTCTTCCACGACAACCAGCCAACCTACCCCCTATCGTTTAGCATACACCCTCGCCTATACTACTGAAACCATGCCAAACGCACACAAACGTATGTATGGGGAGCGGGGAGGGTAAAAATTGTTTTACATATACTGTTTTTAATCTAGATTTAAAGAAGAAATCTTCTTCTTTTAGGAACTCATCTTAGAATTATTTATATGTGACTAACTGACCCGGCGAACTTCGTAACGCCTGACAGTAAATACATGATAACTTTAACCATGTTCTGAAGTCGAATACCATTACGGCTTCATTGTGAAAGATAATATATTGGGTCGAGGCATAGTAAATAACAATACTCAAACGATAAGACACATCAATAACATTCCCAAAAAACAAATAAATCTGAGTGGATTAATTCACATTTTCAAATCCAATCCAAACCCAAACCAAACCTAACTGTAATACGGCTTTTGTAGGAAAGATATACAACAGCTGATTATTATAATAAACGTAATATATATATATATATATATGTAAACATTGTAATTATTTTTTATTTGGCCAACATATAAACAAGTGACTTTTAATTAGACAGAAAATAAAAATATAAATACATAATCCCCCAAAAACCGTACTATTACTATTACTAGTACTAAACTATTAACGTGGCGAATAAAGCATGTTCATTATGTACAACACATATTTACTTCATAGTTTTACATTAATGAATGATTCAGATGGTATTGGATAGTAAAGCATATTGCTAATGGAAAGTAAACCAATCAGCTGTAGCTAAGAAATCAAATTTTTTCATTGTAGGAAATTTGTAAACAAACTTACTCTCCATAAGGTTAACATTAGAAATTTTAAACGGCATAAAATGGAAACTTATGGGGTTTTCAAAAATATTTTTTCACTAAAACCTTCCCGGACACATATAGAGCAACTTCCTAAAATGTCATGGCAATCATTTGAGTGGTTTGGCAACGCATTCAATTTTATATATAGAGATGATTCTAGGAATATTTTTTAAACAAATTAATATTAAATGTCTCGAGTTTATGTTCGATGCTAGTAGCGCTGTGTGGCTGATTTACCGATACAGTTATCTATTTCTTTTGTACAAAGGTACACTTTTCTCAGTATCTGTAAGAAATAGGGAATTGAGATTTAATATGCGTGTACAACTATATAATAAGAAGCTACAGTACTAGAATTATTTAATTGAACGTTTTAGTTGCTGAAAAAATATTGAATGTAGGAAAATCTGAAGAAAAATATTGATTAAAAAACTACTTTGCAGCAATTAAAAATGATGATAAAATAATTCTATTGCTGTAAGATATAAAATTTCAACCTGTATCTTCTATAGTTTCTGAGAAATGTGTACCTTAAGTTCACAAATTTAACATGGCGGAGATAGGGCTTCACCGCTTCCCTTAATGACAATTTGACATCTTAACTAACTATACCGACATTGAGTGTTTAGTATTTTCAAATTTTGTTTTTTTTCAGAGAAGAATATGACCGTGGCTATCTCGCTGTTTATCAACAGAGTATCAGCTGTTGACGAAAGTAAAGAGGTCAGTATTCATATATTGATTTACTTACTCTTTATATATTTATTTACAATCTAAGTAATAGTTAGTAAGCGGTTTGGTGGACTATACATTAAGTATTTAATCTATAGAAATAGAAAAAGAAAACTGATTAAGCACTTTGTCCAAAAAATCCAAAAACCTCTTCAGATGTGTTAAGCGTATACCGTCCGTATACATACACGAAATAGTTTGTTTATTTACATTAGAAAAAATAAATTTATCAACATTACATAGTGAAAATATATAATTATTGATCAAAACAGAAAAGTAGTATGCAAGTATGCTACTATATACTCATACTTACCTATTTCAGTCCATAGGTTTTATTTCAAAGATAGTTTTATCTAAAATTACTCTCTAATGCCTATTTTTTATCTATTTTAATTAATTCATTCAATCTAAAACTGTTTACAACTTTAAACACGTTGTTGGAATAATCTAGACCAAAAGTGCAAAATTATAAACCACCTGTTCCACCTAACATAATAATTCTTTTCAGAACTTTTTTATGTCTGTGTCAACACTTTGCGGCGATAAAATTAATGCAGAGAGCTAAAAATAGCTAAGACGCTGCGCTCTGGCGTCGGTCACGCGAAACATCTTGACAGTCGGTTCATCACGAACCCCACAGATCGCGCGTCTGATAGGCGCTGCGGACGTCGTTTGTCCACACCTTGGTTTTTGTGTATTAATGTATTTTGTTTACTTAATTTCTTAGGAGTTGTATAGCTCTGAAACAAGAACTAGTGGTGGTCATAAATAATATATTACTTGAATACCACTATTAAAATAGTCATTTTTATGATTTCCACAGAGTTGGATCTCTTGATCTAGGAGGAGGGTGAAATTAAGGTAATATATTTTCGGCTAACGCATACATATCTCGTAATAGTTGTAATTTAAAATTATTTAAAGCTATTGTCACTGATTAATAAAAATGTGTCTTTATATCAACAATGAAGAAGGAATTGATTAGCTGTACTCGAGAACTTATTGATTTGAATTGGATTAAAAGCTAGAAATTACAGTTAAACGGTCCAATTTTCAATTCAAAATGAAATTTATTTTACAAAAAACAACATAAAATAGTAATCAATTTTTCCTTCACAAAAAACAGAAACAAAGACAACACAAACTCAATAGGAAAACAAAAATTCAGGTAATTTAATATAAATAGATACAAATAAATTAAAAACAATTAATTCCTGTTTTTATTTAAATTTTACCTAAATATAAGATATAATCACAGTTGTTTTTATATGATATTAGCTTTGACTAAGGATTTCAAAATCCATAGTCAAAGATATTAGTATAAACACTTTAGGTCCAAGGATCCGCTAGGTCTACTGCTTCGCTCTTGGTTTGCTGTTTACAGCTTATTGTTTACGGTTTATTGAGTTTTAATACGAATGTATTTCTAATATTAATGGTCCTTTGTTCATAATTTAGTAAGTAGAACCTCGCTGTGGGACGGAAGCTCCGTGGCATCGTGCTTGTTCCGAATATAGAGAAAGATAAATTCTGTCATGTCATGTTAACTAGAACACTGGTCTAGCCGACTGTGTCTAACGTCATTCCGGTAGGCATACTTCTCTAACTTTTAAACACATGCCGTATAGGCTCATGATGATTGATAGATAAGGAAGGGTTGGTACAAAATACCTATAATATATTTAACTATAAAACATACGGTAGGCCTACTGGTAGATTAACATTCAACTTAGTTTAAAGAGTTTAATATAACTATGAAGTGTGAGTATAATATTCTTATTATCTGCCAAGCCCTTACTTTATATATCTGAGCTCTCGGGGGAGGGTTATTGGCAATCCATCAGACAAAAATTTGAAACGGATGTGACGTTATATGGCTACAAGGACCGCTATTTAGAAGAACTGAAAACATTCCCTTTAGAAATATCCAAGATAAGCCCAAAGGGGAGTAAATCCATATTTTCTATTCGTATGTTCACGTACAAATGACGTCTACATACACAAAAACAGTGAATATAGCTATGAATACAGCTATATTCATATAGCTAGTGAATATAGTTATTGTCTGATTAGTCTACTTCAGTAACGTTTTGTATATTGGAACCAACCATTAGAATGTTTGTTTACAATATACAAAGCGCCTTACATTACATGCTGTATAATGAAAAGCAATCACTAGCGTTATAAATTATGGACAGAAAACTTTTACAGTAAACTTTCAGATGAGGGACATTTTTAAATTTACGACATACATTTGTTTTCTAGTTATACTTTGGAGTATGATAATAAGCAGTAATAAGATTGATTTTTCTATTCGCACTATGTACATTACAAATCGAGCTAGTTAGGGTACAGGTAACGGGAGTGAAGATGAAATATAAATATTGAAAGTTTGACGTCAAAGACGAACGCTTCGTCCGGGCAAAGTGCGGGAGTTTTACGAGCTCAGCCAGTACGGTTAGCCTCGCCTATATTGACGTTTGATAAATCAAAACCCTGAAATAATAATGACATCTGCATGGAATCGCGACGCTATCTGGTGGATCAGTGATAAGTCGTCGGTCAGTTCGCGTGAGAGGCTCTGCCAGTCTATTTATACACCTCCGGCAATGCTGACGAAACACCAATTACATATTCATTACAGAGGTGAACCACTTCGTGGTGGCGGCTTACAGGAGACCTCACGCACCAATCACCTACATAGTTATCAGTCTAAGTTACTAACACTAATGTCTGCGTCAGCATTCCCAAGACCTCGTTCAAGTATTGGGTTGTACGTAATTCTATATCGCGGATTATTGTGAAGACGAACAAAGAAGATAAAATAATGTTGTGGCAATTCGTACCGAAAGATACAATTCTCAACTTTCATTGAGCCCCAATACATGTTTCACAACAAAAGAAGGTTACAAGAACACAAATAAAACTAATTACGTATATATTGTTAGATTAATTCGTTTTTAACCTATAAACAATAGTAGACAGGCATCAGTTATTCTCCACCGTAGTATACATTAGAATACTATACGATATGCTTATAATATATGACTAAGATAATATCATATTGCAGCGCAGGAATAAAGTAATAAGGGGCACTTGTGAATGCAAACATATTATATAATAATTGAAGATGGTAATACAAAACAAACATGTCTGACTCTGTAAATAGACTTTCTAGTGTATTGGAAGCCCGCCGACAGTCCAGAGTTTCAACTCTTTACTAGGAAATTGTCTTAAGCGTTATTAAATAATATATAAATGAAAAAACAAAGATATATATAAATTATATATATATATAAATTATATATTTCTAAAATATTATATAATTGAGTTTTGAACAGTTTTACGTTTTATGACGGTTGAATACAATCAGAGTATAAACCATCACATATTAGTGTCCGTATTTTAATTCAACAAACCTTTTACGAAATATATTTTATTTCGTAAATACAATCTACGAAATGATGTGGAGACTAAGTAAATCAATACAAATTCGTCTATTTTTGGGCTATTTGTAAACTTGCAGTGACTCACATAGAGAAAAAATTAAATATGGGAATATGAGTATATATAGTTAAATAGCTTGACTCTTTTATAATAGAGATGATCAATAGCAAGCGATGTGATTTTATTTAACGTGGAGGAGACACGTTTTTCATTCATACCAATCAGATTTAAAGTATAAAAAAAGATAGACGTTTAAAATGGATGTTCTTAATTCATCTATTCCTATCATTGACTCCAATATAAATAAGTTTACTCCCTCATTGATCATTCCTATCATTTAAGTATTTATCTGTTGCTTCCATCCGCTTATATATTTCTATTTGATCTCACTTTATGAACAACATGAATACCAATAAATACACTTACTGCTGAATGTAATGATTTATTTTTGCCATATTCTACTATTCCATTTATTTTGAAAGTAATTATAAAACATAGACAAAATTAAACTTAACACTTAATAAAAAATTGAGGAATCTGATTACATCAGGTTTTAGGTAACGTAACAAATTATTGAATAATTTTAAATCTTAAGTATCAATAAAACATAAAAAATAAATGTTATCATTAATGTGACATGTACCTTCTGCATTTAAAAGTAAAAAATGATATTTTGGTGGAAATGCCTAACTTTAATTCAGATAATAACAACCTTCATTGAAGGATGTGACTTTAATATGCATACCATTTTTCGTGTAAAAGTGGTTTCCAAACAATGAATTGCTGATTTTTTTATTAATCTCCATAAGAATCTTATTAATCTTCATTAACCTCCGCTGGGTGCTACTAGACAACGTACTATGTTTACCGCGGACATTGATGTAAATTTTCTCTGGGTCTGTTTGTTGTAGACTAATAATTCAAAAAAACGAACTGTTTAATTTTTCAGCCTTTCTTTACAGGACGTAGTCAATTTGTTTAATAAATTTATTGTTTCACTAAATATTGTTTTTTTACATTCAAAAGCTAATAGCTTTTGAACAGCTATGTTTATGGATGAGACAGGGAATTTAATATTATTTGGGGCGTTAATTAGTATCAATCATATCATTTTAATCAAAATGGTTATAACGAATTTTAATAAAATTTAGCTTTTGTTAGTTTTAAGTCTTTCTAGGGCGAACTGGTCTAAAAATCTAAAATCCCAGGAAATGAAAATACGATCTGGATATGCAGCAAAAGCGCACCGTAATACGGTACATAATTTTACAATAATCGACCAGCTTTGAGGTTTTGATATATGTAACAGGCAGTCAGACGTCAGGCTTAAAAAATACTTTTTTGGATACAGAAACTCAAAATAGATAAGTCCTTTTTTTAACTGAAATTTAATGGTTTAGATAAAAAAATCCTTAATCCATACAATATGTGATGTAGTCTATGGTGGGTTTAAGTAAAACAGTGTGAAAATGCTTGCAGCATAGAGTTGATAAAAAATTAACATTCAAAATTACTTTATTGGCTTACAACTATATTTTACACAATGTCATTGACCACAAGTCTTAAATACGATTGATAAACTAAAATTCATGTACAACCATAATTGCAACGTCTATTTGAGCTAAAACATGAACTCTTGTCAAAGACACTTACACCCAGTGATAACAGTGTGATATGATCAAAGGTTAACGGATGCATAAATGCCAAGGTGTAAACACCCATTGTGACCACCCCTCCCCTCACCAACACAAACAGACCACAGGTGCATTCGAAGTGGCTTTGCATCGATCGTTCAACTTTATTCCATACAAATCATGTATTAATGCTAAAACTGGATCTTACTTCATATTTTCAAATATTCGATAAAATGCTCAGGATTAACATATTGTTTATTACAGAGAGAACGGGCCGTGACCGAACGATAAATAACTCTAGCTAAATTAATTTTATATTTTGGAAATTTAACTAATTTACTTGTTTACAATTTCATTTCACAAAATATGCATCATCGACCATTAACTTTATAAAGTCAAATAAACTCTTGACACAACAAAACCTTAATTACCATCCATACCTTCTTCATTTACACGTTAATTTACCACATTACTCAACAGTGATTCAGGTTTAGCTAGAGATGTTTTCGAGACTTCGGCTGGATTCAAGATGAACCAGTTCTAAGATATAACGATGAAAAACTATTGTGATACAGTTGATAAATTAACCATAAAACGAAGCAATGTCGTAAGTGCATATTTTAATTTTACTAAACGCTTACGCAATGACTGATGATACGAGAAATAAATATTTGGAATGTAAAATATCTTGACAGAGAAAGCGACAACCCGTAATCAGCAGACTGAGCACCAGCCTTGATACAATTTCAAAAGCGTCGCTTCTCTATTAAATATCACTTATTCGCTGTTGAAGGTATTTCCGTTGCGCTGCCTCGCTGAAAGCGTCATATCCTTTATGTCGTTTACTTTGTTTGTTCAATTTGAATTTAGAAACGGTATCAGTACCTAATAAAGCTTTGAAAAATGCTTATGGACTTTAGACGAAAAAATGAAAACCATCACATTGTCGTTAAAAACTATCGTTTTATTATTATTACTAGCCAAAGTACCCGTTCTTCGCACGGGTTAAAAAGGCTGAAAGGTGTAGGCTCTACTTATACATTTAAGTTATTGTTAATTAATTCTTCATTGTTTACAAAATGACAAAGCACGAGTGTCTTCAACATTTCAAAGTAACATCTGTCAAATATTAGGAGAGGATAAGGATTAATGTAATAGAGACAGTCGTCGGAAAAAACTTAAAATCTACCGTTCCGCTATTTCAAATAATTCACTAATTTCGATCCAGCAGTTTATCTGAAAAATCAACTTTATTTCTTCTTCTTCCCGAACTGTCAAAATATAGTGCGAACGGATGTTGTTATTAGAAAATGTAAACATTGAAACCTAGGACGGTCACGGCAGCTCTTTATTCTTCTTCTCCTTATTCTCGAGCTGTTAAATTTTAGTATTCACAGCTGTTGACATTCAAGTAATTTTATGTTTTCATTCTCTAAAAATGTAAACATTGATACTTAGGACGTTCACAGGGCGTAGCCTGAGAGGATTTTAAGGAAATGAGTATGCTTATGTGTTGTATGAGTTTAAGATCTACCTTTGTGTAAAATTTCAAACCGGTCGGTTCAGTATTTTTCGCATTTACTTGCCACAACAAACCCACAAACAAACATACAGAAACCACCTCTTCTTTATAATATTATAGATTACAGTATTTCTTTTGTAAATTGTTTGAGATGACCGATTTCAAGACAAGATTCTCAATTTTCAATATACTAGGAACCAAGTAATGTGGCTATGTAGCAAATAAATATAGGGTATTTAATTGGGGATCTAGATATGTTTAAATGAGTTAAAAAGTGTGGTATGACGACATGTCTCGCGTAGAGGCTCATTAATATACCACAAGTAACGATTACGGTTCAAATTTAAAACTATCCATTTATAATAAATACCTGCTAGTATTACTTTCTTAGTAAACATTCTCGTAAAACAAGAATTTAAATCACGTGATTTTGCAAATCTAACTTTTCTGCGAGGACCATGATTTTTACGTTCTTCCATTTTACCACGTTTTCCATATAGATTATGAGAATCAATTTAAACATGAGGTATTTATTTTATATATTTATAATATAACTACAAAGTTTTCAGTTCATGTCGTATTAAATACCGCTACAGTTTGTTTATCGTTTCAGTAAAAAAGATACATTTAATAATATATATTACACTCATTATAAACATATAACTATCTAGAATACTCAATTTTCACTCATATTCACCTTGGTCGGCATCGGCAGGTCTCTGCAACAGTTGAATAGGTAAAAGGCACATATACTGTAGCAGTTACAGAGTGAGTGAAATACTCTGATACATCATATTTGGCTTAATACGATAGAATTAATATGTAAACGTTTTGGATCTACTCACTAATTATATAGGATTAGTTTGTTTTGAGGATTCATCCTAATAGAACGGAATAGAACGGGCTGAACCAGTCTGCAATAGACGTAATCAAATCTATGTATTCATATTACACGGAATTCATACACTACTACATTATCAATATTAGTAATCTCATATCTCTAATCCATCAAAATGTTTATGTTAAATTAGATTGATAAGACGTAATTAAATCTATGTATTCATATTACACGGAATTCATACACTACTACATTATCAATAGTAGTAATCTCATATCTCTAATCCATCAAAATGTTTATGTTAAATTAGATTGATAATTTTATATATACATATATATTAAATATACTGCATTTTATATACGTTTGCCTGACGTTATAGATTTAAGACAAATACTATCCACTCCATAGCCACTTACTTTACTTTACTTTTTTTAATAAACATAATTTTTTTGGTTGCTTATGGAACTATTTTGGTTCTTTCTGAAAAGTCTGCTTAGTTGGGAAGGTTTTTAGACAAGTATAAATCGATATGAAATGAAATGTGTTTATTGTCAACATACGTTTTACAATATAGCGTGGCTACAAAAACTGGTGACATTGTCATATATTCTTTGCTAAATTATGTTAAAAAGTACAGCAATACAAAAAACATGTGTTATGTACACGTGTCAACGGTAAGAGTCTGCATCAGTAGAAGGCATTTGGATTTTTAGTCCCGTAAGGGCAATGTGGATGGATGGATTGTGAGGTTTCAGTGGGCTGAAGGCCCACTGCGGCTGTTTTAGGACTACGTCCTCTTCAGCCAACTACGTCCTCTTCAGCCAGGGGGGCAATGTTAAATTCTGGCGGAACATACCTTCACTTTGGCGTGTGTAGTGGCGTTAATTATCAAAGTATCAATGTAAAACTTTGGAAGTGCATTGATGAGATGTGGCTTAAGGGCATGACCTTTTCAATATGTTCAAAAATTTAACTTGAAATAAAAACAAAACAAACAAACAAAATTTCAAAAACAAAATATTCCTGGATTTTTGTTTTTACATCAAGATGAATTTTTGAACATATTGAAAAGGTCATGCCCTTGAGCCACATCTCATCAATGTACTTCCAACGTTTTACATCGATACTTTGATAATTAACGCCACTACAGACGCCAAAGTGAAGGTATGGTCCGCCAGAATTTAACATTGCTCTTACGGGACTAAAATCCAAGATGGCTACCACTGCTGCAGACTCATAATAGATAAAAACAATAACAAATAATATAAGTTATATAAAAATAATTATTATTTACGTCATAATAAATATTCATTTACAGAGTATTAGACTTCTCTAATAAAAATGCTATTGATCTATTTTTAAAACAAACAAAATCATCTATGGCTTTTACCTCTGACGGTAGTCGATTGAATAGGTTTTACCCATGTAGTGTGGTAATTGTTCTACTAATTTTTAAGCCTATGAATACATACTAATGCAATTTTTTTACAAATATCAGACACTGATATATGTACAAGGAAGGGAGAGTCAAAACTTGAAGACTCTTGATAAATGGTTTGCAGGAATCTCAATTTTTTAAAGTTCAAGATTCTAATGATTTTCTCTTGTGTTTTAAACATAATATTTGATTTCGATGAGTTTCCCCACAACAAAACACCATACTGCCATATAGAATAAAATATTCCATATTATATCATTAATCTAGTTTTTAATCAATAAATTTCTTAAAATAAACGTTTGAAAGTAAACCTTATTTTATTTTTACACAACAAGTAAATATAACTACTCTGGTCAAAATTTGTATCGATTTGCAGTCCCAAAAACTTATACTGCCTAATAGATTAAAATTCAAAATTTTGAAAAGAAAAACTGAAAGTACCAGGTTGTCTCTTTTGGTGTGTTTGAAATTTCATAACCCGAGTTTTATTAATTCACAGAAAACCAACTTGAAAACTGAGACAAAGCATTTTGAGTACTATCTATAAGCTGCTGCAAAAATGGAGCTTGAATGATGTACAATTTGGCATAGTGAATTTATAGGTATATGTAAATAAAAAATAAGAGGTCCCAGGATTAACCCTGAGGTACATCATTTTTTATTTCTTTCCAACTAGATACATATTTTATTCCATTTTTAAAAACAACAGTTCTATGCTTACGATCTGATAAATATGATTCAATCCATTTCAAATCTATACATATATAATAATAAAGTGTGTTACGAAAATAATCCACGCTACTTATACATTTATTTTTTTAAATACATTTGTCTATATTACATTATATTTACATTTAGGTAAATCAATTTTTACGAGATGAACATAAATTTAAATGCGTTCGTTCCTTGTGGTCATTTTTGTCCTCGGTTAAACAAACTTCTAATCCCGTGTTCCAATTATCATTCTAGAATTTTCGAATTGTTATGTGCAATAAATAATAAATAAAAGTAGTATGTATGCAATTTATTTTATGGCATTTAAAAAAAGAGAAGTCTGCATTTTGTCAGGTTATAAAAAAGCCATTACCAGCACAACCCTCCATAGTTGGCAACACTGTGCAGAGAGCTTTGTTGTGCTGGCCGTCCTCCAATACACACCGGGGTTTACGGACCTCGTGTCATGTTTATTGAGCAATGCTGTCTTGGATTATGTTTACATACAACGGTGGTTTTATTATTTGTAAACATGCTACCGGTCTTTGTTGTCAGTTATAGCTGTTTAACACTAGGCTTCTCTTTGAAATTGCATTATGAATGTAAGAAATATATCAGGATTTTTATAGGATAGCCGATAAATATAATCCAGAATTTTTTAGAGAAAAAATTAACATTATTTATACATCGATAAATCAGTATGAATTATTCATGATTTGGTTATCAAGATAAATTGGAAGTGATGATGCATATATTGCATGAAATATTCATATGCTTACGTCACTGATGAAGCTTGGGAACAATAAACTGTATAGGGAAGAGTTCCGCAGGGGAGAGACGGATACAAACCTTCAAAATATTTTATTTCTAGAATCATTAGCAATAAGGTAGTAAAAGTGTGAAATCATCATAAAAAGTAAACCCGCTCTGTCAATTTAGGATTTGAGTAAGGTTTACGTTACTTACAGTTATATTTACAGGCATTTTCAATGTTTTGTTTTACACAATCAGATGTTTGTTTACACTATAATCCAATTACATGGAATTATTGAGCTATTATTCAATACAGAAAAAAACATTAGAATGTCTTAATTAGTTATTTAACAGTATTTACAGTAGTCGATGATGTGCTTATAACAGCACAATGACCATCTCACACAATTTGATAAGTGTTAAGGTTGCATGAATACAGACATTAAGAGGTTACGATATCTAAAAGCTGACCTATGAGGACTTTTATGATAAAACTACAATCGAAAGTTTAACCATTACCATTCAGTCAGCACAGTCCACAACTAATCTCATTTAGAGGCTTGGAAAAAGGTTCAGAGTTTATTTTTAAAAACTATGGTAAAAACCTATGAACACTCGGTTCATATTACGCCATTTTTTATCTTCAATGGCTTTTTTAGCCATTGAAAGTTGTTAATTAAGAACTTTTGAATATAATGGCTAACCCCTAGTGATATGTCTAAGCTTTGCTTTACATGTGTAAATTATTCACAAAGCCAACCCATAGTCTTTCGGAAAACATCACAGTGGTTGAGGTAATATTTGTACTGGCCTAACAAGGAAACAGTCAACAAAAGGCGGAAGTTGGTGTTTGCTATAAAAAGCACAGCGCTGGATCCAAATGAACATCTTTAGCATTTCGCCTGTCGTCGTCCGCATCTGCATATTCAGTGACGGCCTTGTCGCCGCCCACGCGTTCACTTCCATCAACCGAGTGCAAACTCACACTGGTATATTGTATAACCATTTAAGACATTTTGAATTTCAATAAATAATTTGATTTAATTCACTTTATATTAATTAGTTTGACAAATAAAACTGATTAACTTAGCTGCTATTTATTTTTTTTTGTATTTCTACGTCAGTGGCATTTTTAACGTTTTAATGGGGAACGGTCCAAACCCCGGTCTTGTTACTACCTAACGTCGACCTGTTGTTAGGAAGCATCATTAATTAGTAGCCCAATGACAAATGGCGACTGGGTCCAGATTCGACCCTTGCGGGATTCGATCCGGCGACCTTCAGTTTTGAAGGCGGGTCCACTACACTATTATTTTACTATGCTAACGAAAACAAAAATCTTTGCTTGTTGTAGTGGACGATGTACACTCGTACGGAGTATACATCATTGGCCGTAGTACTCGTACTTGGCGTTTTATATTATTTATATATACAGGTTTAATAAGGAAATGAATTATTCTACTCAATAGTGTTAACTATTGAGTAGAATAATTTAATTTAATGTTAACTTTGACTGGGACGGTGGTGACGTCCTGTAACCCAGCTACTTGGAGGTCACGAATTGTGGATAGTTCGTAATTCAGAGGCCGTGGTTCGGATTCCACGTTAAACTGGTAGGTCCCTTAGTTGCCATCGGCTGTTGGGCTATTAATTAACAGTCCTGTCTAAGGAACATGTCAGCCTTAGTCAGTAACAAGACTACAAGATCGCGCTACAATCATCCTACATTCATTCCTCATTCATACTTGGATTAAAATACCTACCTTGTGGTATGGTCGCCATTTCAGTTAAAAGTATAAAGTATTGTAATAGATGCTTATATCATAGTTTACTAAAGATATAAAAGCAAGCTTTGTGAATACCACAAGGTAAAGGGAATAAGGGGTTTAAACTGAGTGCAAAATATTATTTACATGGTTCATTTGAAATATTGTTTTATAAAATCGTTAAGGTCGCAAAAGGTTATTATGCTATGGATTATACGGTGGATTACTTGATGCAGAGGGTTTTAACGTTTGCAGGAGATCTCGCTAGAGGTGTTCCTGCAAGTGTACTGGACCGACCGCAGGATCCGCATAGCCGACAACGTTTCCGGGGTGGACCACCTCGAGCTAACCTGGGGGAAGGAGAACAGCTTCTGGGTGCCAGACCTCTACATCCGACAGTTGAGGGAGATGAAGGTGCTCTCGCTGTTTCAGGACATGACCTCGGTCCGTCTCTATCGAAACCAGACCATGCGCGTTAGTATAGGGTAAGTCAGAGGTGCATAATCCAGGATGATGATCTCCGTATACAGCACCCAAACCATGTGTGGCAGTATGAGGTAAGTCAGAGGTGCATGATCCAGGATGACGATCTCCGTATACAGCACCCAAACCATGTGTGGCAGTATGAGGTACGTCAGAGGTGCATGATCCAGGATGACGATCTCCGTATACAGCACCCAAACCATGTGTGGCAGTATGAGGTAAGTCAGAGGTGCATGATCCAGGATGACGATCTCCGTATACAGCACCCAAACCATGTGTGGCAGTATGAGGTACGTCAGAGGTGCATGATCCAGGATGACGATCTCCGTATACAGCACCCAAACCATGTGTGGCAGTATGAGGTAAGTCAGAGGTGCATGATCCAGGATGACGATCTCCGTATACAGCACCCAAACCATGTGTGGCAGTATGAGGTAAGTCAGAGGTGCATGATCCAGGATGACGATCTCCGTATACAGCACCCAAACCATGTGTGGCAGTATGAGGTAAGTCAGAGGTGCATGATCCAGGATGACGATCTCCGTATACAGCACCCAAACCATGTGTGGCAGTATGAGGTAAGTCAGAGGTGCATGATCCAGGATGACGATCTCCGTATACAGCACCCAAACCATTTGTGGCAGTACCACGTCAAAGGTGCATGATCCAGGATGACGATCTCCGTATACAGCACCCAAACCATTTGTGGCAGTATGAGGTAAGTCAGAGGTGCATGATCCAGGATGACGATCTCCGTATACAGCACCCAAACCATTTGTGGCAGTATGAGGTAAGTCAGAGGTGCATGATCCAGGATGACGATCTCCGTATACAGCACCCAAACCATGTGTGGCAGTATGAGGTAAGTCAGAGGTGCATGATCCAGGATGACGATCTCCGTATACAGCACCCAAACCATGTGTGGCAGTATGAGGTACGTCAGAGGTGCATGATCCAGGATGACGATCTCCGTATACAGCACCCAAACCATGTGTGGCAGTATGAGGTAAGTCAGAGGTGCATGATCCAGGATGACGATCTCCGTATACAGCACCCAAACCATTTGTGGCAGTACCACGTCAAAGGTGCATGATCCAGGATGACGATCTCCGTATACAGCACCCAAACCATTTGTGGCAGTATGAGGTAAGTCAGAGGTGCATGATCCAGGATGACGATCTCCGTATACAGCACCCAAACCATGTGTGGCAGTATGAGGTAAGTCAGAGGTGCATGATCCAGGATGACGATCTCCGTATACAGCACCCAAACCATGTGTGGCAGTATGAGGTAAGTCAGAGGTGCATGATCCAGGATGACGATCTCCGTATACAGCACCCAAACCATTTGTGGCAGTACCACGTCAAAGGTGCATGATCCAGGATGATGACCTCCGACCCACTGTACAATAACCAGTCCATGCGCGTTAGAATTCCTATCATATTTCCTATCGTATTCAGAATCCCCATTCATATCAAATACCGTTTACTTAGTACTGAATTTTAAATTTAAATAAATATAATATTAAAAGCTGCAATTTATGTAACTCTTTTTACCAAAATAATGTTATTTGTGCTTTTGACATTTGCTTCTGACAGGTTTTTGTCACGTGGGTGACACAATACGTTTAGGTTTAGGCTATGTTGAATACTCATTTCATGTAAAACATTTATACATTTTTTGTGAAATTTGTGACAGTAAGCGTTAGTAAACTAAAACCTGTAATTTTTTTATTCTATACTCTATGAGTTTATTGTTTTTTAATAAAAAATCAGTAACAGATACTTGCAAAGGAATTAAATTGTTTCTGCTTGAAAGTCATACTCATTGAGAAAAAATATGTTTTTTATGTATTATTTTTCGAAGTAGTAGTTGTGGTATTACAAAGTAAAATAGGTGTAGATATTAAAATTACGAAATTATTAAAATTAAAAATTACGAAAAATTAAAATAACATTTTTTGCAGGGCGACAGTGATAATTAAGTGTGATATGGACTTTGTGCTCTACCCCTTGGATGTTCAGCAGTGTGCCGTGGACTTCAGTAGTTGTAAGTGTAATCAACTATCTTAAACCAACTGTTATGATTCGGGAAAACATATATCTGGTGAAGATGGCTTCACCAATGAATGGCAGGAGTTGAGGATATCATAGTGGCGGTAGAGGGGTTCCGATGGGTTCTACCAGTGACAGGTTGTGAGGATACAACTACTAATCCACAATACAGTATAGAGATCAGGGCGCTACTAGGGAGCAAAGCCACCTATTGTAGAACGATTTATAGGTGTCCGATCCATCTTGGAGGTGTCAGGGATTTAAATATTGTCTTGAAAAATTGTGAACTAAGCTTATGACTTTCGGCTTCGTTTATCAATTTTCTGTAGATTTTCAATGGTTCGATCAAATCGTCCCGCAAACTTAAAGGTCGTTACTTTCATTCAATTTATAAACCAACTACAGATTCCAATTTCATACATTAACAGCTCGTTAAATTACTAACATACGTAATATACTATCAAAAAACTAAAGGATAAAATTGAATATCCTATGAGTCCTGGAATAAAATTCAGGAAAATATCTTACAAAAGAGAGAAACTCTAGTTTTAATATAGGGTCTATGTTCAATGGATACCTTCAGCTTCAGGCCTCTATTTGTTCTTGTTCTCAACAACTCTGAAATGTTTATTCTTACTAAGTAAACAAACAATCAATGAACCATCTACCAAGCTCAGTAGCTAATGACTTGGCAGATATTCATTATGGGTTCAGATGATAAATTATATGGAATTTGTCTGTTGCCGATTGGCATATTCTTCAGCGTCATAGTATTTGAAAAATCATTAGCACCTTGAATTGTTTTTATAACATTTAAAAATAAATTGAATACCTTAATGTTACTAAAGTAGAACTTTGATTAACCGTCACCCTTGTAACCGTCAGTCTCTATTAACCACCACCCTGCTAGCGCCAAAAATTATGTTTCCGCGTCGGCACCGAGCCGGATCGTCTGATGGTATGACGAGCTCTACGATGAGTAGTGACTACTGTACTGCACACCTGCAATGTGCGTGAATCATTGGCGGCAAGGGTAGTGACCCAGCTGGTTAATCCCTTACACTGTCTTCTGCATTCCACTGCTACTGCTTAATTTTTGTTCAGTATGCTACGTGGCTACAGTGAACTGAAGTTATTGCCAATTTAAAATGCTATGCCTCCTAGTGTTTTACGTGCTTTACCGTTTATTGTTGACAGTTTTTTTACGTAGCGTGTAATGCTCTTCTGTTATGGCTGAGAAACGGAAACATGTAGTTTTGGAACCCGCGATTAACAATAAATTATTAAACGCTGGTGTTTCTTCTCAGAAAAATTAGAAACATGACTGCCTGAAAAGCTCAACGGGGAAAGGAACAAAACAAAATGATGGATTATTTTAAAACTAAATACTGGTAACGTAAGTTTTGAGAGTAAAAGTACATGTACAGTTGATATTTCATTGTTTTCTTAATAAAATATTTAAAAAAGTGTTTTTCACTTGAACTGGCGTAGTTTAGTTTTTTCTCATTTAAAATAAGTTCACATTAAGTCAATCATGAAAATTAATTAGGACTTACAATGGCGCCGTTATAACATGTATGAATTCCGATGTTGCCACGCCAAACACTGTCTAGGTGCTAAGTAAATCAACGATAAATTACAAAATACATATTTAAAAAATCAGAATTACAATTCAAAGTTTGATACGATTATAATGGTATTTTTAAATTTTAGGAATACATTTAAATTTATAATGTTCTATTAATGAGTTATTTATTTTATTTTTATCTATTGTATTAAAAATTATTAAAAAAACTTATATTAAAAAAACATTAAAATCTGATTTAATAAAAATGTCCTAATTCCTTGGTTTTAGTTCCTTTGTATAATTAAATTATGTTCTCTCCAAATAAAATACATTATCATAAATTATTTTAATTTTATTTAAATTTTAGGAATACATTTAAATTTATAATGTTCTATTAATGAGTTATTAGACAGTTTTATATTTTATCAATGTATTAAAATACTTATAAAAAAAACTTCATATTTTAAAATAAACATTAAAATCTGATTTCTATTGAATTGCATATTTTCCTTATTTGTTATATTCCGCCCAAATCCACATTATCTATAAAATTATTTTAAATTTTTATTTATAATAATGTATTTATTAATATTTATTATTATGTTATATTTTATTATATAGATAAATACACGCATACAACTTTGTTTCTCACTTGAATTGCTACATCATTTTCATTATTTTGATTTAACCACCCAAATGTGAGCCATATTCATAAAATATTGTTATTTTATATTATAAACGCACATGTTATTCTATGGTGATAAATACACGGCCGAGCACTTCACTTGGTGCTACTCAAATTGTTTCATTACATAAGCTAAAACTGCACATCACTGCTAATTCATATCAATTAGTACTTCATACATGAAAATAAAGTATTCATTGATCCCATCAGTGGAATAAAGAGCTGGAATGAATACTGAAACTGTTTTCTCGGAAAAACAAATGAAATTTTAAAATTTCATACATTAGACTTAAATGACAGTCAAAGGTAAGTATAAAAAAACCCCTTTCTCGGATAAGCTATTGCTTTTTTAATATAAATTATTTTTATCTTTCACATTTACCCTGTTTTTTTTATTTTTCATTATCATTTATCATATTATTTATTTTTTAAGTAAAATAATGGATATCCGTGGCTGTAATTTAGTTATATTTTATTCATTTAGGTAGCTTTAAATTACAATCTATCATTGTTTCAAATATTGCTCCATCAATCCGGTATGCTTTTGTTTTTTTACATTTAGCTTTGAATAAATTTTACTATGCAACATGGAAGATAGTTATATTCCCGGTATTTTTTCATAAATTCCGAATTACATATGCTGATTTTAATCAAATTTCTTAAATCATCAATTAAAAGCAATTATTTAAATTATCGATAATAAAAAATGAAAAAAACAGAGAAAAGTTCCTCTAAAACCTCTATATATATAAGCAATATTATTAAAAATAGTAATTCATACAATCAATGATCGTGAGATACGTCAACAGTAGAATAACAGCAATAATAGGCCTACTACATTAATAGAAGTACCTGGAGACCGAGCTTTGCTCGGATAGAATAAGATAATTTTAAAAGGAAATAAATCAATACTAATAATACAAACAGTTTAATAATTATTATTTTACTTATGTTGGCAACAGAACATAATATTGTTAGTTGCTTTCTGAAATAAAAACAAAAATGATAGTTTATTGAACAATTAACGCAAAAATATTTCTACTAACTTGCATAAACAAAAAATTATCGAACCGTTCGGGAATCGATATCACAACCTTTACCCGCACGAGTCCGCCGCGTTGGCAATGAGCTAAAACGCGATTAACCTGCGATGTGATTCAGCATTTTTTATCCAGGCGTTATTTCTGGAGCTATCATAAATATTCGTACGACTATTAATTCAACTGATTCTGTTAGATACTGAATAAGGATTAAGAAGCAAAAGATAAATTTAACTTATTCAATTGGTTTAAAAATGTAGCTACAATGAATAAGTTTTCTATCAAAACACGATAGACTTTGGAAATACTTTTCTCTGCTTTTATTTCGCATAGTTATTTAACCATTTAGTTTTTACAAATTGTTTACTGATTTGATCATTTTTCATTTATTACATACATACTTAAATAAATATGTATAGAAAATCTCCATTCACATCTTACAAAGAGCCTATTGTTAGCCATCTTTACTCAACAACTTTCAAACGGTTATAAACAGCTGTTTTGGTTTGTATTGTTTACATTTTATTCTCCATAAGCGTAATGTTAAATTTTTAGATTTTAAACTTAATATTACAAGAAAACACGAATTTTCCTGGACATTAGACCTATCTAGCACTGCTCTATCGTCGCCGGCCAGGAATAGTCACTATAGTTATAGGCTTACTGCCATTGTTACAGTACTACACAACTTCTTTGCGCGGCCAGATGGTTAACAGGCGCTAATATGCAGCACGCACAACGCTGTGACGTAGTTGCGCGAACACCACGACGAATCTTTACTCTTATTATGCCAATTTCAAATTATTTGGAATTTATCAAAATTTCTCGTCAACTCTTAATACAAGGGATTTCTACTAAGGAAAAACTATTATATTACTTTTTGTAATATATGATGGAATAGTAAGTAGTAATCTAATAAAGAAAATTGTATATTTAAATATAAATTAATTTAATAATATATATCTTATTCTTAAATAAAAAATTTTTGGCATTTTTTTTTGTTATCAGTAATACAGCCTACTTTTCTTAATAAATTACAAAATACAATAGTGCATTATTTTTGTATTTTAAACGTTAAAAAAAAATAAAAAAGTGAAAAACTTTCTATCTAACATTTTATATTTTTTAGTTATTGCACAGAGTACTTAATTTCACCACCCCTATTTTGTAAAAAATTTAAAAAGTTTAAATGCAAAAATGATTTTTAATTTTTACAATACTAAATAATAACGTATCCATTCCTTTAAAAAACTAAACAAATTAGTATTGAATTATTTCTACTAATTCCAAAAAAGAATTTTAAATAACCATTACTTTCTGAAAGCGCCTTTATTCTTAAAAATATATTTCTTTTACTTAATGAAAATGGTATAGTTAATAATCACCAACATTCAAAAAATTGGTATATACGGGGGGTGTTTCATTTAATTTATAAATTATAATATATGTATTTTATTTATATACAGTTTCTTTTTAAATTTACTAAGGAAAATATTTGGTTTATTTTTTATTGTTTAATCGAATAAAGAAAATTGTATATTTTATAAATTCATAACATTGATATACAAGTATTCTTTCTTTTAAATTACAAAACCATAGAGATCATTTGTTATTTATTTTCGCGTCTAATATAATAAACTCTAAAGGCAACAACACTTAGATCAGCTCATCATAGTAATATAATTGTTTTTAGCATTAATGTAAATTTACATATCATTTTAATTTAGATAAAATAAACAATTAAAATATGATTTGTATTATTATTTGTATATAGTGGTCTTTCAACATCGTAAAACTATTTGGTCCCTTCTTCAATCAACTCTTTTTATTCGATTGTTGTTTTCCAAACATGAATAAACTACAACTATTCTTTATTTATGCTGAAATTCAAAGGAATATCTGAAATTGCCATTAAGTGGTTTGCTTTGCAATTAAACGCGTGTGAACCATGTTAGAGAGCTCTGAAATGTCGAATTAGGTTAATTTAACTAAATTATACGGACAAAATGAGACCACGTGATGGACTGATCAGCTGATATCACGATAGTCAAAGAGTTGAAAAAATATGTTTTAGTTTGATAAAAGTCTTATCATTACTAATGAGTAAGTTTTCAAAATAATGAAATATATACCTATATTAACATCTATTACACGGTTCAATGTAATTAATATCATTGTAATTAAGTACTTGTTTTTTTTATTTTACGTACCAAAGTTGTACTTCAACTCATTATAAGTAATTTGGATACGTATGACAAACCTTAAAATTACAATCCATTTGTTAATCATGAATTGATTTCAGCGTTTGACTTAATGCTAGATTTATACTTATATTTCCCATAAACACTGTGTCTTGACATTTCTTCGTTAATCTATTAGTTTTCATGTTATGCGAGATTTAAAATTGTGTATGCTATTTTTAAACTTATCATTGAAAAATAACTATTTCTGGACTTAAAGTCAGAAAATAGGATACTTTAAGAAACTTTAAGTCTAATTTAAAATTATTAAACAAATGGTCATTCCATACATCAATCAGTGTAATTAATTAATTATTATCAGGCCTATAAATAGCAGAATACAAAATGGCGGCTATTGACTTATTGAAGCCTAAAGCGAATAATTTTACTGATCTACACCCACTGAGTCACGGAATTTTGTTGACTCTGGGAATGCAACGTAAAGATGAAATGATCGTGATATCCTTAGATATAAATTACGTTCACGGTACAGTTCAATATTTCGAAAACATGTTTTTAAATCTCACTGAATGGTTTAAATCCGTACATACATTTAAAGGTTAAATTGCTTTGCGGGTCTGCCCTTTCAACCACGATCAATACCGATTTCTATATCACAAATCGTCTTTCATATTTCCAAGTAAACTATGGTATCTAACCATGAACATTATGAAAAGGATTTACAAAATTCGGTAAATATTTTTTCATATTTCCGTATTTTTGTAAGTAATTCATACTTTTTCCAAGTTCGTACAGATTTCTGTACGAATTTTGTTTTTTAAGATAATCAGCCGTAGTTAGAATATTTATGTAAACTGTCAATCATTTAGGCTTTTGTAAATAAAGCGTCCCTAACCTAACCAATGGTATTAAATTACTTGTTATTATTGATATCTATTTTCGACCGATGAAATTCGATCGGTATTTGTGCTTCCATTTCAATATTAGCTAACTTTAAAATTAAAATATGGTAAAAAATCTGTCACTTAAGCAAAACTTCCTAAAAAATGTTTGTATTTACGTCCCTGTGGGAAATAAGTTAGATCATGGATATGTTTAAAGGGAATGGCCTCAGTTCATCTAAACAGCTGTTCTTATTATTTTATATTAAAAATTCAATACAGTAGCTCTGTTAGTTTCTATGGAAACCTGTTACATGTTTTCCATCTTAAAAATTGCCAACACCCCCCCACCCTCAAAGCTAAGACATATCCATGTCAATAATAGACTATTCTTTGTTTGAAATTCATCATTGGGAATGGTGGATTTATGCTTGGATTTTTATTGCGGCCTTTTTTCATCACGGATTAAGTAAAACAAAATAATACTATACGTAATTTCTTTCATAAATAAATTTACGTATGTTCTTGTATTTGTATTTGTTCTTTTAAAATAAGTATAAAGTTGGAACAACGAAAAAGTAAGTATTTTTATTTTTACTTAATAGGCTACTCCATATAAAATGCAGTGTCCATTAAATCCATCACCAAACTTCATAATGTGGTTTATTGAATCGAAATAAGAAGAAAAAATTATATGTAGTTATGTCCTAAAATGAACATATTTATGTCCTAAACATAGCCAGATATCCGCCAGTTTGCATGTTTTACAACATATTTTATTTCTCAATAATTTTTCAATAGACTGTCTTCAAACTAGTTGTGTAAAAAACCACATAAATAAATAAAATGTATTTTATGTATACCATTTCTCTGGTAGCCTACACCAGCTTTTTAGGACTATTAACCTCAATTTACAAAGAACTTACAATCTGTTTAGCATAATTTATAATAAATGAATGTCAAAACCAACAGCATAATTGACAAATAAACAATAAAAATTAATAAGATCGAACAATATAAAACATTTTGAACTCTATAAATATTTTTAAAAATGATTGAATTTCCGATGAATCCAAAATTATGAAAGTTGGTCAATAAACTAGGGAGATTTGATTTTCTTAGTATTCAGTGTGTTAGATTACTAGTATCATACATAGCTGAGCCGACTGAGCGGCCATTGATGCAGCCGAAAAGGCAGTACTCGTACATACATAATACTGGTAAAGATACTTAGTTCAACTGATACTTCTTCAGATCTGAAAATACTTGTTTGTTGACCGATTTTTATCATTTTGGTATCACTGGATAGAATACTACTTAATAATACCTTTTATATTTGATATAACTTTATATTTACTTTTTATATGTTTTTAAATTTTAAAACAATCAACCACTTAAAAGTTATTTTTATTTGAAAATTGAAATTGCCACCTATTAAAATTAAATACTTAATCGTTTTGATATATTTGTCTAAATCAGGTCTAACTATTTAAAGACACATGCCAAGTTTCAAAATAATCTATTGAAAATTACTGAGATGTATAATATTTTGTAAAAAATTTGAAATGGTGGGTATTTATTTAACTATACAGTATAGGACATATCCCATATGATCCTTTTCACTTCCCAATAAACCGTGTGATGAGGTTTGATGACTGACTCCTTGTACTGACACCCAGTCTGTATATGCATCAATTACTCTTAGCTAACACAACTCTTAGACACAATACAAAAAACAACATTTTGTTGCATTACTGTTTTTAGGTGCTGTTTTGTAAATTACAGTGAGTATAATTTATATGACGTATTTTCATTTTCATTCGCTTGTTATCTATTTATTTGCACACAAGAATGCTCGGCTTGTTCCAGTATATCACGCTATCAAGGACTCTTACTTGTTCGGTTTCTCAGTTTCCTCCAAGGACACACTGGCAGGACCTTACTTTAGTGATTCTTCAGGTACGTTAGATACAAGATTATTCCATCTAGGATTATAATATTTTATATCAGTTATAGGCACAAATGTATACATAACATACATTGTTAACATTTGGGTCCTACTAACTGTTTTCTTGAAATTTTATTTAAGGTTGTCATAGTCAGTTTATATACTGGTTGAATCATGTAAGGTGTCTAATATTGATTTCAGACAAACCATTGGTCCTGCAATGATGAAGTAAAATTCTTTCCCACTAAACAAACCCCAAGCAATAAAGTAAAAGTATTTTAAATTTTTTTAATACAGATTGTTACAGAAAATGGGGTAACTAGTTTGAATTTCGGAAATATCAAATACAAACATATGTCATGTTATGCATCGTATTAAAGCCCTCGCTATAGTATGAATATTTTGCCTCAATCAGATTTTGAATATCTCGATTCATTTCAAAATGGCTGCCCTTTTAGCAACAAAAATCCAACTTTTTTTAAAATGCTGTATTTTTCTCAAAAATACAGATTACTCTCCTCTGATTAAAGAATTACATTAATTAAATTCCTTATGAGACAGGCTTTTTCTGATATACAACACTACAGTACTTTTTCGAAAAAAAAATTCGTTTTTGAACATATGTACATAGACTAAACAATTTTAAATATTATGATATGTCAAATAATATATAATTTTAAAGATATTACAAATCCAAGAAACTTTCAAATTTAAACGTTATCCATATATATTTTAGTTTTCAAATTATCAAGAAAAAACTTGTTTTTCCCTTAAGAAATGCATGTTAATTGTTTAACGTTGAGTTAATTTTCCCTATCGAATAAATTAAATTAAGTGTTTAACAAGTAACATGTGTCACTCATGGGAGAAAGAAGTATTTTGTTGGATAATTCTAAAAATAAAATAGATATGGATAAGGTTTATATTTGAAATTTGCTTGGATTTGCAATGCCTTCAAAATGATACGCGCTATTTGACATATGATGATATTTGAAATTTTTTTAGTTTTAGCTATATTTTTTTTCTAAAACTTATTACCTTTTTTTGAGATAGTATTGTAGTGTAACATATCAAAATAAAACTTAGCTCATAAGGAATGCAATTGTATTTGAAATTTGCTTGGATTTGCAATGCCTTCAAAATGATACGCGCTATTTGACATATGATGATATTTGAAATTTTTTTAGTTTTAGCTATATTTTTTTTCAAAAACTTATTACCTTTTTTTTGAGATAGTATTGTAGTGTAACATATCAAAATAAAACTTAGCTCATAAGGAATGCAATTGTATAATCACATTTGAGTAATCTGTGTTTTTAAGAAAAATAAAGTGTTTTCAAAAAATATGAAACAAATTTTTTACTAAAAGGGCCACCATTTTGAAACAAATTGAGATATTCAAAATCTGATAGAACTAAAATGTTTGAATTAGCTAGAGCTTTAATATAACACATAACATGATACATGTTTGTATTTGATATTTCCGAGATTCAAACTAGTGACCGTCATTTCTGAAACACGCTGTATTTAAAAAAATTCAAAATATTTTTAAATTATTCCTTTGGGTTTGTTTAGTGGGAAATAATTTGTAGGATAATAACATTGTAGGACCAACGGTTTGTCTGAAATCAATATTGGACACCTTACATGAATCACCCTGTTCAAATATATATTTTTTCGATGTCATCTCTATTTATTAAGTTATGAAGTCTGTTTGTCTTAGTTGGGGATATTTAGGTCTTCAACCAAGAAAGAGAAATGAACTAAAATGATAGCAAAAATAAATAGTACACTGAAAAAGACTACGTCTTCTATGTCAAAAAGTTGATAAAACTGTGTGAAGTGAAAAAAATAACCAATACACCACTTTAGGCGATAAAGCAAATGCAGGGTGAGAATTAAGTCTGGAACCTCTTTATTAATTTTAAACCACAAAAGAAAAAATACCGAACCACACATGCTTACTGATGATAATAACGCAGACATCTGCACAATTATTGACCAGATAACCCTTTTGGTGGGCGGTCCACAAGGAGTCAGACAAAATGTTTAAATAGCAGCATATGTCGAGTTTGGTTAAAAATTAAAGGTTTTACTTAGCAGACTACAATGCCACAAACCGGACTTCAAAAGGTGCATTCATTCAGTAGACAGAGCTGTTAGAATATTTTTAAACTGCTTCATATGATCGTTCATTATCTCTCCATGCACGCATCACTAAACAAGTTATTTTTTTAAGCTCACTAGTGACATATCTGTGTACAAACAAATTAATAACCAATTTTAAAACTTGTTAATGACTAAACATTATTTCATCTGCATAACTAAACCCGCAGAAAGCTTCAACAGAACCTTCCTAACAAAACTACAGATATCAGCTTTCGCAGTCAAAGTTCGATTTGTGGAAAACCCAAAGAGCCACTTTCACATTCTAACATTAGTTGTGTTATTGATGAGGAGTTATTCTTGGCTTTGATTACAACAATGCCAGACGATGGGGGGGGGGTTTAGTTCGAACATTAACTTTTATTACAGGTACTAAAAGTTAGTGTTTACTAATAATACTTAATGAATTTACAATGTTCGATAGTTTTAAAATTCAAACCGCTATAACTACTGAATGCAAGCACCTTTTGAAGTCCGGTTTGAGGCATTGTACTCTTCTCAGTAAGACCTTTAATTTCACAGCAACCTCGACCTATGCTGCTATTTAAGAATTTTGTCTGATTCTTTGTGGACCATCCCCCAATCTGATCCCAATCCCCCATCCGGTCCGTAAATGGGCAGATGCTTGCGTTGCTATCACCAGTAAGTATGAGTGAACTTTTGTATTTCTTTCTATTGCGGTTTAAAAACTAAAAAAGAGGTTCCGGACTAAATTATCACCCTGTATAGGGATCTTACAGGCCAATGGTTGAATCCGTGATATAGAATGATAAAGATGAAAAGCTGTGGTGGTCAGCACTGTAAAACTATTTATCTTTCCTACTACATGTTTTTAAGTAAGTTGAGGTCACTAAAGAAAATTGATATTAAGTTGGGAAAGAGGGGTTGAGATGAGACATAAACTAAATATAATATGTAAAGGACGAGTTTTTAGCGATAGTCATAATAATTGTTGGCTTCTCTATTAAGGAGTGTAAAATTATCAGGCAACCAACCATATGTACATATACAATTAAGATCTTATAAAACCTAGTATTTTAAAAGTCAATTTATAAAATAATCCTGTATACCATACCAAATGTTTTCTAAAATATTAATCTTCAAAGAGCAATATCTAATAGGTGAGTATGAATTGCATACAGGCAATCACTCGACAGCACGGATGAAGATGACAATGAGTCGAGAAATCCGGAGCCACCTGCTGGAGACGTACCTGCCGAGCTCTCTGTTCGTCATCATGTCCTGGGGCGGGTTCGTCGTGATACCAGAGGTTGTCCCGGGCCGCATGGTGCTGCTGGTCACCACACTCCTCTCACTCGTCACCATGTTCGACACTGTCAGGTCAGTGGATAAGTGTTGCTGCTGCTTCTACACCATGTGTGATCAAAGAAATAATATATATGTAGGCATCATCATGTTGTGTGTCTCAAAAGTCCCACTCCTTTATTTTCTTATTGGACTCAGATCCCTGCCTCATATTTTCCATTTTTACCAAGAAGCAACGGTAGACATTTTGAGCAGTTGATCTAAATTTAATATTGTTTTTGTTATTTTTTGAAAACACCTTACTTATTTAATAAGTTATTAATTTAGGTAACATTAATTTTAAACGCTAACCTACTATAACTATTGATAGGATTGACGTAGCGACTTCTGATTTGTGCCACTTTTCTTCTGTTATTAAGCCATTCTAAACCATTTGTGACAAGTTTGGTGTTGTTATTAAACACTTTGACGTACCCCTAAAAAACTACCCTTCTTCAGTTATCGTTTTCAGTTTCAATTTCAGTCATGGGTCAGAAGAGAAGCTGGTTGTCCTATCAGAGCATTTGTATAATCAGCACATATTTT
The DNA here is from genome assembly GCA_023375725.1 of Nephotettix cincticeps. NCBI lineage: Eukaryota > Metazoa > Arthropoda > Insecta > Hemiptera > Cicadellidae > Nephotettix > Nephotettix cincticeps. Next base: position 61,099,574 of record CM041791.1, on the reverse strand, counting down.
TCCTGTCATTCATTGTACATATTTTTAATAACTAGAATAAATATTTAATGTTAGCCAAAATTTAAATTTATTTCTTGGAAATGGATTTAACTTTTAGTCTTTAAAGACAGTTAGTACCGTATTTATATTCTTTATAAGTTTAGATTCAGGAAGCTTTGTAGTTTGTTTATTACCCAAGGTAGACATGGCAGAGCGAGATGGTTCGTCATTGCATTATGATAAACAATATGTTTTGGCTAAGCAAATATTATACAACTGTACTAGGATTCAAATCAATGGGGGCTTCAAGGTTACTTACTAAAATATGGTTTATAAAACATATGACTGTTATTTCTTTCTGCTTTTCTCGACACGTTAAGCAAAGCTATACTTAAACAAAGCAGATCCCCCTTGCCTATTTGTTCACGTAAACCTTCTACTCCGTATTTACTCTGTCTTAAAGCTTCTAAAATTGAAAATCCTATTTCAATATAAATTAACAATTAATCTGAATTTCACTTTATATGATTTGAACTCAATAACATTGTTTCTCTAAACTTTGTAAAATCCGTAATATTTGTCATTTTCATTGTAAATAATTTTAATAAAATATTACAAAATAATCATTCATGTTTAGTCTTTTAAGAACTAAGGACTTAATGTTCCCATTTAACGTTTATGGCAAAATATCATATTAGACAAACTGAACAAAGAATCATTATGTTTACTCATAAATATGACGGTAGCTTACAAAATTGTAAAAGTAGGCAATATTTAGTCAAGTTATAAAAAGTTTTTAATTCATCAACATATTTTAACCTATATAGTACATAATTTAAGCAGTAACATCAGGGTTTAGGGTAAATTAAAATTGAAGAAAATAAAATGAAAAGTCGAATATAAATTGAAATACTTATTCAACAGAATAAGAGTTCTCGTCACTTTCTTCATCATTGGCACCAATGTTTATGAAGAGTCTCTGAACTTCTTCAGATCGTATGCACCACCTCTTTCATGAAATCTTCCATCTACAGACGCTAAGCATGACTGACACATGTTCACCAATCTTCAACTGTTACATTGGTCAATGCTTCTTTTAGTAACAAGAGGATATCTTTTATTTTGAATGTGTTGTTTGTTCTTCAACTTTGCCTTTAACATTAGCCCAGGTTAATCAAATTGGGTTGTATTGGCAGCAGTATGGAGGTAGCCTAACTACTTCATGTCCCACAATTGAGGCTAAAACATGCTGTCTGATACACTTCCTGCTTGGCCTTGTCTTCTTTAACCGTATATAGCAACTCAGGGACTGTGTGTAGTCACTGAGCCAGTTGATAATGTCAGATTTTTTCGATTTTCTACTTGGGATTTCCTCGAGATATGTTGAATGGTAACTGGCATTATCCGTAACAACCAGGGCCGTATTTCCCTAACGGCGGACACGGAGGTCGCCGGGGGCCTCGGGCTTGGGGAGGCCTCACTTGGAGCATAATTTTTTTATAAATATTTTCGGAAAAGGAATTTTATTGGTAAAATCTGTTAATACAGAATTAAACCCCACATTTGTCTGCTTTCTGTTTCCTTTCACTAACAACCACACAACCCTCTGCGAGACTTCTTAAAATGTTGTAAACCATTGTTTAAATAAATCACTTTAAATAAATATCTTGGTAGTAATCAATGGAGTTTCCTGATTTACTTTTAAATGTAAGTTCCGTATCCTTAATAATCCGTGTTGTGCTGATCCAGCATGAGAAACGATCAGGCGACCCATAGGTACCCACAGGTTTTCACACAAGTTTTTTTTAGGTGCAGGTTTTTACCCACAAGTACTTTTAGTCCTCCCAAGGAATCTGAAGATTGCCAAATGTACTTCCTAGAATGGTTCTGGTTTACCCATGTCTTGTCCAGGTATATGACAGGCCAATTTATAAGTTGTTCTTTTCTGGCATTGTGCAATTTTTAGGGACGCTAGGTTTTTTATCTTGCCCACTCATGATTCTCAAAGAAAAAAATATGACAACAAAAAACACAAAAATAACAGCAAAACAAAAAACAAGACAAAATTAATAAATATGTGGATGGAATAACAAGATTAATGATATGTAGCTTTCTGACTATACACAGCGTTTTCTATTGAACAAATGTTTACATAACCTTGAATGTAAGCAATAAAATAGTAAACACATCATCATTGACACATACATTAAAAAAAAATCATATTATTGTATATTCAAGCTTGACCTTGATCGAAGCACCTATTGATTTGAGCTCTACTTTAGCACCTGTTTAACATCAGTTCAAACTCCACTAATCTTTCAAAACCATTTGACTGCAAAGTAATTATTTTTCTAGTTTTACGACCTTATCTCATCTTAAATTATATATTCAGGAATCTTCTGACGGGCAGTAGATATGTCTTAGCTCCGAGGGGGGGGTATTGGCAAATTGTCAGACCAAAACTTGTAATGGTGATGTCATATGTTTAGTGATGTCATCTAGTTACAAGAACAGCTGTTTAGAGGAACTGAAAAATTCCCTTTTTAAATATATATAGGCCTATGGTCTAACCTGTTTCCCACAGGGTCGTAAATATAATAATTTTTTTCTATAAAATGTTACATTTTACAATAATAATCATTGATAATTGATAAATTATTTTTGTAATGCACAGAAAACATTTACTAAGTACGCTTTTATGCTTGATTTTATATTAATACAATAAAATTTTACTGTCTAATTGTTTCCGAAAAAATGAATCTGATTTTCTTTAGAGAGCAAACTAGTGGACTATAAATAATTTATGGGTGTTTCACAAGAGAGAAACATTCAGACAACAAAAATAAATAGCTTATTTGATACATATCTCTCTATATGCATATGAGTCACTGTGTCATGCAAACTGGATTGTCATTCCATGTGATTACAAGAAATTGTGAATAAATATAATTCCCCACTAGAAGGCAAGGTGACCTGTTTCTCGAAATCAAACTGTTTTGGCAGTTTGAATTAAAGTGATTATCTGTAAAACATAAAATAGCAAATACCTACTTAAACATTAATACTAAAAGAGACTTTGGTATTCATAACTCTTTAAAATAAATCTTAACTATAAAGAAATCTGTAACATTAATTACTAGACATTCACACTGCCAATGGGAATAGGTATTACAAAAAATCTCAAGTCTTATGAAATACTTTTATAGAATTCAAAATAATATTATGCAATTTTCCTCTGTTACATTGCTTCTACTAAACACCTACCACCACACAATATTATCATGGTTCAGTTTGTGTTGTCTCTTGAGATCAGATATCATATTGAGAATGAGAATACCCCAGCAAAGATGGAAAGACATGTATGAATATTGTACAGTCACTGGGAAGGAAATATTAGTAAGAATTGGAAATGAATGGACATGGACATAGGACATGGATAGTAGGATAACAGTAAGCATTCTACCTTCTAGGAGGATAGTTAGAGGAGTTCATGGTGGCACCCATGAACTCACCTTGACCTTGAATTCAGGTATTTCCATCTGAATTTCTGAGTTTTCAGGCTCAGTTGGGAGTCGAACCAATGAGAAGGGACAATAATGAAGGGCCAGAGTTATAAGGATGACCTCTCACTAAATGGAAAAAGAAATGTTCAGTAATGTGCCTGTTACCATCAATTTCTATTTTTGACCCTTGGCAAAAACCAAACCAGAGAGGCAAAATGGAGCTATACTTCCTTATTAACTGTTCTTCATCTATATACGGAGCTCCTTACATACCAGAACATGCGTTGTTTCGTATGAGTCGTTGTTTCATAAACTAATTACCGTATTACTCTTCAGTGGTTCACCTTAAAATAACCCCCTTGTATAGGCTGAACTCTGTACTAATATTGTACATAAATATGAATATTCATTTTTCAGAAACAACTCGCCCAGTGCTTTGGAGCTGAAATGCATTGAAGTATGGCTCATTTCCTGCACACTCTTTGTGTTCTTTGCTCTTATCGAGTATTTCATCGTCTTGTTTGGGATCCGATATGACAAACATTGGCGCCACAAGAAGCGAGACCTGGAGTTGGCGCTTCAGTCGTCCAACCACGCGGTGCCGGCGCCTGACAAGTCGTCCAGGTTAAGGCTCTTCGGCGGCAGTAAGGTACATCCCCACCATGCACGCTTAGAAATGAGGGAAATACCCAGCGGACATACAGGAAATGTGAGGAACCCTCGAAATTCCAATGGAGGCGAGGCAAGGGTAAATGAGTTTTCGTCCTACCTAATTTTGGTTCTCCTTCTCTCTCTATCCTCTGTGTCAGTAAACTTTTTTCACATGGTGTTACTATTTGTCGTTTCAATAATTCCTTTCATTTACTATAACACACAAAGATTTATTTTGAAAATTTTAAGGAATTTTATAGTAACATTTTTTGTGATAGTAGTCTCTTTTAATACAAAAAAAGTATTTTCTGTAATGTGTCAAACTCAGAAGAGTATTTATTACATAAAAAATAGTTTGTATATATAATTACGTGTAAAAAAAGTATGAAAAACAAACTCTGGTTCTCATTACCTTGGTTGGTATTTTATGAATTAAATTTCCAGAAAGAAATTTACGTGTATTCACTATATTTTAAAGGCATTATTTATTCATTATAAAATAAAATAAATTGATTTGTAAAAAATATAAATCAACTGTAAGCGCTCTTATCTGTACTCCTTAGTTTGTGTTAAATTTATTATGATTAAAATTTGATAATTGTTGATATTTAACAATAGATTATGATTTGATTTCGTTTAACATGATTATTATTTAAACATGATGTTTATCATAAAAATAATGAGATGTTATTTACTAACATTAAGATCAAAGGACTAGTATGCTTTTGAGCCAAATCATATCACTGAGATAGATGTATGTCATTGTCAATTCAATATGAATTTTTCAAATTATTTATCATATTAATTAATTTTTATTTGACTTGCTTTAACACCACAGTAACACATTTAATCTATCACTTGTATTGCTCTTCTTCTTTCTGTTACATTAATAAACTCTTAAGTTATGTATCAAACAACTTACTCAATGAAACTCCTGTTTCTGAAGGACTTCATTCATGGTGAGTCGAAACTGAGAGATCGATAGTTGGAGTTATTACAGTAGTTGGGTAAATAATTTTCAGAATAATTCTATTATGTACATTTAAGCCCACCTATAGCATACTACTAATGTATGTATTTTTGTATATAGTATTATTTTGTAAAATTAAATTTAATAGAAATAGTCTCTAACATGTACAATAAAACTATGAAAATTAAAAACTCCTAATGGTGAAAGATATGTCAGACACTGATTATTATTTGTATAACAATTTCATACTTAATTTTAAATATCTGGTAATTTTAAATACCTTTTACTCAAATGTATACATTGAGTTAATTTGATTCCATTTCAATTTCAAAAACCATCAGTAACATTTACAAGGGAAATAGATTGAACTTACAATGAAATTGAAAAAAAGTATTATTAAGGTACAGAGATATGTAATGTTTTATGGCAACCCTTCCATCAAATAAACTATGGGTTACTCAAGGTATACCCATATAGTACTAATTGTTTATCTTAAAGTCAATATGTTTAAATCAGTAGAGCTCAGTCAATACATATGATTATAGTCTGTTCTGAAGCATTTTCCATATAATGAAAGCGCATAATAAGGCAACAGTAAATTAAATAAAAATAATAATGCTCAATTTAAGGCTAATAAAATAAAGCAAATTGTTCGTAAAATATTTTTTCCATCAATTCTGTTTATGGCCCCAATCCAATTGAAAATTCCTCTTGGTACACAAATATTCAGATAACCAATCAGATTTTGCAATGAATGAAAAGATAAAATAGATAAGATGTAGTTTTAAGTACTTTTTTTATTCTTTGCATTAAGTTAGGTTATTAGAAGTGTATCTGATATAGCTATTTGTGTAACTAGAGCGCAAAGTATGTTATATCGCACGAGAGGTTCATATGGCAGCTCTCAGGTGACACTTCTTGCTGGCTTTGAGGGTGGCCTTAACAGTTTGTGCTCTATTACACACAAGATTTTTCGTACAATGATAAAGTCATTGACGTTATGTTTGATTTTCCCACTGGGATAAATGTAAACATAACTTTTAGGTTTCCGGTAACCTTCAGTTTCATTGCACAAAACCGGAAATTAGTGTTGTAGAAACGGCGACTGCCTATCAGCTCACTGAGCACTTAGCGCATTGGTTAGTTTCATATAAATTTGGATTGTTCCGCACATTTGATTAGCCGGTTACTTTCCTGCACTAGTACGGAAATATACTACTTATATGCTCTGCCAACAGTGCGAAATGTGCCTGTTATGCCGTTTGTAGGAAAAAAAATCTTGCCAGTATTCAAGAAAACCTTAAAATATCTTCTGCCAAGATTGTTGTACTATAGATGATCAACAAACCTAATTGTACATGTGTGGGACTGTTCCAGCAATATTGCTTCTTAATTTCAAATAGTATTATGGCATCGAACCACACGTAATATTATGTATTAGTTAAAAATTAGTTAGAGCATCTACGAAAACAGTAAAGTATCTAGCACTATCTAGTTTGCACAAATAAAGTGATTTTTAAGAACCTGGACATTCGCTTTTACAGTATTTCATTGTATTTTAAATATAATTTTCTTTTTATTTCAATCATTCATTTCTATCATTTTAATTTTAAACTTTCATTTTTTATCTCTTTTAGCGAATTTCCCATAGGGAAGAAGCTATTTTCATTTTTAGAATGTATAGAATTTTTAGGCATTAAAGATTGATGTGTATCAAAGTAATTATTTCTTTAAAAAAATACAGCACCATACCATCAAAATTAATTTGTAAGTTAATTTTTTATATGATGATATAAAACCCAACACAGAAATAACAAAGTTTTAGTTAGATATACGTTTTGTAAATTGTAAAACATCCTTTGTTTTAAAATTCCTACGTAGAAGCAAAAGCTTCATAAAAACTTGGATATGAATATAAAATCTATATTCCCAGTCATAGTCTCAATCAATATATGATTCACTTTCATTATTATTTAATTTGTCTTAGAACAAACGGTTTCAAACACATAAAAATATGTGATCATACAAATATCAATATTTTACTTTTGAATGTTAAGTTAAAAGATATGAAGCTCTCACAAAATATAGTGGAAAAATGTAAAAGAGTTTCCATTGCAGGTAGAGGTTTCAGATTGGCATCCACATTCAGTCTATTTATGTCTGAATAAGTATTGGACATCAGCATATAACCTCCGGCAGGTGAGATGATTGTCGTCTGTGTTCAATAAAAAAATCATTGTTAGTAACGCACTAATAAATGTTGTACAAAATTTAAGTATATGGCTGTGAGAAACTGTTCATATATCTGCAGGTATGGTACTGCAACTCCTTATACAAATACTATTTTGAAATCAGACACTTTTCTATGTTTCAAATTAGTTTACCCACCACATCTTGCTTTTTAATTTACTATATTTTCTTGTATTTTTCACTTCTATATAAAAATCAACGATCATTGTTTATTTCTAAACTTATTTTTCACATCTTCATCACATCATACATATCCAGAGGAAGCGTCTTCACAAAACTGAGGTAGGTGAAAGTATTCTTATAGATTCTACAACTATCATGTATTGAAGTAACTGGATGTTTGCACTGACCCTACTTAGTTGTTTGCATCTTTTGTTGACTGTAAAATTAGTTTTGGAAAAAACCTTTGCATTAATTAATTTACAGTTTTACTTGTTTCTTAATTCATTTGGATTATTTTACATTTTGAAGAGTTTTAAATATTGCTCTTTGAATTAAAATTTAATTTTTAATAGGAAGTAATTCCTATTAAAAGGAATGTAATATGTGACACATTTACCTACAACCTTTTAGTCCAAACAATAATTTTCTTAAGTTTCAGAAATAGGTTATGCAATTCTGCTAAAAGTTCTGTCATTTATTCATCTGTGTTAAATTAAGGCATTTTTATTTCTCTATTAGATTTTAATTTTTAATAAAATCTAATATAATGTATCCAAAATATTTTAGATATTTGTTGCTCTGAAATTCTGTTCAAAGAAATAACAATTCAATTTAAATTATATATTTCTATTATGTAGGTTAAGGTTTAAAAATTTCAAAAGCTTTCCTTAATTTAAAAGGGACTGTCTCTTAATTATAATACAAGACCCACCACTAGAGTTTTCTTTAAAGGACCATCTGCTAATTTAAAATTTTCTATATTCTTTAGTCATTATTATTGGCCATTATTATTGATTATTATTCTCAATAATACGTAAAATTTTTACACCCTTATTAATCAACAAGAAGAGATTAAGATAATTTATTTATCCTTGTATTATTTACTATATTTATATTTAAATTAATGAGAAAGTTTTCCATATTGACATGTATTAAGACATATCTAGGCGGGGGTATTCGTAATCTGTCACACCAAAATTTGAAATTTAAGTTCAAAGGTGGAGTAAGAGCAGTATTTTCTGAACCAAACTTAGAAGTATCTGCATTAGACAACAGAATATCTTGAAATTAATCTGAATGGTTACACCCATTGCTCACCTACACTAACCTCCAACTCACAGACAGACACTGACTAACACTCACTAGCACTGGACACATCTACCACAGCCTGAGGTGGATCAGCAGCCGGTTTTGCCGCCACAGCATCGCTTACCTCCTCTGCAGTCACTTATTTAATCAAGAGGTGTCTCCATAGATATCAGTGGCATAAATGACACTCTTCCGAAATGTGTTTATGGGACTCACACTTGACTTCAACTCGGAACAATTACACTCGTCTTGTGCACCTATTTCCCGGATTAGTAATGTAATAAAAACTACAACCTTAGTAAAGTATTTTCCTGCTCTTCAAAATGCTGTTATTTTCATTTCACTTTTTTTTATGGTTGAAGGCTTTCAGATTAGCAGGTGATAGTTTTTAATGTACCTCTACATCCATAAACTGATTTACGTCTAAGAACTATGTCTATATTCTGATTACTTAACACAAATATATTTGATGTACGAGTTCAAAACTAAAAACCTGCATCAAATCCCAAATATTTCCAGGAGAACAATGCAGAAGCTGGACAATCTGAGACGGAGCAGAAGCCAAAACTGCGTGCCGTAACAGAATACCTGATCCTGTACTGCGGCTCCCAGAGGGGGACCATCGACCAAGTATCGCTTGCTCTGTTCCCTCTTACCTTCCTCGTATTCACCGTCGTCTACTGGGTCACGTACCTCAATGAGGCTAAGCAACGTCACGTCACGTGACGCAAGATCATCTATCTGTTGACCTCCTCACTGTAACAGTTGCTACTTGAGACAATCATCCCTTGTAGCACACCTGTATATATGTAAGCCATTCTACCATAAATAACTTTCACATCATCATCCCAAAGTTCTCCATAAGTTAAAAATATAAATCTTGAACCAAAAAATTGTATTAATTGTAATAAATAAACCTTATATAAAAACTCTGTTATCATTCACGGTTCAAAGTAACGTTTTGAATAACTACACTCACAAAATGAGGATAAATATCTGATAATAGACATTCCTCAAAATCACTTGTTATGTATTTTGTTTTGAATTTTTTTATAAAACATAATAAGATACAAGTTTGTACATGTCATTTCAACTTAAGAACACATTTCATTTTTAATACGACTAAAAGGTGTGTGTATGGATAGTGATACTACATTAAATTTAGTATCAGTATCCATACCAATATTCATATCATGTGCTTGCTGATTCACATACCCTAAATTCTAGTGAATGTCAAACATCATCTTAGATCAACTTATCAAATTTAATACAAAACTCATAATTATTTCTATGTAATATATTTAAAGCTTATTGTTTTCTTTATATATATATATATATATATATATATATATATATATAGTAAATAAAATTCATAATTGTTTTATATAATATAAATAAACTAGTATGTGAACAATTTTCTGGTTTGATAGAATAACTTACTTCGAATAATGTTAAATGTGTAAAAACATTCTGTACATACCTTTATCATTACTTAATATATCACTTCAGCAGCTTTAGATCAAAATTTTAAGTGCCTTTTAAGTGTTTTACAATTTTATACATTAGTTTTCACAAAGTTGTAAATGATTACTGTAGTATACCTGAAGTGCCAAACCTGTTCAAGTACAAAGAGTTTCCTGTTCTTACTGTTCTAAATTTGGTTAATTTATGACAACAATTCTAATAGGGTTATTATTATTTTATTGTAACTAATTAAGATTGTATTTTAAGATTTAAATTCTTAAAAAAGGTATTGTCATTTTTTATGGGTAAATCAGTAATGTAAACCAGTATACAAATCAGCCAATTTATTTCTACAAAATTTCAAAACCATATTTTTTATATAACATTTCGATAATGTATATCAAAAATAATGCTGGAAACCACTTGTTTGATAAGACACTTGGCCAATATGAATTTATTTCTCAAAATAACACAAAAATAAATTATTCTAACTCTAATTCTAGTTATGCTATTTTCACCTTAAGGGCTTGTAAGATCTCATTCTGTTTTATCAACATGATGTTTTACCAACGTTTATTGATAACAACAGGGCATGGAATTGTGATACAGATTGATGACCAAGACTGTCTGCGATATTAGCTAATGCTTCAAGTTAAAATACACCAATCCCATGCTAAAAGCAACATGGGACTAAAATATTTATTTGCTTGTAATTACAAAAGGCCTATTTATTCCATGAATAAAGGTGTTTTAGAGAATACTAGACGATATTTTGAGAAAATAAAAAAGGAAAGTTTTAATTTTCACAAACACATTAATCTACAAATATGAACTGTAAAAAATAAACATTGCATGCAACTAAACACATGACATAGTACTGAAATAGGCACACATCTAGTTTAGTAGAAATTCATGTCTTTCATTTTTGGGCTATCAATTAATGACCTTAGATGGGTGGTTGAGTACCCAACCCACCAGCCCTGTGGTTGTTCCTGTTCTCCTTGTTCACTGAGCCTCCTTGATCCGGCCAAATTAATCAGCTGTTCTTGTCAGTAACAAAGGTTCATACCATCAGGACCATTACAATCAAAATACGCAACTAGTCGGGTCAGTGTCTGTGTCTCATGAATGGGAATAAGGTTAAGCACTTAAGGGGAAGAAGAAAAATCTGTTTCTGTGTACATACTATGACAGCAAGAAAGTAGTCTGACCAAGAGCTTATCGTGTATCATCAATAGTAATTATCATAACTTGTTTTAAAATTATTACATGTTCCAACTGCCCAAAATTAAAACTGTGTACAGTTTTTATCAAGTTCATAGACTTTTGTTTTCATACAGTTTTGCAGTCTTGCTCAAATGACACTGCAGCAAAGTTTTTTGAGGAACATGTTGTTTCCAACATTTATTTAGTTTTCCTTATTTACTTTTTAATGTTGTAAAAGTAGGAGAGATATCAGAAAACATTTATGAACCTATCTACTAGTGGAAACTCTGTTTAGATTATAAGGTAACTCTTGTTTTTGTATAATGGTAGCTTAAAGTATTTATTTTATAATTGACTAATTTAATTAATTATCTACATCAAACTTCATTTTAAGACAATAAGATTATGTATGTATTTTCATGGTAAATAATAGGATGGTAAATGTTATAAAAAATGCCAATTCTAAAGAATATTTAGTTTTACTTTGTCAAGCATAAGAAATACCTGACACACATTGGTAAAACAAACACACATTGGTTAGCAAAATTCATATGATTTATATATATCTATATACTGTATGTAGTATTGAATATGTTGTAATGTTGTCACACTTTTCCCAAAACACTCTGTATTTAATCAGACACACAAAAATCTCTAAATTTTAATAATTTTGCATTCATATTAATGCATTAGCATATTAATGACTAATTATCTATCATAAAATATAAAAAGTTCATTCATTGTGTGAATGTAACCACTTGTAATTTAATAATTAAATAATTATCTAATACACAAGATGTTTGCCAAGATCGTAGTAACAAGAAGAGTTCCCCTGTAACTATGTTAAAAATGTCATTGTCATTGAAATTGGTCCCATAAAAAATATCTTATAAGTGTTATTAATTCTCGTAGATTCATTCTCCAATAAGATCTTACATTTTATAGAATCATGTTATGGTTCCAATACAGTAGAACCTCCCATATCCAACCTACCGACCATTCCGACTTTTAAAAATATTTTTTTTTGTGTAATAAGTATTAAAACGCTAAAAAAAATTAAAGCCATAAAGGAACTAGTACAAAAATAGTAGAGTAGAACCCCTCATAACCGGCTTTGGTTTTCCCGGTGCTTGGAATATCTGGCCCCTTCCTAGAAGAGATATTATAATGTATTTTCCACAGCTCACGAACCCAACTTTTGCTACTCGACCTCTCTCACGGTTTTTGGAGATTACTTCTCAGTTGAGCTACTGTACTGTTTTTAAAGGCTGGATTTCACCAAAAAATAAAACCGCCGACCTAACCTAAACAGACAGCCAAAAGAGGTCCTACAAGATTTTAGTATCAAACTATCTCTAGTTATATGAGCAGTGTTCACATTATACTGTGGTGATTGAGAGCCACACATAATAATCTGTGGCTCTGCGTAATAGAATGTAAAACAAAAGCTGTTGCTAGCAGGCAAAATCCCTTCATAGGGATGTCAAAGCCACAGGATTATTATTTTTTTTAGAAAGAGTGTCAGTATTTTTCAAATTTAACTAGGATAAAGATTTTTACCACCAACATAATCAAACTCCATTATTAAATTGTTCGTAAAAGTTCTTTCCTCATAAACACTGGATGGACTTTTTTTGGTTTTGTTTACTCATTCACACCATCCCAATGTCATGACACTTCATTGCCACCTCGATTTTTTTTGTCAAGAATGCTGCAGTTCGTTTAGTGTTGCAGTGGTTTTTTTTAATAATCACTTTGTTTTACAATATACAGACACTACTGTAAAATACATATAATTATTTTTTTACAATAAAGAAATGCATTATGCACCGTCAGAATTATGTTTAATCCTGGTGTCGTTTTACTTACTGAACGTAAAACAGTAGTGAACAGAAAACTAGTGTGTCAAAACTAATACGTAACGTGGTGATAGACTAACAAAAACATAACGTGATTGAACGTATTGATTGAGGCGAATCTATGGCTAAAATGTGTAATGAACTTAATGTGGAAAAAGCACGGTTTATGACTGGCATCGAAACTGAAAACTCTTGATTGACTTTTGTAGAGAGATAGAGAGTGAAAAGGTTTTATCGGAGCGACGATACTTGAGAAAACCTTCCTATGAGATAGTTGGGGAGGCTTTGTATTGATTTTATAAAAGTATTTAATTTTTCCAATAACAATCATAGAAGAGATTTAAACCCTCATTATGACTATAATTATAAACTACGTAATGTTATTAAGTATAAATTATCGTTTTAAAAATAGGTTGGTTTATCCGGCCAAGGGCTCGGTCCCGAGGTAGCCTGTAAATGAGGGGTCCTACTGTATAGAATACAAGTGTGAAAATTATTAAAGGTTTTGTAATAACTTGTATACATAATCTTCTTAAACCACAAATAGTATGTAAGGTTTCACATGTTAAAAAAATCTCTGACTTTTAACCGTAATGAATGTTGACTGTTAAGTTTGTTACCCATGGAAAAGGGGACTGAGATTGCAGAACTAGCCACATTACTAATATATTTCATGGAAAATTGCCACCTCTTCCAAGAGAACAAGATTTTTAGAAATATGTAACATATGAGTGCAAGAAAGTGCTGAGCAGGTTGCTGCTGCCCGGCTTGAATCAGAAGCAGAACCATCATTGGTCAATGGTCATGCTTGCTCAAAAGAGAACAATGTCATTATAGTATATTAATATTAACAGTTTGTTGTCAATCCAGGCCGTCACCCAGAATTGGCCGATGGTCAAAACATCGGAAACACATTAAGGTCCTTTTGAGGTTTATAAGTTTTACTTGATAAATTTATCTTAATTTCACCAAGTTGTGTATCTTATAACCAATTTGTTAGGCATACAATTAATGAACTTTGTCACCTAAGATTTCAAATATTCAATTTCAATTTTGTTTCATTATGACCATACTATTTTAAACTATATCTGAAGTTATTTATTATATTTCTATTTAGATTACGTTGTTAGCTTATTAAAGTGTTTATAAACTATTTTCTTTAGAAAACATCAACAGCTACCTGTACTTTACATTGAGTTTTATTTGTTATTAAGTTAGTCTGATCTGATATATGTGTGAGTGTGTGTGTGAGAGAGGGAGGGATGGAGGGGGGTAGGGAGGGAGAGAGAGATTTTGTGAGCTGTTATAGTTTTACCAAATATATTTCCATTTAAATTTATAAGCTCAGGCTCTTTAATTAAATGTTTGAAAACAATCAAGGAAAAGATTAATTTTTAGTCATTACAGTAAGTAATAACTTTACTACAACAATATATTATACTATTAAAAGTGTTATATCAATAATTAGTTTTGTATTTAGTTCAAGTACATTATAAATCTTTTATAATATTGATAGTATTGTTGATGTGTGTGTGTATACCAATGTTATCATGTATCAAATTACTACATTACTACAGAACATTTCTTCAGAAAATAATAGCATTATATTTATAAATAACTTGCTGAACCAGCGAACCTTGTAATGCCCTACAGTAAATATGTGTAAACTTTAAGATTGGCGATGTTTCGAAGTAAAATACCATTTGGCTTCGTTATGAAAGATTTAGATATTCTGGGTTGCAGTATAGTCATGAGCCGTTCTCAAATTATAAATGGTGTAACTAAAACGACTATGATTTATTATTTGGATAGATAATAAAAATAGATCAACCAAAATACAATACTGTGGTATTTATTAACATAATTACATTTAATTAGACATAAAATAAAAAAATATGTACATAAACCTCCAAAACTGTGAAGTATCAATGTGGCACATAAAACTGTTCATTTTGTACACTATTTATTTACTTGATAGTTTTAAATCAACGATTATTACAGAAAGATTGTTACTCACTATTCAATGCCTAATAGTGAGTCACATTGCTAATGGAAAGTAAACCAACAGCTGTAGCTTTGGAAATCAAATGTTTTGATTGTAGAAAAATATTTAAAAAAAATTTACTCCCCATGAGGTTAACATGGGGACTTTGACCCCCTCTAGGGCAGAGCCCTTTGAGAGATCTGAAAAATCCTTTCTTAGTACGCATTTAGACCTTGAATAGAATCTGTGTACTAAATTTGAAACTCCAAAGCCTTGAAGTATTTGAAAAACTGTGATCAGAGAGTCAGATTTGGGTTTTATGTATAGAGATAAACATAAGAAACAGACTATTTTATTGAATAATAATTATTATATAACCATTAAAACGGTATTCTAATAGGTATAAACAATGATTCACTAAAACAATTAATTACTAACATAAATCATTGAATCTGCATTTCATTTGTTGTTGTCACTATACACTTTTTATTCTATCCACCCAAAACATGTTCCCTTCCCACTTTATCCTATTCATCACCACTTTGCCTTGTAGTCTTGATTTCAAAACTAATTGCTCCAGGTACTTGTATAATTTAGATCTTATCACTGCATTTAAAGTCTTAGCTGAATATTTTGTACAAAATATCATCTTGTTAAGCTATTAGACTTAATTAAAAATATTATAACTTATAAATTTTGTTTTCTTTCCCCCAACTAAAATAGATTCTTTAAAGACAAAAGAATGTCTAAAAACTGGAACATTTTATAGCTTAAAAAATTAAGGGCTTAACACATTCGCTGCGGTGCCCGAAACCCCCTTCCTGCACGGAGTGGACAGTGTAGTTTAAAATCAACCAATAGGAAAATTCCAAGTGACCCATACAGAAATAGATACTGTGTTATAGCAAAGCTGGTCTTAGTTCTCTCAGATCCCAACAGGTGGCAGCACAATCTACATTGCCAGATCCACCAACTTGATTTTAACCTAAATGTCACTTGAACTTGTTAAACTGGGACATCAAGGAAGAATATTGGGTAAAGGAGTGATATTACATTTCCACACTTCCAACCCTTCTGAGGGAACTAAGCTTAAGTGTTCCCACGCTAAGATATAAACATTTTAGCGAATTTCCCATAGGGAAGAAGCTATTACTGTAGGTCTCGCGGTAAGACTTAAGCCCAGGGCAGTGTTATTTTGACTTAAGCCCAGGGCAGTGTTATTTTGACTTAAGCCCAGGGCAGTGTTATTTTGACTTAAGCCCAGGGCAGTGTTATTTTTTCGTCTTTAAGTGTACAGAGTCCAAAAACAATAGTCGTTAAAATTTATATATAAGTAGATTAGATTGCATCACTCTTAGCTGTGTGTGCATCTGTGAACTCTATAACATGTAAAAATGGTCCAATCGAGACCAAATTTGGTAGAAACTAGTATTCCTACATTTGCTCGGATGAGTTTGTAATCCAGGCATATTGGTCAATCAGAACGGGTAGTTTGGGGGGGTTTGTACCCCAGAAATGGGTTTTTTGTGTTTTTCCCCAAAAAAGGTTTAACCCTAGAACACAAAGGCACCCTGAGCCAAGCGTTGTTACAAAGGCGTAGTCTCACAGACTACTTTTTTTTAAATAAATAAAAAATACTTTTAATGACAGGGAAAATTTTTTAATTATAAAAACATTTAAAATGATCATTAAATTAATGTTTTGAAAGAGTTTAATGTCCAAATCTTAATTGTTCTGGCACTCGCGGCAGATAGTCCCTTGGAATTCGCCACACATGGCATTTGCACAACGTCCACAAAAATGTTTTGTCATGCGCCGTAATCTTGGAGGGCAGAAGGCACATACCTTCCTTCCTTGTTGTGGAGCTTCATTTGGCACACTTACATTTAAAATATAAGCAATTGATTGCCGGGCGCGCAAGTGCGTGGCAACATTGTGGCCTGTAGCCACAACTTCAGGAGCTCTCTGTGCATTTCTCTGAGAAATTTTTGCCTACTTAGGGGCTTACAATTGGCTCAGACACAATTTTCTACATATAATACATACGTATTGTTTAAAGTGATGTTTATCATGTTATAAAACATGCATTGGGGCCACCTCCTTCTTTTACGACTGCAGGAAATGTTATTGCACATTTGGTCCAATAGAAATAAATATTTAAACTATATACCACATATAGGTATTTAAATATAATGTTTAACTAACACCATAACACAGGAATAATCGAAGGTGTACCCTGCAATAAGACACCACGATCAATACATGTTGCGAGTCTACCGCGAACTGTGCGTTGTTACAAAGGCGTAGTCGACCTGACGACGCGAACTTAAAAAACTTTTAAAACCCGTTAAAGAAAGGACGCAAGCGAACACCAACCTGACCCTTTCAATATCAGGCCAAGACCAACAGCTACACGGAGTTTTGTCAATTTTAGTGGAGTGGAAGGGGGTAATTGGTAAAAATGACACCTTGTGCGTCGTCTCTCAGACGACCCCTTTGTGTTCTAGGATTAAAAGTAAACAAACACTTGTTTACTACGGCGGACTCAAGATCTTCGGAGTACACACTCACTAATTCTCCTTACTTCCGAAGCTTTGTCACCATATTTCATCAAATGTTCTGCCATAACTGGATCAAATTCCCTCAGAAACTGCATTAGTCCGAGAAAATTTCCACTATCAAATCTACCTAAATGTTCATTTGTTCCATGCAATAAGAGCCCTTGAATTGTCCGATACTTACGGCTGCTACAACTTATTTTAGAATTTCCCTCCAATACTGGATTTCACGATCAAGTTTTTCAATAAGGTGGACATTTACATTAAAGTGCACTTACTTTAAAGGGCACTTAAGTTAAAATTTTGTTAGACTATTTCTGTGATAAACACTGTTCATGTTCAACGCAACGAATTTAATTTTTCCAGTCATTAAATCCTGAAGGAAATGTTCCCTTCCCATCTGATTTGCCAAAAAGCATACAGGGAACACAAAAACACACACCCAGTAGAGGGAGAATATGCAAGTCATGGTTTATTTTTTGTTTCGCCATTTTAAAACTTTTTGTAAAATAAGGACTTGGACTAATGACGAGTTTTGTCTGAATACAGTCTTTTGGATTTTTGAAAGTCAAAATCAATATTTTGACTTTTGACTTCCCTCGTACAGATGTATTCTATAAGAGGTTTATTTACGCTCCTTAATGCATGGTTAATGCTAAAACTAACTACAGCAGTCAAAGTGTCAGTTTCTCCAAGCACCCAACCAACAGCAGCACCGTGACAATTTGGGAGTGTGATGCTTATTGCCATGTATCGCTCCTTACATCTCCTACAGCCTACTTCTGTCGAGTTTGAGATGAAGAGTATATGCACAACATTTGGTATAGAGGAGGGTCGGCCCACCTTAAATAAATGGTGACCGGATTGAGCGGAAGTTTACAGCATTTGTAGGCTAAACAGGGATTGCAGAGAACACCAGTTTTGCTTTTATGGTTTTTATGTATTTTATGTTAATATGTAATACGTTTTGGTCATTATGTTATAGGGGGACACGTTTTTTTTTAATTTTAAATGTAACGTATAGAGACCCTGATGGGTTTACAAAGTTTGTGCAATTTATTTTTAAACTCAGAATTCCTTTTTATTAGGGATGTGCGAATAGTGATATTTGGGCCTGAATCGAACTGAATCAAATATTAATTTACTATTCTGAATATTGAATATTTTCGAACAAAATATTAAGCGTCCTGGGTGAACTTTTTGTTACACTCAGTCCTGGGTGCGGTCTCACAGACCGCCTTTTTGAAAAAAAGATTGAAAATTATTTTTCATTTTATCAATTTAATTAGTTATTTGAAATGTTATCTATGTAAATAATATTAAATTAAGTTTATCGAGTACATATAATAGATATATAAAATTAAAAAAACCTTTCCATGGTGAAATCTGATGAAAAATGTAATAATTTTCCAAAACAATAAAAACGTAATGATAAATATGACAAAATGTTTAGTTATTGGTATTTTTCCATTCCATAGGATATGAAGAATATAAAAAAATAAAGATACTTATAAAAAAACGTATTATCATTAAAATTGAGACAGTTGCTTTACAGCTAATTTCAGCTTATAACATAGATCTACATTCATTGCAAACTTTTGTTGTACACTCGAGGCAAACATGTTTTTTACATTAATAGCAAATGTAAGCAGTTTTTCTTATCTTCTTCGGATCAAATGTCTTTCTTTTATTTAGTCTATCTCCAACAGTGTCGGATTTAGGATCTTATACTCCCGGTAGACGGATGCATGCTCGAAAGTTCATACGTCAGCCTCTTGTTCTACAAACATCGCTAAAATAATGGTTTCACCATCCAAGTGAATCCAATTCACTTTAAAAGCATCCTTGTACCAGTTTTCAAACATATCTTCGAAATCCGAGTCCAAAACAAACACACAAGACAATGGGCCGGGTCGTAAATCTATCGCGTACCGTCCTGGGTCCGGTCTCACAGACCGCTGACGACAAACAAATCTATAAATATTACGACCGGAAGTCAATTGACAATAGGGATCGGTTTCAGTGGTGGGGAGGGACAACTACCTGGCACGGCAGGGGGTCATCGTCTTTTGAAACCCTAAAATTCAAATAAATAAATAACTTGAGCGGTACCGCAACCAGGATGTTAAGTGTTAAATTATGTAGAGCATTATATGATTTGAGCAAATTAGAGCAGAATACTGTGAAATCAACAGAAATACAAAACTATTGCTCAGAAGGTGTAAAAGAGAATTCTTAAACGGAAAGCTGACGAAAGCAGAGAATGATAGAACGACAAATAATACCAGAGATTTTTACAGGACAATTCGTTTTTTCAAAACAGGATACTCAGCAAGGAATTATGGAGTCAAAGACAAAGATGGCAACCTAGTGATGGACAAAGAATCAGGAATTAGAATATGGAGAGAATATTTTAGAGAACTGTTAAACTGTGATATTCTAGCAAATGGTGATAGGGAAGACAACTTAAGTTACCACAATGTGCAACCCCTTGTTATGCCACCTACTGAAAAGGAAGTAGAAGAAGCCATAAATCAACAAAAAAACAATAAGGCTCCTGGAGAAGATGAAATCACAACTGAGACAATAAAAAATGGTGGAAAAGTTATTTTAAGGGAAATTCACAGTCTAATGGTGAATGTATGGGAAGAAGAAACCATACCAGAGGAGTGGACTGAAGCAGTGATAATTCCCCTGCATAAAAAATGTGATAAGCAAGTGTGCTCCAACTACAGAGGTATATCCCTTCTAAACACAGTCTATAAAATATTTTCAAAAATTTTATTATCAAGGCTAAATCCATACACAGGACCCATAATTGAAGAGTAACAAACGGGATTCATGAAAGGCAGATCAACAATTGACCAATTTTTTTGCTTAAACAGGGAATTTCAAAATACTGGGAATTTAATAAGAATTTTTATGGAATATTTATAGACTTTAAGAAAGCATATGACAGCATAGACAGGAAATCATTATTCAAGAACATGGAAAAACATGGTGTACCAGAAAAATTGATAAGATTAACAAAAATATGCATAAACGAGTCCAAAGCTAAAGTGAAAATAGACGGAGAAATATCGGACAGTTTCCTTATAAACACGGGAGTAAGACAAGGAGATGGAATTTCCCCCACTCTCTTTAATATAGCTGTAGAGGAAGCCTTACAAAAAACAAAGAACCTCCAAAGAGGTATTAAACTGGGAGTAGACCTAAACATAATGGCATTCGCCGACGATGTAGTGATAGTGATCCTAGCAGAAAATTCTGAAAGCCTCTGCCTGTTAGCTGAAAGCCTAGTAAAAGAATGTAAGAAAGTAGGATTAGAATTAAATGAAGATAAAACTAAAATTATTCACTTTGGCCGAAACACTCAAAATAGAAACGTAAATTTCAACATTGCCGATTATTCAATAAATTGTGTAGACAACTTCAAATATTTAGGAGTTACAGTAAGTAGTTCAAATTCTGAAGACTTAGAGATACAATGAAAACTATCAAATGCCAATAAGAGCTTATGAGCCTGTACAAAACTTCTATCATCCAAACTGCTATCAAGATGTACAAAGTTAAGACTATACAAGACCATCATACAGCCAGTATTATTGTATGGCAGTGAGACATGGGTCCTTTCCAAAAGAAATGAAGGACGATTAATAGTTTTTGAGAACAAGGTTCTGCAGAAAATCTTTGGACCAGTATGTGAAGATGGAGTTTGGCGCATAAGAAAAAACAGAGAATTACGTGCCCTATACCAAGAACCAGACATAATAGCCCTCATAAAAGCCAAAAGAATTAGCTGGTTAGGTCATGTACTTCGCAGAGGGGAGGGTACAAGGCTGAAGGAGGTATGCAAGGCCGTACCGGAAGGAAGGCGACCGTTAGAAAGGCCTAAATTAAGGTGGCTTGACCAAGTTGGGAAAGACGTTGTCCGGTGCGGAGGAACAATTGAAATGGCAGAGGACAGAGAAGAATGGAGGAGGCTAATCTACGAGGCAAAAAATCGACTGAGATTTGTGATGCCCCAGCAGTAAGTAAGTAAGTAAGTATTATATGATTTGCTTTTCAATCCTCTATTGAAAATACCAAATCTGATTTAACCATTGTTACAATCAAACAAATCAATCTCTTTAAAAAATAATACATATTGAAAAATATTTAAAATTTGACAGATTAACTATGGATAATTTTGTATTATGCTCAAACTATAAATATAATAAATTGATGAAGTAATAAAAGTTAGAATATAAATACTGAGATAAAAAGAATTTTAAAATAAAATTTTGTAATAATCATAAATATAAATAAATAAAATTAATTTAATAATGATTTAGAATTCACAACAGTTGCATAGCATAATTAGCATAATTTCTTTTAATTTATAAAATTAATAAAGATACAACATTAGAAAATTATTAATGTAGTTGTTTTTATAGTAGTTATTTTAAACTTTTAATGAGTGTGCTTAAAGTACATATTTTAGTAAGGAGGTAATAACTTGTTTTAACCAGATAGCAATAGGCAGAGAAGTGAAAATATTTCAAATTTGATTGCACCTTTCCTCGAATGTACTTACAAATATTTTTATTAAAATCAGTTTCATTGTAGCACAAATTTAAATTGTTGAATATAAAGAAAAAATGGGTCTACTTATTCTAACGGAATACGTACGAGTGTACAAGCTTGGTACATAGTCTAAAAGGCGGTACACTAAGTACACCAAGAGGTTTTGCCCTGGATCACCTCAAGGCGAAATATTGTGACCCCAGGTAAATTCCTCGGAAACTACCCAGGGAAAATTACGCAGGTAATTTCTCTCTGGTAAATGTACTGGGGAAAGGAACTCAGTACCAAGCCCCAGGTAAGTGCCTTCCCCCACCCTCTGGGGGAATAATCCCCAACATAAAAGGAGATCACCATAGGAGGATGAGATGAGCCACATGGGCGTGATGAGTCCCTGGTGGACTGGATGGGCATGCTAAGGCCCCAGGAAGGTGCATTGGCCTGTTGAGCCTCCGGAGTTTCCCCTCGATGGATTGGCGTGTTGAGCCTCAGACACTTCCCTTCCCTCACTGGATTGGTGTGCTGAGCCTCCAACGTTTCCCTTCCCTCGGTGCATTGGCGTGTTGACCCTGCACCGGCTGGATTAGCATGTTGAGCCTCCAACGTTTCCCTCCGTCCCTTTCCTCGGTGCATTGGCGTGTTGAGCCTCCGGTGTTTCCCTACGTCCCTTTCCTCAGTGCAGTGGCGTATTGAGCCTGCACCGGCTGGATTGGCGTGTTGAGCCTCCAGCATTTCCCTCCGTCCCTTCTCTCGGTGCATTGATGTGTCGAGCCTGCACCGGCTGGATTGGCGTGTTGAGCCTCCGGCATTTCCCTCCGCCCCTTCCCCCGGTGCATTGGCGTGTTGAGCCTCCAGCGTTCCGTGATGTCAAACCCCTGCTTTTTATGGGAGCCTTTATTAATGGGGTATCTGTTGCAGAGAGGCAGTCGAGACCCAGGCGTCGACCAAGAAGGTGCGAGCCACAGAGGACTGTCGACGGGCAGTTCCTGAGATTTCCGAAGATCGTCAGCGAGGAGCAATTAACTAGCGAGTTACAGAGGACAAGCAATTAAACTTGAAACGATCGAGTCTGAGGATTGGGACCCAGATCTCACGAGTTGTAAATTTTATAAATACCGTAGCAGTAGAATGAATAAATCAAGAAGTTAAGACAAATCTGAGTGTTGTCACTGAACACAGGTCTGACCCGTTGTTTTAATGTAGTGAGTTAGGTGTAAAGGACTTCTCCCACATAGACAGTAAAACTCCCTTACAAACTCAGTGAACCTGTAGCTGTTTCGTCTACAAAGACAATGCTATGATGTTAGTGGAGTTTCAGATACTCTTAATTAAATTTTATTTATTCTCAAAACTAATAAATTTTCCAAGAAATAATGTATTTGTTCGTCCCCTGACTGGTATAGGTATCGACTTTGGTCAATCGGCTCTTAATACCAATACTAATATCCTGCAATTGGTGGTATTGACAATCAATAAGTATCGCATCATCGAGAATCGGTACCTTTATCTGTCTGTAGTCAGATGATAAAGCATTGGTTACATTCAGTTTTCAACTGAATTAGCTGCATAATGGTATGCTAATTCTGAACTTTCAAATGGAAACTCTATAGCTTTGCTTTGACAGACGTCACTTTTATATTATTTATCATCTTCGAATATTCGACCGACATCAATCTTTGTGAAATATCTCGAGTCGGACCGAATATCGGTGATATTTGAGATCCTAATATTCAAAGTTCCAATATTCGCACACCCCTTACTTTTTAACCTATTTTACCATTTAAAAGAGAAACAAATAAAATACGGATAAAAATCCTTGGCGTTCGCCCTTGAATTCTCATGCTCATAATTATTAAAAATAAAAAAACACTTCTTGGCCATGCGCTACCTGAAACCTTGCGTCCATAGGCCCGGACCTACTGGGCCTATTGAGACATCCAGCCCTGTGTATCACACCTATGGCTGGAGTGCTCCCTTCAAAGAGCCTCATATAAGGCTTATGCACACTAGAGTTTTTAAGATTTATTATCACCTTTAATTGGAAGGGTAAATAGGAGTGAAAAAGTCTAGGAACAGAGTATAGCCATAACCCAATCCAACCCAAAAATATCCTGCCAATCCTGCCACAGCTACCATTAGTCTTGAATTTCTAGCTGAAGGCACAGCAGTTAATGTACTTAAGTGAGTGAAATGAAACAACTTTTCAGAACTGAGAAGAATAATAGTATTGAAAGTTTTCACTACATAAAATCCCTCAATTTTAGATAAAGACTTGATTAACACATATAACCAAATATAATTTTTTTTAAGTCGAGATAAACATAAGGTCAATTTGACTGTTACTTTGTTTTATTGGTGTTGTGTGTGTTTATTATTGATTCTATATATCACTTGGCACTCACAGGAGTAACAAGTGGTGTTTTACAACATTTTATCACAAATAATATTTATTACGCAAAAATCGTGTGACAGAAAAAAATGAATCGCCAAACTTCACGCTCCAAGACCACCAGCTCTGGCCTTGGGAAAAATCTGTATAGGACTGTTGCCCAAGGCCAGAGTTGGTGGTCTCGTAGCAGAAAATCTAGTTGTTATTATATTTCTAGCAGGTGTCCTTGTGTTTGTTGTGTGAGGTTTGCTTTGCGTTTGGAGGTCCAATTTCTTTCTTCCCTAAACGTTCCAAAAAATACTCAGGAAGATCGACATCTTCAGCAACCGCATTCATTATATTCCCTGCAATATTTTCAATACCGAGTAGGTCAGCATCGTCCTCATCTTCTGATAAACTGAAAATTTGACGACCTTCATCATCAAACAAAACATAGTCCGGATCGGCATCAGAATCATCAACTTCATTGAAGTTAATATCATTTTCACTGTTGTCTGTCATCAATCTACGTATCTGATCACTAAAATCTTAGTCATCAGTTAGTACACCCTGCCTAGGGCCACCACTAGCCATATTTAGTCACTAGGTGTTAGGTTCCGTACAAGAATAGCAAATCACAACACGATTCACAACAACCTTTTGCCAAAACACAAGGTATATATTGACCGACGATTGCCAGCCGGTAAGCGAAACACGTGGTAAATCTGACCGACCGTATTCACACAATGCGTCTAATACGTACGACAACGTCACACCAACTAATTGAAAATGGTCAAATATTACAGAGAGAGGTTTGGTGGGGAGGTACTAGGGGTGACAGCCGTAAAAGTCAAGCGGTTTAGCCACTATTAGGTAGTAAAATTACCGATTGATTAATTTGACCGATGTTTCAATTTAAGTGATATTTATGAGTATGATATAATGAATATTTCATTATTCACACACCCTAATCATTATTTACTAATGTGAATAAAGAGAGAATACAATAGTAAAAAACCGTTTAAACTGAGAAACAAAGGAGGTACCTGACCGACGAAATTTCACAATAAAAAGTCACAGGCTGAAAAAACAAAACTACACAAAACAATTAACTGTATATATAATACAAATACTAAGAATACAAACAATATATTAGCTATCTACATCAACATATCCATAGAAGTAACCCTCTTTATAAGCTGATGCTGAATCACCAGAGCGAGTTTTGCACCTTCTACCAATGGGCTCCAAGTCGTTGTAACAGTGAGGGAACACTTTGTCGACAACTTTCTTAGCCTCTTCCATGCCCACGTCACGAGCAACCATCACTGACCACATGGCCTTGGACTTGACACACTCCTGGAACCACAAAAACACTGTTACAATGATGAATCAATGTTCAGCCACATGTTTGCGTCGCCCATGTTTTCCTTGCCAGCGATCATTATGGACCATATATATATATATATATTGGGAAATATAGAAAAAAAGATTCCTATCGCAGATCTAGAGGTGTGCAGTTATCGAAAAAAGTCATATTAGATCGTATATCTGGTAGGATTTGCCACACTGCATATCAAAGTAAGTTTGTTTTTTGTTAGAATTTTTTAAGTTCAACTATGTACTAGTGATTCAGGATATTTTTTGTAATATTAACATTACCTTGCGTCAACGGACGTTCTTCACGGGGTTTTTCAGCAATTGACAATTCACTGTTTTTAAAACGTAAACAACTCATACGTGAGTTTTACCCAAAGATTCATCTTTAAAAGCAATTTTCAACATCACAATGACATCTGCAGCACCTTTCCTTAACAAGAAAAAAACTTCAGAGCGTGCTGTTCATTTATGTCCGCCAAAACGAAAAAAACGAGGAAATGGCGAAACAGTGTTCACAAAAAACTCACTGCAGACAAACACGTCCACCCACGGCGACGGCACTACCGGCAATGAACTCCGGATGAGCTGCGCTGCACACACGTAGCGGCAGACATGCATACTACACAGGCCACGGCTTGGGCAACGTAATTCCGGTTACTTTTAGGTACCCCCTCGTACATAAAAATATATTTTTGATTTCATCATCAAATTTTAAGAAAACTTGCTTTTTATTTTTCTTTTCACGTAAGTTGTGTAAATATATAAATTACACAATCATAAAGATAAACAAAAAATATTTTCATCCACGTATTTACTTGTTTTATTTGTTCATGTAAATACTAAATATTTATATTTATTTTTATTTATTTATTATTTAGAAATATTTAAAATTTAGATACTTTTTTTAACATTTCTTAATTCTTCATTTTAGTACTGAACAAAATTATATATCTTAACTTCTAGAATTAATAAAGCTTTTTAATGCTGCAAATCCCTATAAACCTGGTGACACTAAAAAAAATATATTGGACACTAGGGTTAAAGTGTTACATTTGTTGACGGAGGTCAAATCAATGGCTGGAATCATTGGAATCGGAATCAAGAATCGGGAATCGATTTTACAGAATCGGAATCGAAAAAAATTGGAATCGACCCACCCCTACTAATAACACATGATTCCTTTCTTAAATGTACTGATCAATCACACAAGTTTGTCCCTTTCAAATATGTAAACAAAAATTTGTTTCTGATAAGGTCACCTATCGCCTGTAAACACCAATAAAACACAGTGTTTTTCTCATAATTTTAAAAGTTATATTTCATTATAAGTGTTAGGTAAAATCATGCATAATACATCAGAATTGTTTTAAATTAAGACACAGAAATAAAAACAAAGTTTTGTACACAGCCATAGTTACCACTTATGCCGTGTTTACTGAACAAGGCATATTTTTACATGATTTTGTGATATATTGTTACTCATGGGAAAAAACTTAAACCTATGATAATAAATCAGTATTAATATAAAATCTTTAAACCAATTTAATGACTTAAAACATTTGTAAACAAACATTTGTGACATAACTGCAACTCTAACAGCTGCGGCAGACGACAACGTAACTAACTATCATGGTAAATTCAAAGAATACAAAACTCTGAAAACATGCCGAGAGTAAAATCAACATCATAAATTTATTGCCAATGGCTTTTGGAACAAAAATACGCAAAAAGCCAGTACATTGATAACTGAGCTACAAACGATTCATGGAGAGTCTCTGTCAGTGATATCAGCACTTTACACATAGCAGTAGAATCGCTGGGAGTGACACTGTGGCACTGAAAGGGTTAAAATAAAACTTAATGTTTATGTCACAATGCTGATTCAAATTTCTCAGACTTTGTTTTCCAGCAATTTATTTTTCTTAGAGTTCACCATATTAATACCTTGTGCCGAGCCTTTATGTTGATTGGACTAGCATCACCCTGCACCATTGCGCTTACAAAACTGCAATGAGTCAAGTTGGCAGCCCTGATCTCTGTGCACGCAAGATGCTCAAGGTTCTTGAAGTTAAGTTTGTGACGGCAATAGTCGAACATATGGATCAACTCATGAGTCATCACGCCCTGAACCATCTTCTCACTCCTTGTTCGATTCTGACAGATTATCACCTGCAACACTTAACATATTTTAATGGTTCAGGAAGAAAACAGCATTGTTGGTTACATAAATATATTTAAGACTCAGACAGTTGCATTTTTTTAATAGCCTTCAAATTTTTGATCAAATGTACTATTCTAAAGAAGATATAAATGTTTTGGATTGGTACCGATCATTGAAAGTTGTTGAAACTATATTTGGCTTACTTTGACTTTGAATTGTATGATGTGAGACAGAATGTTGGGATGGATAACGTTAAAAATTTGTTCTCTAATGTTGATCCCTAGTAGATATAATAGTCAACCACATGTTAATTAATTAATTAAAATTACATTAATTTAATCCTTTTGAAATGTTTGAGAACTGAACACAAACACCTGACAGACAATGATTAATGGTAAAGTCATAAGAGAGAACTAGTCTAATGTTTATTGATCATCATAAGATTGAAAAAAATTTTAACTTACAATGATTTTCTTTGAAACATTTTCCAAATCAAGCCACAAAAATCTGAATTCATTACCGAAATTGAAAAAGTTGCAAATCTCAAAACATATTAAATATCATACAGGCTGAATAGTTATCAGTGGAGAGCAATTTAAACGATGGGACATTTTTTTAGAGGAGCTTGCTCTAGTAAAATTTTGAGTTGGTCTATTGAAAGATTTAATGATTCATATTGTAAAAGTATCACCATAGACTGGTATTGGTAACTGGTCTTTAATTTTTTAATGCGGTTTGACAGATGCTATCCATCCTGTAAAAACTCCACTTCCGCTTCTGTGGTATGACAGAGATTGGCCAACAAGCTCCATCACGTGCTGCTGTCTGTCAAGTGTATTGTGAACTATTATGAACTGAAACTATGTGGAGCATTGAAATGTGAGCAAAGCAAAATTTGGGCACTGCTAGTATTTATACACAATAGACATTAAATCCAAGAAGACATGTTTGTGATAAGTTGTAATAATAACTGTAACTCTTTACAGTTATTTGGAAACCAACCACATTAACCACCTATAAAAGGTAAACCCTTTAACAAACACTGGCTTACATATACACAACAATGAATACTTAGTCACAAACCCATGATTTTCATTCTGAAGTGACTACTACACCTTTTCATAGGCAAGATTGAATGTTTGACCACTATTGCAAGGATTTACCTCCATTCATGATTAGTCCTTCGGATAATTGGAAATTTAAAACTCGACCCTTGAGAACAATAGAATAATAGTATATTATGTAGTAGCGAATAAATCATTATTTGAGATCGTTGCAGCTTGGGTATAGGCCATTTTCCTGAAGGTCGGTGGTCGTCAAATAATAATTATCTTGTATGTTGTCAATAGAGAGTTTGTATATTAAATTTCGAGTAGTGGTCAGTTAAGGTGGGGGTGAGGGGGTACCCTAACGCCCCCAGGCAGAAGTCAATGCCACACGAGCTTCGTGGGGCAGACTGCTTCTGCAAGACCGCTGTGAAGCAGCGTTTTTGCTGCCCGATTGGCCTTGTTGCCGGTCGTGCTGTGAGCTTGCACACAGTCTACTTGGGGTGCCCCTGTTTTAGCAGAAGGTAGTCTTAGCAGATCTTCAGTTATTGGGGAGCGGAGCAATATTTGCGGAATGGTCGTCAAACTCCTAACACTAGAATTCTCGATTCTTGAAAAGATGGCTGATGGTAAAACTATGGATTCACCCCAGGTGGGTCGGTGCACTGGCACTCAATCCCACCCCTCTTCGGAGGGCTTGCCCGTGGATTCTGGGGAGGACAAACAGCAGCTTATTTTTTCAGGTGACTCGCGGAGCTCTCTGGAAGAGGGGTTGGTTGATTTGGAGAGGTCAGCCTCTCCTCTCACCTCAACTCCGGAACCTATGGAGGTGTTGGAGATGGCGCACAGGGCTGTCCAGGCATCTTCCGTCGCTAATGATGCTGTTGCAGATACATCAGCAGAAGGAAAGCCAGAGCAGGAGTCTGCTCTGGACATCTCAGACAATGTGATCTGAGCCTCGCTCACCAAGGAACAGCGGAAGGGGCTGCACGCTCGTAAGCTGGAGCTGGTGAGGGAGAGAAAGACCAAGGATGGGACTTGGCTTCTGAGGGAGGAGTACCGCAAGCTGATGAAGAGGAAGCGGCTTGAAACCCCGAGCCCCAAAGGGGAGCTGAAAGATAATGAAGATGTGTCACCTATGCGCAGGGCAACCAAGGCGGCAGCTGCTCCTGCGAAAAAGAAATCCCGATGGGATCTCAAACCTCCGGCAGATGGTCAGAACACGCCGGCTCCGATGGCGTCAACGTCTGCATGTGGTTCCTTCAAGGATCGCCTAATGATGACGAAGATCGCCATTGTCCCGACATCGTTTCCGGAGGTGAAACTGTCTGCCGAAGATTGTGGTCTGTTGCAGGGTATTATGTTCGATAAGGTTATCGAACAGACAGACCCGGTTCAGATCCACAATACTTATCAGGAGCTGGGAGCTCTCGTCATCGCCTGTGGCAGTGATGCGACAGTGTCCTGGGTCAAGAGGTCGTTTGACGGGCTTGAGTTCAAGGAGGGCGCCAAGGTGGTTGTAGGGGATTACAAGGATCTCCTGCGGTCCGCCAAGGTTCTTCTGCGAGCAGAAGGGCGCGCCTACGACCTCGAACCCAAAAAGATCTTGGAGATTGTGCAGGTGCAGAATCCTGGAATCCTGACTGGGGGCTGGCGGGTGGTCAGCTGCAGGAAGGACAAAACTCATCAATCGATAGTTTTAATCATTGATGAACGCAGTGCTCTTTTGTTGAAGGAGAGGGACTGGCAGATCTACCTGGGGATCTCAGGAACTACCTTGAGGGTGCTCTCGGGTGTGGGGTTCATACCATCAGGGGATGACACTATACCTCCTCCAGGCAAATCTGCAACACAGTAAGGTTGCGACAGCAGTCCTACACAAGGCCACAGCTAGAGGAGTTGTGGATGTTGCTCTCATTCAGGAACCGTGGGTTTGGAATGGGAGAATTTCAGGCTTAGGTGCCCTTGGTGGGCATCTAATCTATTGTTCTATTTCCAACTCGAGGGCTTGTGTGTGGGTTAGGAGCGTCCTGGCCCATTCGCCAGTTCTCAAGTTCTGTTCCAGGAACATCGTTGCAGTTCGGACGATATGCGGGTCTTCTGGCAAACCGCTCCTCCTTGCGTCCATCTACATGCCCGGAGATGCGGACACGGTCCCTCCGGCTGAAATGGTGGCGCTGGTGGACCGTGCTGCGTTGGAGGGGGTGGACCTGCTTGTGGGGTGCGACTCCAATTCCCACAACTCCATTTGGGGTAATAGGGAGACAAACCGCAGAGGTAGGCAGCTTCTAAATTTTATAGCATCTAGAAATTTGTCTATAGCTAATGTCGGCTCTGTGCCAACCTTTTCTAGTCGAGTTGGTAACTCTGTGATAGATTTAACACTTTATTCTGAGGGGTTTCAGGACAGGGTCATAGGTTGGCATTCTCTCCTGAACCCTCTCTTTCTGACCACTGTCATTTCCTCTATGCTATAAGGGACTTTGTGCCTGTTTTGTCTGAATTCAGTAATCATAGGAAGACGGACTGGGTCGTCTTCAAAAGAAAACTCGGTGAAAAACTTGATGTGCAAGTTCTACGAGCCAAGGATACGGATGAACTGGATAGGGCTGCCAGCCTTCTAGGGAACTCGATTGTCTCCTCCTTCGAGGAGAGCTGTCCATTAGCAAAGGCTTGGTCCGCCAAATGCATCTGGTGGAATCCTGAACTGGCAGGCATGAGGAAACAGGTAAGAGCTCTATTCAGAAGACCGAAGTCCAACAACAGCTGGGACTGTTACCACAGCATGCTCACCAGGTATAACCTCGCTGTCAGAAGGGCGAAGAGGAAGTCATGGCACACTTTCTGCTCGGGGCTGGAGGGCACTGAGGAAACTTCCAGGCTTCGCAGGGTCTTGGCCAAGGACAGAACCCTGACCCTAGGCTCCGTGGAAGGACCTAATGGTGAGTTATTTCACAGACCACAGTAGCTGTTGGAACGTATGGCTGAAGTGCACTTTCCTGCATGCATCATTGGTGGAGAAACTGGTGAATTAGGTGAGTATGCGTCGCGGAGGGCCTGTGCAACCAGGTGGGGTGCCGCCAGCAGGATCGTCACCTACAGCAGGATAAGGTGGTCTATAGGCTCTCAGAGTCCTTTCAAGTCACCGGGTCCAGATGGAGTCCGGCCAGTTTTTCTACAGCAGGGCATAGAGGTCATTCTCCCGGCTCTCTGTAGTATTTTCAGGGCGAGCTTGGCCCTAGGACATGTTCCTGCTGCATGGAGGACTTCCAGGATAGCATTTATTCCAAAACCGGGTAAGAATAGTTACACGGACCCGAAATCCTTTCGGCCGATTGCATTGTCTTCTTTCTTGTTGAAGACTCTGGAGAAGTTGGTGGTAAGGTATATCTGGGACTCTTCGCTGAAGTCTGCCCCTTTACAACCAAACCAGCAAGCCTACATTCAGGATGGGGCATGCGAGTCGGCCCTGCACCAGTTGGTGTGCAGAATTGAAGGAGCTATTGACCATAAAGAGGTGGCACTTGGAGCATTCGTGGACATTCAGGGAGCCTTTGACAACACGGCGATGGATGCCATGCTGAACGCCGCTAGATCTAGAGGATTCAACGATGTCATCTGCCGATGGATTGAGGCACTGCTACGCAATAGGTATGTGAAACTTTCTCTACAGGGAGTAGAGGTAGTAGCCAGGTCAACAAGGGGCTGTCCACAGGGAGGCGTTCTCTCACCCCTTTCATGGAACCTGGTGGTAGACAGCCTTATTACAGGCTTACACACAGGCTTAATGACATTAGTGTATTTGCTCAAGGATACGTTGACGATATTGCCATCCTTGTAATAGGTAAGTTTAACAATACAGTTACTGACCTTGTGAGGGTCTGTTTTCCCTCACTGTTTTTTTTTTAATTTTCATTATTATATTTACTTTGAGTACATATATTAAATGAGCGATGTTAATTTGTTTTATTACGTGGGCCACGAAGGCGTTATGTTCAGTTGAATATTTTGGAAGGTAGTTTAATTTTGAGGTTAGGGTAACCTCACCGGCTGGGCAAGGCAGTTGGCACCGGCCGAGTTGTGACCGCCTCGGAGTCCAGATCCGACTGCGTAAAGGCGTTTCTGCGCATGACCGGGTCTGGCGGTAATAAAACCGGCTCGCCCAACCGCCTCGAGATCAGTTCGCTCACCGATCGTACCGGCTCATCACTTGTCCAAGTAAGTCACCTAACCTCTCACTATTCTTGTAGAGCAGTATAGGGACACCGATAATAATTATTATTATTAATTTGTTTCGATTTGATTTTAAGCTCTTCAATGATAGTTTGCCAAGTGTAGCACAGTGATTTGGAAAGTTACATTGAATATTAATTAAATTAATATATCATTTTTGGTTTCGAAAATATTAGTTGAATTGGATCACGAATATTATGACACACTTAAAGTAGAATCAAGATAGAATTTTATTCCTTGAATTAATTGACTGGTAAATAGTCGTCCAGTATTCATACAGCATTTTGAGGTTAACTGTAAACTGCTATCGTGTACATAGCATTCGGAATATTTTGTTCAGTGCTAGTAAGATCAGAAGTACCACTGATTGAGAGTTAAAGTTAACTATAAAATGCTATCGTATACATAGCATTCCGAATTAGCTGTATGGTGTAAATTTGCTCAATTCATATATGCATTATTTATCCTTTAATTAATATTTGCAGGGTTGAAGCATTAATAATTATTGAGTGAATTTTTGGAATTATTATATAATTGTGCTACTGTTGATTTGTCATGTGCATGATTGGTTATTATTCCTCTAGGTTCAACAGTGTGTTAACTCAGTGAGTAAAATTTGATTATTACATTAGAAGTAGATATTGGATATCGAATACATTGATTTGCGAATTATTTACCCGCATTGTTTGACTATAACAATTTAGAAATCTAACCTACAATATAGGAAATTAAAGTGAAATCGACTATTCAAAGTGTTATCAAACTAGTGAGGTTAGGTTAAGTGGGGTAAGCGAATAGTTAGGATCAAAATATTATCCTAATACCTAAACTCTCCCTCCTAGCTTGCCAATGAATATTTGGCATCCCATGGCTGCACAGGTCACTCTGTCCTATACTTACCCTTCGTTTTATCGATTTTAGGGATTCTAGGTAGACACGGATTGCGATACGGGATTAGTAGGTGGTGGGGAAAACCTAATAACCCTTATACCTAACCCCTCCTTCCTAGAGTGCTGATGCATAATTAGCATCCTGGTAGTTGTACAGGCCATCGATCCTAGACCCAGCACCGACCGGCGGGCATAGCGGCATATTCAAGAATTTCACGAGATTGACGAACGTATTCAAAAGAAAACTGATTCTAAATTCAAAATTAACCTATAGGGCAACGATGATGAACCACCTGAGTTGAGACTTGTGTCTGCATCCTGAGTTGCCCTATAGATTTCACAAACGATAAGCGTCCGCACATAATAAATTAGGTACACGTAACCTACGAGATAAGACGTTTACAAAAATATTTGATAAATGGGAATACCAAGAGGTACCCTAACAATAACCTTGGAAGTGAATTTTACCTAATTGTAAGGGAACTAAACGCGATCGCGCGGAAATAATAATATATCTGTAACCTACGTGAGAGGCCCGTTCCAACGATATATTGGAATAAAGAATTCCTGTGGTGACCGTGTACTGCCATTTCTGGAAAACTTATTTCTTCGATTGTGAGAAGGCTATAAATGGTAGGTCCGAGGAGATTGCTGATTCTAGCTCAGTATAGTGATACACTCCCGACAATATAAGTGTAGTCAAGATTCCCAACGACATTCGTATCCCAAACGTGTCACTGACTACGACAACCGACCCCTGGAATCGATCCCAGCGTGACTGCGTTATCTGGTCGGTTTGTGAGGAAAATAGACAGCCCTCTCCGAAATACCTCACAACCTCATGAACTCTGCACTAAGGCTTGTGGATGGTTGGTGCAATGACGTCGGACTATCTGTGAATCCCTCTAAAGTGGTTGCTGTACCACTTACCAAGAGGAAAAAACTGACCGGGGTTGGTCCGCTAAAATTACAGGGGAGTTTGATCAACCTGCAAGACCAGGTGAAGTATCTTAGGATAATTCTGGATCGGACACTTTGCTGGGAATCTCACTTACAACGGGTTATTGTCCGGGGTAAGTGGTCTCTGTTTGCATGCAGGCGTATGGTCGGCGCAGCATTGGGAACTGAAACCGGGGCTAATGTATTGCCTCTATGTTTCAGTAGTTAGACCAACTATGACGCATGCGTCTTTGGTTTGGTGGACCAAGATGGACAAGGTGTTGCTGTGAAGAGGCTGGCAGCCGTTCAGCGGCTGGCATGTTTCGTGATCACAGGGGCGATCAGCAGCACTCCTGGGGCCACTCTTGACTGTTTGCTTGATCTTTTGCCCATAGACATTCACATCAGGATGACTGCTAGAATGGGTGCACACCGCCTCTGTGGAGAGGGCCTCTGGAATAGGCCAGGTGAATTACGTGGTCACACCAGAATTTCAGGGATAGTTCAGAGTGACATTTTAGGTATGCCCTCTGATTATCTTCCGAGAACTTTCTCTTTTGGCAGGTCTTTCCGAGTTCTCTTTCCGCAACGGGACGAATGGAAGGATGGAGCCTGCCCACTACCACCCTGTGATCGGGAGTGGTACACTGATGGGTCCAAGAGCAGTCGGGGCACAGGAGCAGGCATCTTCGGGGTGCAGGACAACGTACGGTCAGGTATTTCCATGGGGACTTTCCCCACTGTTTTCCAGGCCGAGATCACTGCCATTATGGAATGTGCCAGAGACATCTTGATGCTGGGTCATGAGGGCCTTTCTATCAATATTTTCTCTGACAGTGAGGCGGCTCTTAAAGCTTTGGACTCAGTAGAGTTCAACTCTAGGGTTGTGTGGGACTGTTTTAGGCTTGTGTCCTGTGTAGGCAGTCACAATGAAGTCACCCTTTGTTGGGTTCCAGGGCACTCAGGGGTGGATGGTAGCGAAGTGGCAGACGGGCTGGCCAATAGGGCTACATCATCCTCCCTTTGTGGTCCTCAACCCTTCTGTGGTGTTTCCCGCGCTACGGCTTTTCAGACTATCAATTCCTGGGCTAGGCATTGTCATAAGAAAAGATGGGCTGGACTTTCCCTGCATAGGGTAAGTAAGCTTAATCTTTGTTCTCCATCTCGTCAGGTTGCAAAGAGGTTCCTGAAACTTGGCAGGAAGGATGCCAAACTTGTCACAGCTATCGTCACTGGTCACGGTAATCTGAGGAAGCACCAACTACGCATGACGGTCTTCAACGACGACCCTCTGTGTAGGAAATGTCATCTGCAGGAGGAAACTGCAGATCATCTACTCTTTGATTGTATAGAGCTGGTAGAGGTAAGGTCCTCCACTCTGGGCAATTTGGTAAGGGGTAGTTTTCTGCCTCCTGACGAGCTTGTCGACAGGCTGCTGCAGTTTTCTAGGTCTCTTCATCTAGAAGATTCCTGATTCTTCAGGAAAGAGAATTTTTAGGCGTGCGTAAAAAGCCGCTACGGCTGAAGCGCCTTGGGAAAATCTGCCCCTTCTAATGAATGAATGAATGAATAAGGTGGGTGGACAGTGTACAAGATAAACATGGGCAAATCCTGTAATCAGCATTTTAAACATTCATAATCTGGCAATAGGATTCAGTGTTGAGTTGAATGTAGCAGTATTGAGCAACAGCATTCAATCTCTTATTACACACTTTCAAAGTCAAATACGAGGGTTACAATTGGATACCTGATTCGTGAGTGGATCATATCCACCATTCACTTCTGGTCCACACCATTCACAGGAAAAATGTCTCCATAGGTCCACTTCACTATAACAAATTCAAAATTTCACTTTTTGGGGATCATGTAAATAAAAGTGTATTAAAGGGTGGTATAATGACATTATTTATTGATTATAATAACTAACCTTCTGAATTATAATGTTATGATGATATATATATATAATCTCATCTCATAAGGTTTATGTTTTAATAATTTCAAAAGACCTACTAATTAATTGATAAATGATAAGCAGCTACTTATAATAAGAAATAAGATGTTTATTTGCCTGAAATTACATGGTTACATGCATAGACATGTCAACTGGTATCTAACGGACTATAGTACAGCATTTTTTATCATAATATGTAGGCCCTACTTATACCTAAATAATTATTAAATAGGAAGTTAATTTATTTACATGCAGTAATTAACTTAATCAAAATTAAATGGTCAGGCAAAAAATAATTAAATACAAAGTTTATAACTAACCAAATTTAAATATGTTGGTATTTTGAATGCAGCAAATGCTATATGAAATTACTAAACTTTGACACTATAGCCAAAAAAGGTTTCGATTAAGCGTTTTTTCTATTCTATAAAACCTATTGTTTGGGGTAGTGAGTTGGATGAATTATGACATTGATATTTGTGTGATGAGACTGATACATAAGCCAGGAATCTGAAGTAAGATTACTCTTGTAATCAAGTTGTAACCAGGTGCTTTCCACAGTCTGGTAATAGCCTTTTAAACCTCTTTAGTCGTAATTCTAGGAAAGGGTAGTGATGTTTTAGCATTTTAGATTACTTTGAGGTGTGATAATAATCTAAGAGGACTAGAGGTGGTACAATACCTTGTACCTAAATGAAGCAGTGAGCAATATGCAAAGTGAAGTGAAGTTTGCTGATGGGACAAGAACCCTTCCTTGTGGTGATGCTGGAGGAATCCGGGAACATACGGAGATGTTAATAGTGATGAATAGGCGATACCACTGCAATTTGGACGGATACAAACACATTTTGTACCACGTGAAAAGAGTATTAGTGAATTTGCCACAGGGAAAAAGCTATTACAGTAGGTCTCATGGCAAGACTTAAGCCCGAGACCATGTTTTTTTTCAACTTTAGGTGCCCAGTGGCCAAAAACAATAGTCGTTAAAATCTTTATACATATATATATATATTTATATATTAAATTAAATTATCTATTAAATTTGGTCTCGATCGGACCATTTTTACAAGACTTATCGTGTTCACACACACACACATATATATGTGTATATATATATATATATGTGTGTGTGTGTGTGTGTGTGTGTGTGTGTGTGTGTGTGTGAACACGATAAATCTTGTAAAAATGGTCTGATCGAGACCAAATTTAATAGAGACGTGTATTCCTACATTTGCTCGGACGAGTTTGTAAACCAGACATATCGGTCAATGGGAACGGGTAGTTTGGGGGAGTTTGGAACTCAAAAATTGGGTTTTTTGTGTTTTTCATATGTTATTTTAAATTTTTTCTATTTTACCATTCACCATTAAAATCAGCTTAAAAAACTACACAATTTAGTTTCTTAATGTTTTTCTCTATCTCCAACGGTTACCGAGATATCAAAAAATCTAAACATAGTACGTTGTATTTTGAGGTTCCAATGTTAATATTATGGAGGATAAGGAAAAACTAATATTTCACTTATTAACCACTATTTTTAGATAAAACTTCATATTTAGCTACATGTGGTTGAGATTCATCCATTTATGCTTAAAAATCATAGTTTATGTGTTTATCACGGCTGCAAACCTGCATACTCTTTCCCCATGTTAATCATATGGAAAATAGGCAAACATTTATTTATGGACAGATGTTGATGAAAGTTGGTATAAATGTTAAAAATAAAAATTTTGAGTCATAAATGCCTACTCTCAGTGTTCCTCACAGCAGCAAATCTGCACACTCTTTCCCATATTAATCTTATGAAGAATAGGCAAGCAATTCTCATGTTTATCGACAGATTTTGACCAAACTTGTCATATATTATTATTATTATTTTTTTTTTTTGTATTTCTACGCCAGTGGCATTTTTAAAGTTTTGATGGGGAACGGTCCAAACCCCGGTCTTGTTACTACCTAACGTCGACCTGTTGTTAGGAAGCATAATTAATTAGTAGCCCAATGACAAATGGCGACTGGGTCCAGATTCGACCCTTGCGGGATTCGATCCGGCGACCTTCAGTTTTGAAGGCGGGTATTATAACCACTACACCACCCAGCCAGTTAAAGTAATTTTTCAATTTCTAAATTTTTATTAATTATAATTAATAAATTATTAATTAATAAATGATTAATTTATAATTAATAAATTATATAATAATATAATTTATTATATTTGTAATATAATATATTATTATTAGATTATAATAATATAATAATAATAATATTATTATTATATTATTGATTTGGAAATTTGTTGAGTACACAGGTCTGCTGCGATGGGGGTATTTTACATTTGATGTCTTGGGGAAAATCAGCCGTCTCATTTGGCAGCATGAGGCAACTCGCACTGGACTATTGCATCAAACCAAAGAATATTCAGGGGGAGCCTATTCATGTTAATTTTCTAATAATACAAAAATATTCCTTTTTCTCAAAAACCATACGAGATGGACTAGATCGGTTTTTACCATTTGTGTCTGTGTACTTCTAGCATCATTTTTATCCAGGGATTTATTACTTATATCAAAATAAATTTTTCATAATTTTTCAAAAAATTTATTTTTTCTAAAAAAATATTTAATTAAAATTACATAAAAATGACATTTATCATATTTTTTTAGAAACCCTCCCCCCCCCCCCGTTAAAATATCCTCTAAGTTACAGCTTTATAGACACACAAAAAAAAGGTTTGTTGCAATATCTCCTATAGTGACTAAGAAAACAGAGTCTTTTTTAAGGCAACTTTTGGAAAAAAAAGTAAACTTCAACATGCAGAGCTTGGAGTAGGCCGATAACATTATCAGCTATTTCGGCTGTGCAACGTTTGACTAAAATGCTCATATATCTGCTAATATTTATTACAGACAACAATAAATTTCACATTATTTTATTCGGGAAAATATTTTTTCACTAAAAAATATATCTTTTATGATATTGGTCATCCAACTCCCATTAAAGACACTTTAGTAGCCCTATTGTGTTGGATCACCCTTATCTTTGCTTGGTGTGCCCAACATAAGATCTGTAGTCTCTGAGGTTGTAAAGAACCTTTGTAAAAACCTTGTTGTGAAAACCTGGTTGTAAAACCTTTGGTTTATTAATGTTCCTTTTTTATAAAAGAACCTCTCTTGTAATGTTATTTTAAAGAAGATTTGTCCTATTTATATCATGTGACTTATAACTTACCAACCAGAGGCCTTCAACGCTCCCACCATCAGCTTCACTAGATTACCTAAAATTTTAATATTATATAATAGGGTACTAATCAATAGCAGGGGCCATTTTTAAGCACCAAAAAAACATAAATGATAAAAGTTAAAACTAGTATAGAGTTTGAATCACTGAACCTTTCTTAAAAAATATAACAATGCAATTAACACCAATGTAAGTAACACCAATAAATCTATACTGAGAGGTAGACGAGTAGTGATCTAGTGATCATGAATGACATCGGGTGACTAGATTGCTTAGATTGGGCCAAAATTATATTCATAAAAATAATCAACACATTAATATAGATTCCTAAATACCTATTTGAGAAATACAAAAGGAATAGTGGGATATTAAATCGGTTCTTTTTGCAAGTGGTTT
Organism: Nephotettix cincticeps; assembly: GCA_023375725.1. Lineage (NCBI taxonomy): Eukaryota > Metazoa > Arthropoda > Insecta > Hemiptera > Cicadellidae > Nephotettix > Nephotettix cincticeps. Next base: position 61,058,735 of record CM041791.1, on the reverse strand, counting down.
GTTACCAGTAGGCCTACTTATAATTAGACTTCAATTACTTTTATTCCACACACAATAGATGCCATATATTTGAAAAATAATTGTTGAAAAAAAATATAGGCCAACATTCTTTTTAATTAGCGGTCTACTTCAATCCGTATTTTCTATTTAAAGAAATCAGAAATGGCATTTCTAGGGTGTAATAAGTACTATTTATATCACAATTATTTTTCCCTGTTTTTGTGCATTTATTTTTATAATTATTACTGTTTGGACAGTTAACTCAAACGATAAAGCAATATGGTGGAGGATTCAATAAGGCTTCCCTCAAGAAGAAAAATATGTTGCACTTTTTTAGTGAATGACTGTATAGTTTGACAATTCTTACAACTTGTTTGATAAGTTTAAATCCCGAACGTAAGTAATTTTTATTTATATCGCAATGCTTGTAAATTTATGATTAATTATTGTATTTTTTATTTGAATTTATTGTCAGAATGATGTATAACTGCAAAACCATCCTTGACCACTGTAAATTATACCTTTAACAACATAAATGTTACATGCCAAGTTTTGCCCAAATTCCAAATCCTGTAAGGGACCAATGAAGTAACCAACCAATTTAAACCAACCAGTCATTTTTTTAAATATTCTTTAAAAAGTTATGTAAGTGATAATTTCTATAAACATTCATGATCAGAAATTGAAATTCCTCTAGGGCTGAAATTAAAAATCTGGAAAAGGACTACTGTATTTGGCTGTTAATTCTCTTTAATCCCAAGTAATTGCAGTGTTGTACTATAAAACGTACAGTTTGCAGCAAATAGCCTCAGGGCTGCGACAGACTTGTGTTCCACTGCTACTGTGCAGCATGATAGCAACGTACAGCCATGGAAACTCGTATGACCATGTAAAAATCCCAAAAATGTAGATTTTACAAATCCAGGTTATGAATTTTCTACGATAAATCAGTTTCTACTGTAGGTCTATTATCTTTCATTTGTTTGAAAAATATTAAGACATCCTTGAGTTAAAAAAAGATGGACTTACATTGTAAAATCGGTCTTGACTATTTCCCTAAATTATAGGCTACGTATTATTTAATGTATCATAGAATGTCATCATTCAAATTTTTGAACTGAATTTTTGTTTGCCGTTCTTGCAGTTATTCCCAGCATTGATTTTTTATGCTCAACTTTTGTGACAGCTATAATTTTGGCCACATCAGTCTGATGTTTACTATAAAAATGTCAAACAAAAGGTTTGAGGGTGAAAGGCATTATTTCTCATGACTATGTCTACTCTATCCACCTTCATTACCGTATATCTCTACATTTTTTTAATTAATATTAAAACATAATATAATTAGCAGAGGTTGCTTTCTAATGACTGTGGTGTATGATTATGGCATCCTACACATTACCTTGAAACCCTATAGTTTTCCATAGGCTACATTATAATTATTATGTGCAAACAATAAAAGATAAAACATCCATAAACTAAAACTCATTCCCGCCGCATTTCATAGTCCATTAAATGGCATTTGTTGACACAAATTTGCTTCTGGACCCAGTGATAAATTTCAACTGGCCTATTAGTAGTCAGAAGTTTTTTTGTTCTTATTTATTACTAACATGGCTAGCAATTGGAGCAGTCTCACACAAAATATTAAAAAACGCCATTGCGGTTGATAATTCGCAAAATATAAAATATAAGTTAATATAGAAATACAATATATATCTTATATGGTATACATAGGAGCAACACTGAAAATTATCTATATTAATTAATTCCCTGAACCTTAACTAATTCACAATGATAAATCAATGGTGATTTATGTTTCACATTGATGTAAATGAAACTTACTTCGTAAAAAGTTATTATATACATTTATTTCACATTGAGTTTTTTCCTGTGCAACACGTCCTTCAACAGACATCATTTGAGTTAAGCTAGCTTTAAATTCTCCTTTTCTCTCCGGGTACAAATCATAACCCCATTTCTGTTTCTCTCGAATTTCTTCGTCAGTTGGTCTTCGATGTCCAGCATCATTTTCATCGGCCATTGCAAATTATAAATAGTAATAATTACGTTCAAAACCACGGAGAAATACTGTTACAGATAAACACCATAAACTATAGAATTTTACTGGTCCTCTTGAACTAAATTATACAAACATAACCTAACTTGACAGTTGATAAAGATAGGGTTATGAAGAGGCGGAGTGGGAGCATCCTTTAGTATCCCCCAGCTTATGCTCGGTTGTCGTCATTGTGTGGATTATCAAACGCATTCATGATTGTCGATTCGATAGTCAAGGAAATGAAATGGATTGAATGAAACATCGAATAAGGATAAGGAGAAAGACGGCAGCAATAAGACGATGAGGAAGGAAATTAAAAATAATAACTTTTGACAAGGATATGTCTTAGCTCTGGGGGAGGGAGGGGGGGGGTGTTGGCGATTTTTAATATGGAAAACATGGAACACGATTCTATAGAAACTACAAGAACTTTTGTATTGAATTGCATTTTTTATGAGAAGAATAAGAACAGCTGTTTATGATGAACTGAAACCATTCACATTAGACATATCCATGATCTAACCTATTTCCCACAGGGAAGTAAATAATTACAAACATTTATAAATCAGTAACAGTCTATCCCACACTGTGTATCAGCAATATATTTTACAATTGAAGTTACTTCTTTTGCATTAGTATCCTCCGAAATCATAATTATAGGCAATGGAAATATCCAGTTGTTATTATGTTTATCTGTTTTATATTATTGTTTAACATGTGTGTTATTTAATAATACCTATATAAATTCTATTTGTCTGTATTCGTCAAAGATTCTTATTCCCTCATATGGAGCAGGAACTTTTTTTGGTTCCTTTTTTAAATAAAAATATTACTATTTACTTCCCTGTGGGAAATAGGTTAGATCATGGATATGTTTAAAGGGAACGTTGTCAGTTCATCTAAACAGCTGTTCTTATATGTTTCAAATTTTCGTGTTGCTAAGCCCCTCCCCCAAAGCTATAAGATATATCCATGTCAACAATTTGTTATAAGGAATTAACAATCACGAAGTTTATAAGATTGTTGGTATTACGCACTACTATAAGATTCTACCAGGCAAGTAATAAAACATGAAAATTGCAAGGGTTTTTAGCTTGTATAGGTCATTTTGTTGAAAAAACGCATATTGACCCATCCGACCTACTCTTATAGAGTTGGGTTAGCATGGTCTGACAGACCTAAAACAACAGGTGGGCAGTCTTATTTAATTACGCAAATTAAACCGTAGTGCAGTATATTACCAGAGAGAAACGGATAGTAAACCCATTCTTTACTATCCTATCTTTACTATTCTATATTTACTTATCACCTCTAGTTATTACCTTTGATTGATGTCATAGCCTTCACTAGGACATTTTGGGCAAATTATAATGAGACCATGCATTTTGTTGTTGTATTGTTCCCTATGCGTAAGATAAAACAAATCATTCATATTCTTAACATTGTCTAAAAATACAGACAATAACAAATTATAATACAAAAAAATATAACCAATTTTTACCTAATTGAAAATTAAAAAAAACTTTTAAACAAACCAAGCTTGATAATTATCTACAAACACCACAAAAAAGTAAATAAAAAGGACAACTTAATATACATTTCAGGTCAGATTTGTACAATTTGCAAATTTGATTTTTAATTTGCATCGTATCTGTCTACCAGCAATTTATTTAGGTGCTGTATATGTTGGGCTGATACCGACGTTTTGTAAGCTTCTAAACACAATGACTCAAGTCAAGTACCGTAATTAATAACATATTTGTCAATTTATTATTTGAGGGCACAGATTCAGAAATATTATACAGTCAAAGCACTGAAAGCAAAGACTACAAACAAATGAAGAGTGGTTAGTTGAGAAGAGAATCGGACTACGCTTAACTGCTCGATATTCGATGCGGTTGTGGGTTTCGATAGTTAAAATTTATCGTAACTTCAAACTTTTGAGTGCAGGGATACTAAAAATCGCTCACCTTACAAATGACGTTTTTCAATCAGCTGTACTGCCATGTGTGTGCACAATGTACAGTAGTGTACGAAGTCTCGCCACTACGAAAAGATCTACGAAAAATAACCGCAATATTAACCTTAATAACATAATATTTGGTTCATGGTTGGTTTGAAATCATGGAAAGTCGTAACTGTAATTTTGTCTAGTATAAAAATATGCTATATGTTACAGAATTGTCAACAATTTTGCAGTAATTGTCAACTGTTTTACAGGTACAAAACAGGTTTTGCAGGTAATGGGTTCTTTAAACGAGTACACTTCACAACTTGATGCTCGCAGAGCTCCTATAGTCTACAGGCATGTTGATGCTTTAGGTTAACCCCTACATATCCTTTTACTGTCTATCGCATTTGCTCCTAGTTCCACTGAGCGTTAAAATATTTCAAAGTAAAGTTTACTATGAATTTAAAATGTAATTTATGTATTTATCATATCTGATTATGTCTTTTTCCAACAGGACACAAGAAATCATGAGATTATTCTATAAAATAGAGGAAGACTCATGGTGAAAATCTTTATATTAAAACAATTATCATAAAGGTTTTAAAGCTCAACTGGGTATTAATATTGTTTTCTCGTTAGGTATATTCAATAACAAGCAAAATAGATAAAATACTTAAGATTACGCAACTATTTATACTTTAATATAATTCAAAGCATAAATTTTATAGCACCACAAAGGTAATGGAAGTCTGTATGAAAATCATAGGTTTACCCTGGAAATGAGAAAATTTAACCATGAATTTACATATGTTTTATTAAAGATTTACTTTTAGAAAATTCCATTGGAGAAAGTAGAAGTATTACCGTGTTCTTCAAGACAATACCTCGACCCAAGGTCGTTTTTTACCTTTTTTTAAGTGCTAAAACACAATTAGTTTGAGACCTTAAAAGAAGGGGTTAGAATTTATCTATACAATGTAAAATAAACGATATCAGTAGTCTGGCTAGGTTTCAATGTTTACATTTTCTAATGACAACATCCGTTTGCACTATATTTTGACAGTTCGGGAAGAAGAAGGAATAAAGTTGATTTTTCAGATAAACTGCTGGATCGAAATTAGTGAATTATTTGAAATAGTGGAATGGTAGATTTTAAGTTTTTCCGACGTCTGTCTCTATTACATTAATCCTTATCCTCTCCCAATATTTGACAGACGTTACTTTGAAATGTTGTAGACACTCGTGTTTTGTCATTTTGTAAACAATGAAGAATTAATTAACAATAACTTAAATGTATCAGTAGAGCCTACACCTTTCAGCCTTTTTAACCCGTGCGAATAACGGGTACTTTGGCTAGTTAACTATATGATAAAACTACATATGAATACAATAATTTATACAATCAACCATTTTCGTTTCAAAATTATTCATCCAAACTAACAACAATAAAAAACAATTTAAATAATTGTTGGAAATTTTTGAGGACAATCCCCTCCCACCAGGTAACACACCAAACTCTTTTGTTGGGAGATGTGATGCTACAATTCAGGTAACACACCAAACTCTTTTGTTGGGAGATGTGATGCTACAATTCAGGTAACACACCAAACTCTTTTGTTGGGAGATGTGATGCTACAATTCATACCTTTAATAAGTTTTATGAAATCCGGTTGGTAATTAAGGAAGAAATTGATTTTTCATATTCTTCAAAAGAAGAGCGGCATTGGGCGCTTTCAGACAACGTACTAAGTCTAGCTACAATGTACAATAGGCCTAAATTTAACTTAAAATGCTAATTTGTTTAAGTTTTTGAGCAGGTTTTAGTGGAGATAGTCAAACTATTTTACATATTTTTCGTTTTGCCAGAAAATAAAAAAAATATTTGAGATTTAAAAGCCCTTAACATTTGAACCATTTCTTTTACAGACATGCGGGTTTCGTCATATTATTTGGGACCTTAAAACCAAGAACCATGAAATAAAAAAAATCCACTCACGACTCAAAATTGAAAGTTTAAATGAAAACAATAATTTCTCCACAGGGTCTATACTATTATGTGTAAGGGGAGAAAGTTATATTAAATATTTTAACTAGCACCATCGGAATGTGCTAAAAAAGTGTTAGTACAGTATTTACAATCTTCACTCTATATCAACGGTTTAATCAAGAATAGAAATTGGTTTACTCAGTATGCTTAAATGTTGTCTTCAGGAGCCCGAATGTAATCTTGTGGGGGATAAGTAATAATGTATACCCTTCTTATTATTGAAAATACTGTGATGGAAATGTTATAGATCAATCAACTTCATATAGCTAAGCTTACAATAGCTTAGCTATATGAAGCTGAAAGCTATTTATGCTGAAAAATTAAATGATTTTTAGTGACTCTTCATATAAACTTAGACAGAATTAATTAAATAAATAGTACAGAATCTAAACTATTCTTTCGTTTAGGCAACGTCACTATGTTTAAAATGTAGGCCTTAACGGAGACAATTTTTAAAGCTATTTTCTACCACAGTTAGGACTATATTAGTTGATTTCAGTTTGCAAAGGGGTCGTGAATGTGATGGTGCGAGATCATGGCGTTCGGGTCCTCTCTTGATAGGCTACTTACTGCCTGCAATCCTGCAATCCTGGCCTGGCTTTGTTCCACCTCTGTGCAGTAGCTGTGATTGGTGATACTATTATGTGTGACTATTATTATTATGGATTATGAATAATAATGATTCTGCAGCTCCGATTTCACAATACCTAGGTAATATAATTTGTTGAGTATTTGAACTTGAATGTTAATTATGTAGTAGAAAATAAGCCTTATAACAAAATTATACCGTAAATTTTAAAGGAAATTGACCTATTAGTCTGCTTGATGGTTTTAATTATTTTTTAAGATCAAATATTTGTCTAAATATTCATATTGAAGTAAAAGCTATACAGTAATTTTATTTATTTATCAATAAGAGAATCTTGATTATGTATATTTTAAAACTTTATGGACAGCTAATAAACTACATGAATTGTATAAAAGCTGCACATTGAACAAATGTGACACCTTGGTGTATTTTTTCATAACGACATTTCATATATCACCAGCACCGCTGCGTGTGTCACGGTTCAGTTGTTGAGGAAATTAAAACATTCATCATTCGAACGAAACAAAGACTAGACTTAAATATCCCTTTAATTCCCTAGTATAATGTTCTAGATAAATAGTCTTGAAATGCACATTATTAGAGTTCTACTCTATTGGTCCACAAAATCAATTTGTAAGGTTCCAGGTGTTAATAATTTAGTGAAAGAGCATACAAACGTAGTGATGATTCAGTGTTATTATTTTCCAAAATATTAAATATTAAATCAATTTGAAAACTAATAATTTTTTACAAATACATATTTTTACGAACATCAAATGAATGTACGAAGTGAAATCAATTAAGCCCACTTCACATGACCCGCGTTTGAAAGCTCATGGGGATTACGGTCAACTGGTGGAGCAGACTAAATCAATATGGACCGTGTTAAATCTGCTACCAACCATAGCAACTTTCTGGACACTTCCCTAACCCACCCTCCTGCTTAGGGATAAACATACTGGTCAAGTAACTTATGTCAGATAAGTGAAATACAATGAAATTAAATACCCCGTCGCAGCAGACCTGCGTACTCAGCGAACTTCCAAAACAATAATATAATAATAATAATGATATATGTTTAATCAATATCTGTTAATAAATACGAGAGTTATTTGCCTGTTCTCCATAAGATTAACATGGGAAAGAGTATGCAAGTTTGCTGCTGCGAGAAACATTGAAAGCATGCATTTCCAGCATAAAGATTTTGAATTTGACAAATTATACCAAGTTTCATAAACATCTGTCCAAAAATAAAGGAGTTTGCCTATTCTCTATATGATTAACATGGGAAAAGAGTAAGCAGGTTGGCTGCCATAATAAAGCATAAACTATGAGTTTTAAGCATTTGAAGCATACTATCTCAACAACATGATGGTAAGTACCAAGTTTAATCCAAAAATACTGATTGATAAATGAAATATTAATTTTTCTCTATCCTCCATAAGATTAACATTGGAGCCCCAAAACACAATGTACTGTGTTTAGATTTTTTCAATATCTCGGTAACCGATCGAGAAAAAAATTTAAAGAACTAAATTGTGTAGTTTTTTAAGTAGATTCTAATGGTGAAAGAAAACCTTTAAACATTTTTTGAATTACTTATGAAAAATGCTCAAATTTTGGAGTACAAAACCCCCGAAACTACCCGTTTAGATTGACCGATATGTCTGGTTTCGTCTGAGCAAATGTAGGAATACACGTCTCCACCAAATTTGGTCTCGATCGGATCATTTTTACAAGAGTTATTATAATATATATATATATATATATATATATATATATTGGTCTCTGGGCACCTAAAGACAAAACATAACATAGTGCCGAGCTTAAGTTCTTGCCTTGAGACCTACGGTAATAGATAGATTCTTCCCTAAGAGAAATTCACTAAAAACCAGTCTAGACATTAAATATGTAATAATTTTTTTAATTAATTTTAAGACAATCCAATCTACTTATACAGTATAGCATAAACAATGTTTGTTGTTTTCTCGCTACAAATAGAAAGCATTTAAAAGTATATTTTATCTTCTTTCCCCAGAGATAATTAATTTTGACAAGCCAAAAACGTCCCATTTGTTAATGAATGGCAACAAACGTTTGAACAAAATGTTTTGACATACAGAATTCCAATCATTGGCCAAATGACGATCACAGGGAAGGTCGTCCTTCTGGTCTCAATGTATCAATATTCATATAGCCGCACCTTCACTTCACTAGACGTAATTAACGCCTTGAGAGGATGTCTAGGATAATGAGTCAACAGCCACCTATAGCCATCACAGTTATGTAAAAGAATAACTACGAAATTGTTGATTTACTGGGGAAAGTGGATGGGCCTCTGGTGTAGTAGGTTAGTTGATCTGTATATTTTGACAATAATAGTAAAGTGTACATCACATACAGTATAAACATGTTCTGAGGCTGGAAGAATTGAAAAGATACCAAAGAACTTACTTTAGTTTAGTTTTTGGTGTTTTACTTTCCAACGCGTGTTTCTTGTATTGAAAAAATAAGTATAAAACTATGATCTCTAGATATAAAAATGAATGTACGGTATGTAGCCTATGCCTGTTCTTTATGCATTGCCAAACTACTAATCAAATCGCCATGAAATTTTAGGAAGTTATTCTATGTGTCTGGGAAGGGTTTAGCAAAAACTAATTTTTGAAAACTAAGTTCGTTTCCATTTTATGATGTTTTAAATTTTCTTATGTTAACCTTATGGGGAATAAGCATTTTTAAAACTTTCTACGATCAAACTATTTGATATCTTAAGCTACAGCTGTTCTTTTCATTAGCAATATGCTTTAGTATCCAATGCCACATGAATCATTCATTAATATAACTAAGAAGTAAAAATGTGCTATACAAAATAAACATCTTTATTTGCCACATTAATAGATTACGATTTTGTGGATTATGTAATTATTTTTTCCGTCTGATTAAAAGTCAAGTGGCCAAAAAAATAATATCAATTTTTATACATATTACATTACCTATGATAATCAGCTGTTAAATATTTAAATATATAAAACATCGTCAAACAAGTCGTGTTAGTTACACATTTTACAACTCGAGAACGGCTGGACAGATTTTAATGATCATTAATTTTTTTGGATTCGCCTCTGCTCTAAAGTTATAGTTTTAAATTTATGTTATTTACACTCCAAATTTAATCTTTCCTATAAACGCCTTTTTAAGGTTAGAGTTGGGTTTAGGTTGGATTAGAAAACTGCGAATCAAACCACTCAGATTTATTTGTTTTGTGGGAATATTATTAAAACGTTTTGTCGTTTCAGTATTGTTATTAACTATGCCGCGTCCCCAGAATATCTAATCTTTCACAACGAAGCCGTAATACTATACGACTTCAGCACATGGCCAATCTTAAAGTTAACACGTATTTAGTGTAAGGCGTTACGAAATTTGCCGGGTCAGCTAGTGTTATATAAAAACTTTTAAACTAAACTTTTTCATTATATTATTTGGTAAATTTTCAAAAATAGAAATTATTACTTTAAACTCTAAATGTTACTAAAAATAAAACTCATAGATTAATTCTTCCTATTTAAAATAAAAAAATTATATGTAAAAATAAAAACTTACACACGGTAAATATAAAACTTTAAATGATATATAAATGAAAAGAGTTTGTTTCAATCTACTCAAATTATGTGCTAATTATGTATGTATTAATTGAAAAATAGATGGCATATGCATTAGAAGTTAAAATTAAAAACTAAAGTTAAAACCAAGTTAAGCCATTGAAATAAGCTAGAAATGTGTTAGGAATTTGTAAATTGAAGTTATGATAGAAATTTGAAAATCTCTATCAAATAGGTTTTTAGTTCAGCTGATTATTGTGCATTGCTTTGCTAATTCGGTATTCCACGCGTCTCGTTTGGTTAACGTGCTATCAACTGTGTAATGAAAAGGGGAACACTATGTATAGCCCACTATTCGAATGATACGGTATAAAAATAGGTGTAAAATTTGGATTCACAGTAGTTAGCCTTTTATTCTGCAACCCACACAATTGTTATAAATAAGCCTTTCATTTCGGTGAATGATGGGCTACTCTGAATTTCATATTTTTCACTTAAGTTCAAATAGATTCGAAAAATTATTTATCAAAGTAGCATATACAGTATTTATATATATCTATTGATATTATAATATATATATTATATATATATATATATACTGTATATATATATACATATATATATATATATATACTAAATGCGATATATATATATATATCGCATTTAGTACTGCGATGCACGAGGAATTTGTAATTTGTACGGTCGTATAATTAATTCCCAGTTCTAATTATAAAGGTTTCACTAGCATCGATGGGAGTAAGATAGCTCAGATATCTATGCAGATAGATACATTGAAAATGCAGAAGTTTTGAAAAAATAAAATGTAAAAAATGTTCTCGAATTTAACCAAGAAAGAATTTGAGAAAGATGTTAAGAAATGCCAAGTGGTTATTTACTTGACCCAGAAAGTTATTCTCCAAACGTCAAGTAACGAGATGCCCGAGTCCCTGCACGTAGTTGCCGCTGATTGTTTTGTCTCTGGTTCTGATCATGTCTTTAGTTATGTCTCCTTTTCTGTTAAGATATGATGTTCTAAGCATACTAGTTCTCTTAAGCATCTTCGGAGATAGCTTCACTGTACTTAATATCACACTACACTGTAACTTAATCTTTTCATGAAAATGCATGTTTTGTGCTCTAGTTTGCAATATTATTGCAAAAATGTAATCACGTAAATCTATATAAATAAAATTAGAGTTTGTCTGGACATTGCTCAGAATTATATATTTTTTACTTATTTTTATGTTCCGTGCATTAGAGAAGCTGAAACAAGTCTTATTTCAATTTGTCTCTGTATTTCTGTTTGTGACGCTTCAAGAAGCATTTTACACTGTCTTCTCCAAAAAAAAAACGGGAGAAGTGCTAACAATGGAACTTATTTCATACATTATCTACACTCCAGAGAAGTGTTTTCAATGCTTAAAATTGTCCGCCGCCCCTTGAAAAGTAAACAACGAGCATTTAAAAACCCAGTTTTTGCGCGATATTGGTCGCATTTTTCTTCAGTTTTCAATGAATAACCTACTGGTTTTTTTATAAAGTTTTATTTCCGGATCAACGTTACAGAAACATTATGCACAGAAACAGTAACAGAGAAAAATAACAATAACTTTGGCGGGTTCGCTCTGTTCAAAGACACCCTGAAATTGCTAATGTAAACAAGTTAACAGAATGATAAATAATTAATAATAAAAGGCAAAATAAACATAATAAAACATAAAAAATTAATTGTTTTGTGATATATATCAACAAAGGAAGATCTTCCAGGCTGGTGACATCCTGAGGTAGCCATAATAAGCTGTCTTTGTAGTTAAGATATTTAATAGAAAGAAATACAAACAGCTGTTGAATCAATATTAGTTTATATTGGTAATTGATTTAAAACTCATTACGAAATCATACTATATTAAAAGTTAAGTTATTTTAACGTATAACTAATAATAATAATGGTATCAATGTTCTAATCTATTTAATTGTAAAGTAGTGTTTAGTAATAAGGCTGGGTATTGATCTATTATATTTTTATTGATTTGTTTAGGACTTAGGTTTACATTTTGGTATGATGACCTTTCTTCTTTAAACTGAATCCTATAACCCGTACAAAGGACGGGCTTACTGCTAGTATGTTATATTATTGTAAATATTATTGCGATATTAAAACTAGGATTGGATATTTACAAAAAATTGTGTTTGTGTATTGTTTGTATACAAAAAAAATAATAACATAAAAACGTTAAAAGAAGAAATTATTAAATACGACATGTCATGTTTATACAAAAAGTGTAAATACGAAAAAGTCATGTTTGAAAGTATTTAATATTGATACAACAGGAATAAAAATGTTAGATGGCGCAGGTACAACAAACTTTAAAACTTGAGTTGATGATTTTAAGCAAAGTTGAAGTTTTTTAAGCTTATGAGTTTTTTATTATTCATAAGGAAGAGGTTTTTATCAACTTTAATTTGTTATTAATCCTTATTATAGAGCATGTTTTTTTTACTTATAACCATTAAATTTGATGGTGTTCCGTGGTATTAATAGAGTGAATAACACAAAAACGTAAACAAATACCCTTAAGCGATTGAATCCCAAAAAACAGGTTGATGCGATGATAACGCCACGAACGAAGTTATTTTCGAGACATATTAGAGTTATTCGGTACCGGTGTGGAGTGTTAGGGCTACCTACTACAGTAAATGCTTGATCACACAAACACCCACTTGTGTCAAGCCGAGTGATTGAACACCGTAACTCAGATAGTAGTAATGGAACTTGATACGCCCTTATTGGCTTCCCTTGTTTCCATTACCGGTGTCCGCGCAGCCTGCAGACATCCATATCCATATCCATATGCACACCGACGCATCTCCAGACACATCCACATACATGACGTCACATCCACATACACATCCGCACGTATAACATCACATCACACCCACATCTACATGCACACCGTCACATCTCCAGACACAGCCACGTACATGACGTCACATCCATATGCACACCGTCACATCTCTAGGCACGTCCATACACATAACGTCACATCCACAGGCACATTCACACGTATAAAGTCACATCACACCCACATCCACATGCACACCGTCACATCTCCAGACACATTCACATACATGACGCCATATCCACATGCACACCGTCACATACCCAAGCACGTACATACCCATAACGTCACATCCACACGTATAACGTCACATCACCCACATCCACATGCACACTACCACATCCACATTCACACCGTCACATCACACCCACATCTACATGCACACTACCACATCAACACACACCGTCAAATCTCCTGACACATCCACATACATGACGTCACATCCACATGCACACCGTCACATATCTAGGCACGTCCACATGTATTACGTCACGTCCACATGCATATATCAACACGTATAACGTCACATAACACCCACATCTACATACACACTGTGGCATTCACATGCACAACGTCACATCCCCAGGCACGTGCACGTGCATAGAGTGACATCCACATGCACATACACAAGAATAACGTCACATCATATCTACATCTACATGCACACCGTCACATCCCCAGACATGTAACGTATATAACGTCACATGCACTCATGCACATGCACATACATATCCATATGTACACCGTCACAACGACATACATACTCACAAGCACATCGTCACACCAGAATTGTTGCCGCTCTCAACCATTTTAAACACTACTCGTGTCAACGTTTTAAAAGCTCTTGCGTAATTTCTCCTGAGTCCATGTTTCCTCAGTAATTACTATTTTATGTTATTTTACGTAGATATTGCATATCAATTATTGTTTTTATCGAATATCAAATACTTAAACTTCTAATCCCATCATATTAATCTACGTTTCGATGAGGATAAAATAAAATAAACAAATACTAAACAAAATTGTAGCTTATAAATCAGAAGCTACGAGTATACTGATATCGCAGATCAGTAATGGTTCTGGAATGGACTCAGAAATAATTCACTGGTAGGTTTTGTAGGGATTCAAATTGTTAGCGTTGACAATTTGCCTTATCCCTCGAAAGAGTTCACCTTAGCAGCCACATGGATGACAGTTTAAACTTGGAGTCATTCGCGTGATGTGGCTATGTAACACGGCCATCGACTCACCAATCACGCCAGGGAATGTCAAAGACAGCGGCAACAGTAGTCCCAATAGTCACACCCAATTCTTTATTTGAATGTAGTTGGATATCTGCAAGGCTATTAATGTATCACGGAATTACTGGTATCGTGTTAAAACTATACGCACTCTCATTTTGTGTAGGCTGCAGTACGCATGCTATTTTCTATGATTAAGCAGTAATTTTTCATATATGGAGTGGAATGTGGAAACTCTCATTGTGCTCCTTATTTGAAAACTGTATACAAATACGGAGAGATTTTCATTCACCCTCGGATCTGCATCTGTTACAACATTGTCCTTTGCTACACCACGATTGTTATGATTTATCTGGCAAAGTGATTAGTTGAGACCGTCCAGCGCAGCGCCTCCGTATAACCAATGACGCACAGACTATAAGGTTCGCCCTTGTACATAGTGACAGTGTCTAAAATCCCCACCCTTAGGTGGTCGTACCTCTCTACTTCATCATATTGAAATAATATTAGATTGATGCAATTAATCAGTGGAAAGAGCAGTTAAGAAATTTGTTTAGGATAAACGCTCTTAATGGGTCCTAGATGGCAGCATTTAAACTACATACTGTAGATGTTACTAAGAACTACGATAAATTATAGTATGATTTCAAACAATTTATAAGCACAGATTACTATTTTCAGTATTTAGTTTTATAGAAAGCAACAAATAAGGCGTGGTACTAAAAAATGTAAGAAATTATTGTTTTTCAAACTCCCTTTAACTAAAGTTATTTCAACTTTCATAAAATTCAATATTAAAAAGATCATGCTGATTTTATTTTATAATTGTAATGACTGACCAATGACCACAGTCCTCTCTTTCCCAACTTGCTCATCTCCTTAACCAACCCATCTTATTTTGTATCCTATTGTGTAGTAATATAATATGTTTATACCGTTTTTAAACTTATTTTACCTTAAAAGATACAATAATATATTAGTACCTGGTGACCGAGCTTTGCTCGTATAGAATAAGACATGTATTATAAAAATTAATTAGAAAAATTAAAACACATCTGTTACTCAATGAAAACATTTATGTGGTTGAAATAAAACCGATTTAATACACCATAATTAATATAGCACTGAACAAAAAGTATCGCCCCTGGTGGGTATGGAACTCGCGGCCTATAGTTCTTGAGCCCGACACGCTACAACTCGGCTACGACGTTAGTCAATTGAGCGATGCCGTTTAACGTCTTTTAGCCAAAGCCGATCATTTACTGTTTAATTATCCATACCGTTATTATTAGCCTGTGATCAACTGATTTTTGTTATAAACGGAATGAGGATTGAAAAGCAAAAGAGAAATTTAATTTACATCAATTTATTGGTTTGTTTGGCTTCAAGCAATGTAACGAATACGTTTTCTATCAAAACACGGAAGATTTTGGAAATACTTTTTTCTGCTTTTATTTCGCACAGCTATGTTATCCTTTAGTTTTTACAAATTGTTTAGTAGCCTGATAATTTTGCATTTATTTAATTCATAAAATAAATATTAATGCATAACCTCTATATTGTTCCCCGCAGTCTTTAATCAAGAACTGTCAAACGGTTATAAACAGCTGTTTTGGTTTTTATTGTTTACATTTTATTCTCCATAAGCGTACTACCATAAACTTAATATTACAGTAAAACACGAATTTTCCTGGACATTAGACCTATCTAGAACTTATTTTCTACTCGGAAATTAGTTATTTCCAAAATTTAAAGAAAATCCTCGGTGCCGTTTTCGAGATTCGTGTGCAAATATATATATATATATATATATAATTATATAATATATATATTAATTTATAATGTAAGAATGATTATGAAAAAATAATAGAAAAAATAAAACAATTTTTCAATAAAAACTTATGTTTGAAATAAAAATATAAAAATAATTAAAAAAATAAAAAAATTTTATGAATAATTTTCGAGAAGACATAACTCTAGAATATTACAAGCCAATAACCTTTTAGCGAGACGTCATTTTGTTTTTTCCACTTTATCCTATCACGTTTTGATAAAGAATGAGGATTGAAACAAAAAGTTTTTTACATCAATATTATTTTATGTATTAAAATTATGTAAGATTTTTTATAAAAAAAATTTTAAATCTTTTTTCTGCTTTTATTTACATATTTTTATTAGTTTTTACAAATTGTATGCTATTCATTTATTTACTAAAATAAATTGAACTATATTGTTATTTAATATTAACATCATTTTTTTTAATTTACATTTTATTTCATTATTAAAATTTGAATTTTAAATAAATTCAAAAAAACAAATTTTCATTGATATAATTATTTTCTATAAATTGATTAAATTTATCCTTCATTTTTAATTCATTTTAATAATATATCTTTTTTTTCATATTTATTTCAATTTCATTTATTTTTTTTTTTTTTCATTGATTTCACTTAGATTTTAACATACAAATTTGTGGGAAACAACGTTTTTTGTATTAAAATGAAAAGTTAAAATCATTTAGAAGGCAAAAATATACTAAGAAATCGCAAAGGGAGGATTCTTTTATACGAAGCTATTTAGGAGATAGATTCCCTCTCAGATCCTGGGAGATTACAAGCCAAGTGAACCTTTTAGCGAGACGTGGCTCATGTTGTTTTTCACTTTAAATGTTCCAGTTGTTTTAGTACCGTTTAAAAGATATCACGAGTTTGCCTCAGTCTTTTAAAAACAAATCGCAGGTCCTACCTATTTCCTGTATGATCAGAAGGAGCGTGATTATTTACTGTTCAAATTTACGAATTATTAATTAAGAAATAGAAACTTTAAATCTGTTTTTTAAACTTCAACTTGATCTATTTAACCACATATACAGTTTAATTTTACATATTGTTGCCAATTTTTACCTCTCTAGCAATACTAATTGAGAGAAAAACTAGTAAATTTTATTGGAAATATTTACATAATCAGCCAAGCGTATTCATTCAATGAAGTTACTTCAAACAAAATCAAAATAGGAAATTTAATAATAAAATGAATAATAATAATAATAACGATATGCGTACAAAAAAGATAGTCAGTAACATGGGAGCTCGGCATTTGAAATAAATACAAAATTAAATTAATATAAATAATACATAAATATTATACATCAATATCAAAATTTTAATGAAAAAAAGCTGAAGTTAGAAAAAAAATATACATAGTAAACAAACTATAAGTAACAACATAATTTTTAATATATCTGTATTTTCGAAAATTTAACACTCCTTGCCCTAGAGTCTTTTCAACAGTTATCTTAAGAAGCATTTTTTCTTTTGATTCCCTTTATAAAAGAAGAAGTAAGGCTCAATGTACTGTTCATTTACAAGGTTTTACATACTTTGATTGATAACCCCTTTCTTTGTAGCAACTTGCACATTCACGTCCCCAAAAATAGTTTACGACCGTCCATAGTTTTTTTGAGTCTCGTTGCAGCACTAATTATTTCTATAGTTTCACTATGTTTAAAGCTTTCGGTTGTTGAATTCGCATAAATTGGTAGATGTATTCTGCTTCAATTTCAATATTATACTAAAACAAACAGATATAGAACTCTAATTTTTCTTTTTTGTTGTTAGGTTATGTTATACAGTAGTCATTTTTTTATCAATATAATATTATAATTTATTTTGTATTTTATTATTCATCTAGTAATAAGCTTATGTTTTAGTTCTAATTGTTGTGTTAAGCCTAATTTTGGCTATGCCATGGTAATTTTTCCTGTAATATTTATTTGATGACATCAACTCATTGTTTTTCAATACAGCTGTTTTTGGTTTGTATTGTAGTGTATTTTCTGGAAATAAATAAATAAATAATTTACATACACATACCAAGAATAATTCTTCCTCATATCTCTTTGTAATATCGCCCAAACACCGACCCAACGACAACAACTGGGTGTATAACCTGTTCAGATAAGAAGACAAGAAGGCTGCCAATACCAACATAATCCTGGGCCTGAAAGTTATAATGGTCTAAATATCAATAATGTTGCTATTTTCACATATAAACACATTTAATATCTTTCATATGGGTTAAAAATATCTCAGTAAGTAGTACAATGGCATCTCTATTATGGAGGACTGTAAAGAATGTTTCATAAAATACACTAGTACGGTAACTGTTATTTTGAAGCCAGCAGCCAAGCACTTTGATGACATTAGAATTTGCAATTTGATGTAAAAAATCAAAGTTGATAAAGATTTTTTATCATGAAGAAAAAATCTATTGATTGAGCTGCTATTATTTTAGTGATTAGTTACGTTCAAAACTCACAATGAGACAAACTATCCATGAATTAATGCTATGCAGGTCCTACTCGTATACTCAAACTCAAACAATGCAATGGCTCATTCAAACACATAGTTTTTGCACATATTTCAGAGGCTGGTGCATTATTAAAACTACCTACTAAAGATTTTTTATCATGAAGAAAAAATCTATTGATTGAGCTGCTATTATTTTAGTGATTAGTTACGTTCAAAACTCAAAACTCGTATTACGGTAATACTAATATAATGTTATTCTTAGTTCATCTTTATAAATAAAGTTTTGTCTGTACATTGCTCAGAGTTATACATTTTTTAGATATTTTTACGTTTCTTGCGTTAGAGAAGCCGAAAAGTCTTATCTCAATTTGTGTCTGTGACGCTCCAGGAGGCATTTTACACCGTCTTCTCCGAAAAAAACGGGAGAACTGATGAAAATGAAACTTATTTCATACATTCTATACATTCCAGAGAAGGTTTTTAAAGGCTTAAAACTGTCCGCCGACCCTTGAAAAGTAAATAACGAGTATTTAAACACCCACTTGTTACCGGTAGATTTTTTGCTTCAGTTTTAAATAAATATCCTACTGACAATAATCAGCTGTCTTTGTAGTTTAAAGATTTAATAGAAAGAAAAACAAACAGCCAAACAGCTGTTGAATCATAGTTTATATTGGTCATTGATTTAAACCCATTTCGAAATCATAATATATTAAAAAGTTATTTTAACGTATAACTAATAAGGAGGAAATTAATTGAGGAATTTACATAAAGTATTTTAAACAAACAGTTCTGACATAAAAGACGTTAAAAACTCGAAATCACAAAAATAGTCGTAAAACAGAGTGATCAAACAAACAAAATCACCAATGGAAATATAAATGGAAGATGAGATAAGCAAAACAGACGATGTAATCAATCCTCAAATTTTAACGAACCAACATTGCGATGTTCATCAACTCGGTTAAGCAGCTGGAGAGATTTCAGTGCAAAACAGAGTCAGCTGATTTTATCGTGAATTTCCCATCGCTGTATTACAGAACATTAACTGATTCTATAAATTATTTCAAAGGATTATCCCGACATAATTAATGACGTCCGCCATACTTTGATGAGTTTCGTGCAATCCTGCTATTTATCAGGGTCCAAACTAGTGGAAACATTGATGACAAAAAGTGGAGTTAGAAGGTTGCTGGGGGCGGCGGGGTGATTCCCCCTCCATGCAGGATGTTGTCAGTCGGTATGCGTTTGGCGTCAGGGGCAGTTGCATGTGACAGTGAAGCAGTCGAGTACAAGATAATATAACTAACATAATCGTAACTGTAAAAAAATAAAACGTAATATAATAATTACTATTATGTCTTACCGATTCTTTAAGACTGGGTAAATTAATGATATAATATTAGTTGAGCTGATTTTTTGTAAAATATTAAAAATGATTTATTTACTGTTTCCTGTTAAATTTCCTAAAATTATTAAAGTGTGTTTCATATTTAATTTAATTGCATATTACGATACTAGTTCAGAAAGTCACGCTTTACCGGATCGCGATCAAGTAAGAGCTACATCAGCACTGGCAAAGAGTTCAGCAAAACCTACGTACTCATTTCATTCTCATGGAGAATAGATAAAATCGGTATAAATCGCTTGGTTATTGAAATACGAGTAAATTAATAAAATTTGGTATGTGTGTTTATTTAGCTCAAAACCTTAACATAAATATATTACCACGAAAAACCATCCCCACTGCAGTAAACCTTACGAAAGCCAAATTCCCTAATAGAAGCAGTACTATTCGTTTACTATGATGGGAATAGTATAAGTTCCAAGAAATTCCCTTTTCCCACTCTACCGAACTAAACCGACTCTACTCACGCCAGCGTGCTGCGTGTGATCTCGTTACGTAATAATACGAGTACTTATTACATATATTTATAACTACATATAAGTCTTCTTGTTGCAATTTCATAACTTACATTTAAAGAAAAATGTGTTGAGTTCTCTGTTGGAATGAATAAATAAACAACAAGAACGATAACTTTTTTTACAACCACCCTCTTCAATTAAAACCGCAAATTGCATCCAAGTCGACAAACACGTTCATAGATCGCCACTTCTACCTTCTGGGAGCTGGTTCTATAAGAGACCAATAATTTTGTTTGCATTAAAAATCACTTTAATATTAAATAAATTTAGTATTTAATTTAAATTCATTTCCATTTAAGTTGAATTTAAGGTAAGGAAACGCATAAATAAAAACTGAAGTTTTTGATGCTATTAATTTTAGAAAAGAGGAGTGGAGAAACAATATTGGTTTTTGGCTTTTCACTCGGTTAATTGAATTACCTTGAGGGTGAAGCGTGCTCCCCCGGAGGGCAGAGGAGAGAGGCGAGAGGCGAGAGGCGAGAGGCGAGAGGCGAGAGGCGAGAGGCGAGAGGCGAGAGGCGAGAGGCGAGAGGCGAGAGGCGAGAGGCGAGAGGCGAGAGGCGAGAGGGCCCTCTGCCGAGACCGAGACGACAGCCTACTGCGGAAGTCTACCCAGCGCCACTTGAAGGACTTACATTCTATTAAAACTTATATATTACTGACTAAGGCTGACATGTTCCTTAGACGTTTTAGTCTAAGGCATCTAAGTGCAGTCTAAGTGCATCTAAATAACGAACTGGTCTAGTTATGAGGGATACTAAATTTGTTTATTATTCTTTAGGCATAAAATATACAATCAAACCAACCACACACTAATACATCCCAGTGTAAAAATAGTGATAACGATAAAACACTAGTGCTACAAAGAAATTTCATAACATAATGAAATTATATTATATCAAGTTTTCCTCGTCAAGTTTTCAAAACTTTTCAGTGAGTACGATTTGTATATAAAAATATGCACACATGAAATTATAATTCTTCTTTTGCAGCTTAAATCTGTAGCGGTTTTAGATAATGGTAGAAATTGATGTATGGTTATAATAACAAGAGGTGTTGAAGAAATTGTTTAACAAAATATATAGTTTATTATATTAATCATTAATCCTGATATCTATCAGGATTATTTCAATATTATGCAATAACAATGCGTAACTACAACGTATTAGTCATTGAAGTAAGCTGAGAGGAATTACAGAAGTGCCCCAGGTGGTAAGGTGGTCAGGTGGTGTGTTGAACAATTACAAACGCTAGTATTTACCTACCGGTTTGTGCCAGGTATTAGCTTACGTGTATTTACACATATCCTCATCCGTTTTGGGCGTATTCTACCTAAGTGTTTTCCCCTTACTTTATCACTTCATTGGTACTTTACTGAAGAGATAGTATTGTAAATGTGACATTTTCTAAATAACAACTGTTCAAGTACGATAAAAGTAAATTAAAACATTTTTGGGAGCAAAATTTAAAATCATTTTATGAATACACGTTTGATTTTCCTTAATTGAACATACGCACGTTCATTAGTTCACACTATTAAATGGAAGATAAAGTAAGTGAGCAGTTTACGATATTTTTTTAATTCTTATTTCTTCATATAAATATATTTAGTTTTGATTTTATAAATTATAGTAGAGTGAAAGAGAAAATTATAGTAGGGTGAAAGAAAGTATAATTCATGTAAGCTATATTTCCTTAAGCTAGCAACTACGTTTTTTCTCCTTAAAAAATGTCATTCATAGAGCAAAACCTGTGTTTTACACAACAACATGAACCACGTCTCGCTGCAATATTTTAACTGAGGTAAAAGGTGTGATTGCCATTCTAAGCGTTCAAAACATCTGAAACGATTAAAGTGAAAAAACCGTGTGCAACGTCGCGCTAAAAGGTCCACTTGGCTTGTAATCTCCCAGGATCTGAGAGGGAATCTATTCCGTAAATTGCTTCGAATAAAATAATCTCATTTGAGATCCTAAAATGTTTAATAGTGTTTTCGTATTGTTATTAGATAAATAGAAGGTTTCCTACAGGTACGGATATCTTAAATGGATTTCATAAATCCTTATCAAAACAGAAAATTGATAGGCTTTAATAATTTATTAATATGATTTTTTTCTTGAAACAAACAATAATAGAAGAGAGTGACAAGTTATATGAAACTTTATACATTGGTTGGTTATATCCAATGACATGTGTTACAGTACTTGAGGCAGACTTCACTTTCCCCTCAGTGAATAAATTGCTCAACTAATGATGTGTGAATCATTCCATAAACTAAATGTGACTCATTACCTATACGAGATGAGAATAATTATGATCCTTCATCTACTAAAATATCGTTAAATCTCCGCTGTATTATTTTTAGTAAATCATGATCATCCTACGGAGAGTGGGGCGGTGTCAGATTAAATAAAGTGATCCATGTCCATTTAATTTCAACCTGTATTTTAGGAGTAACATTTACATGGATCACTTTATTTTAATCTGACACACACAAATAAACATTTTAAATCTATTTGATTAGAACGGATCACAAAGAAGCAATATGTATACATACATACATACACACACACACACACACACACACACACACACACACACACACACACACATATATATATATATATAGTGAATATAGTGATTATTATGAATACGATAATTCAACTTGTATACCAGAAAGCTAAAAATATATTAATATCCAAGCAAGACTATTAGGCTAATGGAGCATTCAATAAATCAGAGTCAATTTATTGTTCATTGCAAAGTGGCCATGTCCTTGCTCGAGGAGGACGTGAGTGGTCATTGATGACGTTAATTAAAATAACTGATTTTGTGTACGATCGAAAAATTGCACGTTTAATTAAAATAATAATTATTTAAAATCAGTTGATTTATTATTAAGATTTTTGCTTTTAGAAACGGCATTTAACGGTATTACTTTATCTAAAGCATAATGTATATTATAAAAATATAATATTAACTAACTAGGCCTATAGTAACTTGTACCTATAAAATAGTCACTTTAAATCTTTTACTTAAACTTCCTTAAAGGATATTTCATTGATTGATTTTGACTACCAAAGCATTTATGGCTAAATTATTAGTACTCACTTTGTTTAAGCAATAACTCTTCAGCAGTTTTATTTATAAAATAACTGCTTATTCACATTTTCCAACAATAAAAAACGTCCTTAAACAACTAATTCATTATTACATTAAATGACACAAATATTTTGTAAGAACCCTTTCGATTGCAGTAGGCGTATAGGTATTTGTAGAAAAATACAGTTTTACAGTCTTATAAAACTTTAAAAAACACATAAATAGAACAAAACTGTAATACTTGAATCTTATGTTAAAATCTTATATTAAAAATTACAAATAACATATTTGTATATTTGTTAATAAACAAATATGGTATTGTTATTGACAATAGGTATTGTCATATGCGACTTAAACATAGTTTAAGTAGGCAAAAGTGTTCAATAGGGAAATTATAAAGCAACACATTTCATAAAGACTGGTTTCTATAGAGTCGTTTCTTCAAATGTATAGTTTGATTCAATGATTGTAAATGAAACGGCATATTAGATGATATGATCGTTTTACACAATCACATCAACGAACGTACAGGGAATGAAACCAAGTCTTTGGAATATTAAATGCTATAGAATTAAATTAACTATTCACTAAACCAGAGTAAGTTTACACTGTTACTCTCAGGCAGGTTCTCGTCCAAGTAAAAATATTCTCTCTGTCATGGCCTTTAATGAGATTTCTTCCTTAATTACTTGGCCTTTTGTCGGTGTATTCTCAATGGGATCTAGAAGGAAGACTTTCCATTAGTCCGGCAAGAAAAGAAGCAAAAAGTGATTACATTTAAATAAAGCTTTCTAGGTAATTATTTTTGTTAGTGTGGAAAATAATGATTTTCACTTATATATTATAAAGCATCTAGTTGACGTAAGCTATTAAATTGTCATGACTTTATACTTTAGGGCAGTGAGGAACTTTTTATGGGTGGAATATTGTTTTTTTCTAATTTTATATGTAGTATGTGTTATGCATCTGATTAGGATATATAGTTTATGTATCAAGGTTTTGGTTTTTTATCATTATGTGGTTGTTGGGTTCTCCATCCTTTGTTATTGTTATTGTTTGTTCATAAATTTTGTTTATAATTTATTTCATAAAAGATGTAATATTTAAGAAAAAAAAATTAGTCTGTTAAATGAATAGTTACATACTTAAAGCTTTTCAATGTTTTTTCCTGTATAATTTATTTGTTATCTTCTCTCAAATAGCTCTAAACTAGAGAGATAAATGCAGCACTGCTATGTAAATCAACAGCGCTTGTATTTTGGGTGTTCGAAATAACCCAAATGTCTCATTTTAAAAGGGGTTAAATTATGAAGTAATTTCAAATTCAGATTCAGATTCAACTTGCTTTATTTTGACAGTTTTGACAAGAACTGCATAATAGTGTCAATAAATTACTGAGTAGTCATAATAACTATGTATAATAATGAACTATGAAAATAACTAGGATTCGTCTTTATAAACAATAAAGTCCTTAACATTATAAAAACATTTTCAATTAAAAATGCCTTAACCATATTTTCAAAAATGTTGGGGCGACTTGCCTTTGCCTTTATGGAGTTTGGAAGAGCATTACAAAGTGAAACTCCATTGTAAGAAAAATGATTTTGAAAAAAACTGGTTTTATGTTTAGGTACTCTTGCATTAAAAGTTTTTCTAAAATAATAATTTGAAACTAATTGTGAAGAAAATTTGTAATGTTTGGTAAGAAAAAGGGTTATTGTATTTAATATATAAATTGAAGGAAAAGTTAAAATTTTATTGGTTTTGAAAAGTGACTTGCATGGTTTTCTGAAAATTACTCGGATGGCTTTTTTTGCAATTTAAAGACAAATTTTGTTCTTTGAGACTCATGCCCCCAAACAGCAACGGCATAGTTTAAGAAAGGATAAATAATGCCATAATATGTTGTGAGCAACACATGTGTGTCTGAAAATTTAGAAAGTGTCTTTAAAACGAAAATTCCGGAAGAGAGCTTTTTACAGACAAAATCAATATGAGCATGAAATTTTAGACTACTGTCAATTTGAACGCCCAAGAACTTAACGACTGAGGTTGGCTCAATGTATTCTTCACCAATTAAGTAATCAATGCGTTCAGAAGCTCCTGCTTGGCTTATTTTGAATTCCACAATTTTCGTTTTACTTTGATTTAAAACTAATTTGTTTTGATTTGCCCATTGAACCACAGCGTTACTCTCAATGAAGCTCTTGATTTCTAGGCTAGAATTGTTATTAGCATCTACAACTAATTAATAAAGTAATTGATTATGAAGTCGTAGTTTCCCCTTTTAAAATGGAAAAATCTGTTTTTAGATAAAAACAAATCAAATCATATCCAATAAATTGTACAAGTGTTAGCCAATGGTGTTAATTGTCTTCTGAATCACTACGGAATTGGCTTATTAAAAAAGGAACTTATTCTGTGCATGGAAATTAATGTTTTAATTGTTGATTTACGTAAAAATACAAAACTTGTTGAACATTTTTCCAAAGAGTGGTTAGAAATCTTTGGCTTTGTAATCAAAACTTAAAAAGAGAACATCAACCTAATTAAAGTTAAATTTGTATTAATTTAATTATTTAGTTTTTAATTTATTATTTCATTACTGTCTCATTGGGTCTTGAAAAACGTACCATATACACTTACACGAATCATCCAAATCTGTTAAATTAAACCCCAAACATCACATTTACTTTGCAGAAAGTCTCAGTATAAAACGTAAAATTTACATTTTTAAATTTTTGTATGCTCTAAATTTTAAATAATGATTAGGGAACTAATACAACTAATAAATTTTTAACTGTTCTTTATATAAATGTTAAAATATTTTATTGGCATGCACTAGAATATATTCTCAAATTGTTTTTAGTTGGCTTAAGAATGCTTAGTGACGTAGCATTGCAATTACAAGATGAAAGTGGTAGTATAATATATCATGATCCACACATTCTAAGGTGAAGGTGGTAGTTTATTCTTCATGATTCACACATTTAAAGTGAAGTTGGTAGTTTTATATCTCATGATCCACAAATTATAAGGTGAAGGTGGTAGTTTATACTTTATGATTCACAAATAGATTTTATTGAAGGAAGCAGAACAGATTCATTAGGCCTTTACGACCTCTAGTCAATAAAACAGTTTTCGTATTCATAATTGCCCAATCAGTGAATACTAATTGAACTTTATTGAGTTGGCCCAAGTTTAAAGCATTCCTCCTAACAAGAAGGAGTGGCAAACTGCCAAACTCATTGTGGAGACACAATGAGTTTGCATGCAATGAGTTGCATTGCTCTCTCTAATATCTTAATACTTTCCTCAATGTTATGTCTATTATGAGTGTGGTGAAACCAGACTTATAATAATTCACGGTTGTATTGAGAGCGCCCCTTGATAATAATAATAATTATTATTATTATAATAATATTATAATTATTTTTTGACTTGTCTAAGATCCAGAAACAATATTTGGAAAGGTCGGCAGAGAGGCCAGGGACACCCTTTATATGTGAAAAAACTCTTACTTAAAACACATAACATTTTGTCAAATGAGAAAGTTGTATCATAACCTTGGTTGGAGCATCGTAGTAGCATTGTAGTAACAAACAAGTAAAAGTCAGTCAAATCACCAAACTTTACAGAATATTCACAGGCCACAGTTTGATACTATATATTCCATAGTACGAGAAATACATTTAAAAGTACAATTTTTATAAACTAAAATATTTTTATCATCCTAAAGATTCAAATATTGTTCTTTTATCCCTAAACTAGGAGAGCAATAGATCTAAGAATCGACATGCATCTTGGAAAATCACAATATAACATTGAATATTTCAAATACTTACACTACGCTTTCATCCGAAACAATATTAAGGTGGTATTACTATAGAGGGTGTTCGGTACAGTAACACGCTTTAGAAGGTAACTCTCAGTACAAACCAATATGGCGTTTAGTTTGAGTTAAGACAAACACATATTGCAAAATGTCTGTGGATTTCAGGGCTCAAGTTTTCAGTATGTGTCTATGTATATGTTTTTAAACAGCATTCATAACATACCTAAACACTCGCACCAAGCAAAAAAACAATTAATAATCAAGGTTTACACTGGGGCTCAATAATCTACCAGTAATATATTAATGTTTTTTTATCACAAACATTCGCTGTAAATGACGCACAATGACCTTAGCTGTCGACTGGTGAAAATAAAGCAACACATAATCGGCTGTTAATAAAATATTCACCTTATTGATGTATGCATATGATCAAAATGCATCACGTCTTTTCCTCATAATCTTAACATATACCAACTTTACAGGCCAAAGGGACTTAGCCCTAAGGTTAAATACAACACCAAATATGCCTATAGCCCTACTTGGAGCAGAGACGAATCAAAAAAATTAAATATCATTAAAATTGGTCCAGCCGTCCTTGAATTATAAAAGGTATAACTAACAGGAATTTGTTTTATATAAATAGATTAACAAGTTTTAATTTTGAATATGACTAGTTATAATATTTAATGTTCACATCCATTTGTTTCCATTTTTTCATAAATATTTATAAGTGTCGGTACACTTTACTTTCTCCCTTAAGTAGATCTAAAAACGACAATCTGTAATGGAACTATCATATTTACGGGTGATGTCTCATTTTTTGCAAACTCAAAAGCTATAAATTATGAATGTGTGAATCAAATTCGTTGGAGCAGGGTTTGAAAAATTTGCGTTTTCTAATTTTAAGGGTATTTAGGGGTAAAATACCCTTAAAATAAAAGATAAAAAATATTGTCTATAAGGCCAAAGTGCATCCAGTGTACTAAATTTCATAGAAATCGGATAACCGTTACGGTCTCGGGATTTGTGCACAGACAGACATCAGTCCAAAAAACAATTTTTAGATTCAGGGAGCCTCAAAACGAATATCCACTTTCAACTCTAATTCAAAAATGTTGACGAAAACAATACTTTCTCCACATGGTTTTTTACTATAAGGGGAGAAAGTAGAAATATTATGTGAAGTCTGAATTCACTCAACATTTAAGTTTAAAACATAAACTACATTACGGTTTCTGAATAAATAAACAGTATTGTTTTAACTATAAACAATGTTGATATATGCAGTATGCAGTAATACCTTTCTCTAATGAATTGTAGATTCTGCCCAATACATTTTTATTAACTCAATAGTCTCAAGAGACTCTCTTCAATCGTGGAGCTCCCCCTCGTTACGTCGGGGTCATGGTTGACTCTAGAGATTACCTTTGACGTGGAAAGAAAATATGACAAGAGGAGTGAGAACTGTTCGAGTGGGGGTGAAATCAAATGTGAGAAGAGAATAAATACTCGTACCACAATTACTCGATCAGAAACATAAACAGGTTGGAAAATATTTTATTCCCTACGATAGTAGTTTCATAAGTAGGAGCGAAGGTGACTCTTTTTGGTACGCAATCATGGTTTACAAGTGAGATTGGAAACGTATTTTAAAGATAACTTTGAAAGGGGGAGAACCCCCCCTCCGATAATACAATTTTTTTGGATTGGGTTTAGTTGAGAACTGGGTTGAGAAGTATAGAAGAATTTGATTTTTAATACTCTCCTTAATAATAACATTGGGTGCTCTCAGACAACATGCAGTACCGTGCTTACCATTATAGTATTACTATAGTATACTATACTATAGTAAGTGCCATTACTATAATTGATTTAGGCTACTGGAATTAAATTGAAATGAATACACGAAAGGGCTACGACACAGAGGGCATAAAAGGGCTCAGTGTCAGGTGCAGCAGGGCGCGCTGGGTAACGCTAGAGTATTAAAAAAAACAACAAATAAATTAAATAACTCGAAGCAAAATTTCGTAATCCAATGTTTTAATATGACGAACAGCATCTACGACGAATGACAGTGTAAGGAATCTTTAAAATTATTTAGTCACAGCTATGAAATTTGTATTCACTAAATTTATAAAATCTGACACTGCACCCTTTTATGCCCTCTGGTTCGGAGCCCTCCCGACAAATTTGCACTTATCACTACTCAACAACTTATCAGAAATTATCCTCGAATCGTACTCAATAATGACTGAAATCGTTATTACAATCGTTCGAGTGGTTCCGGAGTCTATAGGCAACAAACAAACATACATCCTCCTTATGTATTGATAAGTTATGGTTTTAATACAAGACTAAATGAAATTGAAATTTCAAAATAAAATGATTTTATTATTGAGTTTAAAACACCTGCGCAAATGATTGTTTTCGCTATGTTTTGTTTTATAAAAATTTACTCAAGGCAATTATATTTGGTGTAGGGGTTTCCAGTAATAACCCTATAACAAATAAAAATTTTAAAATTTTAACGCAGCTAATGTTTCCTGTACCCCAAACTCGTGCCTGTACGATAAACCGTCTCAGCAAGTACACTTGTGATAAACAAAAACTGAATAAAAAATTCTTAATCCTAACAATACACATGAATTAATTATTTTCTCCATTTTTCATTTCTGTACCAATGAAATATAAAAAATATAAAGTACCTCACGTGCTTTTAGGTAAAAAAGAACCATATATCAGGAGTAAAGTGTGTATTGAATAATTTGAACAGTGAAAATAATATTCCAGTTGATGTAATATTGAGAGCAATGATAAAGTGATTGCAGGACGTGATGAGCACACTCCGAGAGGTAGGCCTATTACGGTAGGCTACTCGTATTTATCGAGGACGTGATGAGCACACTCCACGAGGTAGGCCTATTACAGTAGGCTACTCGTATTTATCGAGGACGTGATGAAAACACTCCGAGAGGTAGGTCTATTACAGTAGGCTTCTCGTATTTATCGAGGACGTGATGAGCACACTCCGAAAGATAGGCCTATTACAGTAGGTTACTCGTATTTATCGAGGACGTGATGAGCACACTCCAAGAGGTAGGCCTATTACAATAGGCTACTCGTATTTATCGAGGACGTGATGAGCACACTCCGAGAGGTAGGCCTATTACAGTAGGCTACTCGTATTTATCGAGGACGTGATGAGCACACTCCGAAAGGTAGGCCTATTACAGTAGGCTACTCGTATTTATCGAGGACGTGATGAGCACACTCCGAGAGGTAGGCCTATTACAGTAGGCTTCTCGTATTTATCAAGGACGTGATGAGCACACTCCGAAAGGTAGGCCTATTACAGTAGGCTACTCGTATTTATCGAGGACGTGATGAGCACACCCCGAGAGGTAGGCCTATTACGGTAGGCTACTCGTATTTATCGAGGACGTGATGAGCACACTCCGAGAGGTAGGCCTATTACGGTAGGCTACTCGTATTTATCGAGGACGTGATGAGCACACTCCACGAGGTAGGCCTATTACAGTAGGCTACTCGTATTTATCGAGGACGTGATGAGCACACTCCGAGAGGTAGGCCTATTACAGTAGGCTACTCGTATTTATCGATGACGTGATGAGCACACTCCGAGTTGTAGGCCTTTTACAGTAGGCTAATCGTATTTATCGAGGACGTGATGAGCACACCCCGAGAGGTAGGCCTATTACGGTAGGCTACTCGTATTTATCGAGGACGTGATGAGCACACTCCGAGTTGTAGGCCTTTTACAGTAGGCTAATCGTATTTATCGAGGACGTGATGAGCACACCCCGAGAGGTAGGCCTATTACAGTAGGCTACTCGTATTTATCGAGGCAATGCATTAAGGGAAGCAGAAGCTTGTGTTATCAGATTACATCCTAATTTGAGGCAAATAGGCTTTGTAATAACGTACCGATTTCATTAACTTTGCTATCGCCATAAACTGCTGCCGACAATGTGAAAATTATCTCTGAAGAAAAGGCATTTTTACCACCTTAAAACTTTTTTTTATAAATAAATAACATTATTTAATGAAAGAACATTGTAAAATATCTACGATAACTGCTATCGTACAGATAAAACAAACGTGGTCCTTGTTCAAACTATTTCTTGATGATCAAGATAATAAATAAAACGACTTATCCCTCACTTTGAATGCAATTCTGATTTTTAAATCATATGTGTATACATCGCACACTCAGTGTATCGGATTACGAAAGTTCTTGTAAAAACATGTCATCAAATACTTTATGAATGTGTACTACCAATTAAAAAATTATGAAAATATCCATTATGGAATATAACCAGCCGCCATCTCTCATGCAGCACTATACTACTACAAATAGCATTAGCCCTTTAACCTTTAAATAATATTCATTTACAGTCCATAGATGAAGTGAATCCCTGTTTCATCAAGACTGAAGCCTTTCAAAGCTTGCGAGTTTCCGTTTAATTAATTAACTGACAGTTCCCAGTGGAATAGATTATAGTTTCGATCTATTGTTGATGCATTTCCTGTTCACATTTGATCTTCGCAGCTTCGTAGTCCGTACGTTTTACAGTTAGTGTCATTCTTTCATTTTGTTGTACTTTTTTCACTCTTTTATACTGGCTTCGTTAGATTCAGCCAGAAGAAAAATAGGTTACACACAGAGAATCAACTCTCCATTAAAATTTAAAAAATCAACCTTTCAAAATATTATTAGTATTGATCATTTTCTTGGGGCTTCATGTCGAAATAATGTATCGTGAACTACTGAAGAGAGATAGACACGAAGACTGGGTCGATTAAAGACATCATACTAGGGCAGTTAAACTTAGACAACGACAACACGAATTATAAGAAATCATGACTTTGACTACACAACAACGGGGCCTAACCTTATGTAAAGAGTAAGATATATGTTCAGCTGATACCTTGAACCTACTATTAATTTACTATTACTAAGATCTTACCATTAAGTAATTCTTTCTGGAAATAAGATAATATGGTATTAGAGGGAAGGGATGAAATAACAAAACAGGGACGTTTTAAAAGAAGTGTGGTCAATAGTGGCTGTCGACGTAACGGGCTCGACCTTGGGCAAAACGTTAGGGCTGTGACAGGAGGGTGAATAACTTACAAGTGGCAGGGGGATGAAAACTAAAACAAATCAATCTGTTTCTCTATAGAGGTTGCCTCCAGCTCAAAAACAACCAAATACACGGACGTTTAAATTGTTTACATTTTATGATTCGTCAATATATTCAATCAGGGAAGTAATAACAACCTCGTTTTCACCACGATGATGTTAATGTTTGTTGACTCTCTTATTGTCCATATGCTCAATATTCATGGTATTGATATGGCAATCTACATTTACCTGGTTTGTGCTTTAGCAAAAACATTTCAAACTACAGTAAAGAAAACGTTTGTGGGTAACTTATTACAATGAATATCATTAATTTAAATTTAATAAGTAATAACTGTACAAACAAACTTATGGAAGCAGGAAGGAGGATTGAATTAAGGTAATTACACCATGAAAACCAAAGCTACGTACTATGAATATCGACATCACTCTGAACCTATCCACCTTACATAAGGGGTTTGTATAATTTGTGACGCTCATTATCAGGAAGTGAAAGAATAAGAAAAACCATTCTCTGTTATTTCAGAGCTCTATTAAAATTCAGGATAAATTGATAAAATTTTCATACAGAAATGAAAATTAAAAATAACTGAGCCCATAACATTTGTAAAACGTTGACACAACCGTCACGACTAGTTGGCAGCACAAGAAATAGTGTGGACTGGGTGAGCTATACGAGAAAAGCTATCGAAGAATGCGTGGCAGCAGGTGGTAAATCGTTTCGCCAAATCGTTTTGGCCAAATAATGGCACTGACTTATAGAAACTGGATTGCGTACATTCAATGGATGTATTTTATAGATCAAACAAGAAAGAAGAAAGAAGATACTTGCATGAAGAAATGTATGTTAACGTCAGCTTTCTCTATAAAGAAATTCCTTTATAAAGATCAATTATACCAGCCTATATATATATATATATATAACTATGGTATAATTATAGTTTGACAGAGTGCAATTCGGCATATTCTCAGACTTGCGCTTTGTTTAGGTAACCTTTAATCGTGCGTTAAAGTAAGGAAAAAGTTAAACAATAAAATTGAGTGAGTAAGTAAGTCCGAACCACTGCCTCTGAACTACGGACTGGTCTTTAATAATGAGGATGCTTTTTGCGGATTAAAGTAGTATTCAATAGTGGAGACTTCAAACCACACAAGAGAAACAAAGCGGACGTTAATCATACACCCACCGGCCATCGCTCACTACTATCCATAATTCGTGACCTCCAAGTATCTGGATTGCAGGACGACGCCACCGTCCCAGTCTAAATGTTATACATATCGATTAAAACAAACTAAGTCTGGTAATATAGGCATAATCTATAATGCTTGAATGAGCTATAAATAATGCTATGAACAAAGCTTACATGATATACCAAAGCTAAAAACTGAGGAAAAAATCACTTAAGTCAGTCTACCAAGTAATATAAATATTTTTATGTATTCAATTAATTAATGGCAGTATTATGGATATTGTGTTGTAATACAGCGTTGCTAGTTGTTGATAATTTATTTTCAATGCCCATAAGGTAATACAATCTTTTGATCGTTTATCTGGTTAAATATCTTACAACGGGCATAATCGAAGTAAAAATGGCGGCAGTTACGTTTGCACGAGAGAGGAGGAGTTGTTATTATTTAATCAATTAAAACAAACATTATTTCCTACATTATTTTAGGCTTGTTGAACATGTATATCCAGTAACATAGCATTATTTTGTTTGATTTATTTTCGTTACGAAAAGGTTTCCAGGTTTTGACTTGTAAGCAGGTAACTCTCCAAACACGTAGTTCTGGATTGGAGAACAGCTTTAACTGACTGTTAATGCTAGTCTAAACTTTCTTCTTGTTAAACACTTGCTATTTTTTAATCATTTTCGTAAATATAATAACTTTTATAAAATGTAAACGTGTGAGATAATTTCTAAATTATTGCTTCTTAAAAATAGTTAAAACTCAATTTAAGTTAAAATAGTTTATGTTGTGCTTTTAAGATTAATATATAACATATAATTTAGCATAATATTATATTATTAATATATACTACTATTTATAGCATTTTAAATAATATATTCCGCAGTGAAATAAACCGAAGTATAATCTATTTTTTAATTGTAAATAAATTCTCAGGAAAGTATTGACGTCTAAACTGTATGCGCTGATAACATTGTCGATATCTTTCTATATTCTTCTTCATACCGGAAGTGAATTTATTTGTTATTAAACATGATAATTCAGCTTTAATAATTCCAAAGACGACTAAAGGCATTGTTCGTAATTCTTGTTTTCCCGCCAGAGGGAAGTCACGTGTTCCAATGGCACATTGTGGCGGCATCTTTTGTCTCCCATACTGAAACGACGCGGGTTCATATTCTTAATTAATTTTTTGTTCACATTTTATTGTTGAACTTAAAAAAATGAAGGTTTTTAGTTGGAATCTGGGGAATAAACACTTGGTTGAAAGAAATCTGAACTTCAATAAAGCTAAACAAACATTTATTGCCAAACAATTATTTATCCATACATTTTTATTGTTACCGTCACATTTGTATGGTAACAACAAAATTAACATTACAGTAAAAATTATTGATTGACGTTAATAATTGTTTTCTGAGGACCGTCATTATTGTTTTCTGAGGACAGGCCAATTAGTACCCAATATGTAAATAAAATATATCAATGGACTGACATACTTTTCCCTTTAGTAAATTTAAAAACTATAACCTTTACTGAAACTGTGAAGTGTATCTTAATATCATTTAAAAGTGCATGTTTCAAAAATAATCATTCAACTTCTGAAACTAACAAGAGAAATCCAGTAAAATTAATTGTTAGAAGTTTTTAAGGACATAACCACCCTAAAACAATACTGTACCTTCTCCATAAACTTTAACTTTACTACAACTACTTTATAACTTGTTTACTTTACCTATACTTATATACTTTTAACTTTCTCGTATAAATAGGAGAAAGTTAAATTAATTGTTGTTGAAAATTCAGATGTTAGGAAGTATATATTGTATGGGAATATTCCTTGTTAATGTTAAACTATACTGTCGTAACATTTCATAAAAGCATCACTCCCTTAACCAAACGAAGGGAGAAACGCGCTCCGTCTGATTATTTGACGTCAGACGATTTTTCTGACTGACCCTCAAGACGAAATTGATATGCTGACTCATGCAAGACTTCATCATCGAACCCTCAAAGTAATACAACCCCTTTGAAAACTGTGATTTTGTTGGCCCTTCAGTCAACAGTAAGTTTGATGAATACCGCTCTGTCCAAGCGAAGAAACGTCGTATTTGATCAAACTAACCCTTTCATTGATCGGGTTTGGATTGGGATTATTACTATTATTGTGCTACAGATTATCTCAGAGTGGTGAAAGGAACGAGGTTGGTGGAGACAATATGACCAGCTAAACTATTTTACACCCCTCCCCACCCAAGCCAGTAACACCACCGCCTATTTCGAGATATGATAGGTTCCTTCTCCTTTTTATAATTACATCCTACTTTTTGGTAACTCGTCTTGCTCAATTCTGTATGTGATTCATTATTTTCTAGCATGATTATATTAATGTATATGAGATACTAATTATACAAACATATCGTATAAGAATACTATATTCTTGTGGTATTGTTTTATTAAAAATTAACAATAAAGAGAAAATATAATGTTGCCATATTTTATGGTTTCCAGTTTAACTATTCAGGTTACTTTCAAGAATTATCAATCCAGTTAAAGTTCTTTGCACTATTATTACTAATTATTTATAAATTTCAAAGAATGGAAGGAAATTAAATATTATGAAGCAGCTTTAATTAACAAAATCCCATTGTGCATTCAACTAAACTGGAGGTAAATACGTTCTGTTCGCGGAATATGCGGATGAGGAGTTAAACAATGCCTTTGTCATCAAGTCCTGGATTGTATTCTTCATATTAAAAGTTCCCAGAGCGGGCTTGTTTGATCCTGATATTGGCCTCACATGGAGTTGATATTACACGAAATATCTTTGCTAATTCGTTTTATTTAGGTTTATGAAGATGGAATTTCGCTTTTGTGAGCTCCGAACCGCGCGACGCATGAGGTGCTCCGCAAATATCTATGCTCGGTGCAGCGT
Organism: Nephotettix cincticeps; assembly: GCA_023375725.1. NCBI lineage: Eukaryota > Metazoa > Arthropoda > Insecta > Hemiptera > Cicadellidae > Nephotettix > Nephotettix cincticeps. Next base: position 61,021,877 of record CM041791.1, on the reverse strand, counting down.
ATGGTTAAAGCGTACAATTACACCAAAAATGTATGATGTTCTTTTTAATTGAACGTGCTTTATTTAGGATGGTTAAATAAAGCATTGGCATAGAGGTATCGAAACTTTAGAATGTACATTTTCTGATGGAATTGGATGAATTGTGTTTTAGGATGGTTGAAATAATATAATATGATATTCAATGTTAAACATTTAAAACAATATAATTAATAATGAGGTCAAAGAATCTGTTCTAACGGCGTTTAATGTTTGTCCCAGTTTTGTTCTGGCCTATCGAGCTTTGGACTCTCTGACTCTGATTGATGCAGCCCAGTTACTCTATAGTAGGCTACTACAATGAATATTCACGAATTTGTCTATGTGAGTGTGTAAAGCTAATAGTCTGCCTAACTGTAAAAATACCTGTTTGTATTATGTGCATTTACAGGCCAGCAATAATTTTATTTTTTTTTAATTGGGATCTGTCTAACTACATCCTAGTTACGTAACTATACTTACTTAGTTAGGACTTTTTATTTAGAAACTTTTTGTCAGTTATAAGTAAAATGAACCTATCCAGGTAGCTGTATTTACTATACATTAAATGGTATAAATACTCTATCTGTAGCAATCCTAGTATTGTTCGTGTTTATTTAGCTTTTGGATTATGTTTTAGTTTAGGTTTTGTTTAATGTTTTGATGAAGTGAGAAATAAATAAATAATATCCTTGTGCCTGATGATGACCTAATGTAGACCGAAACTATAGTTGCGCAATTACTTCAACTACCAGGATTGCTACAGATTGAGGTATTTAGACCATATAATTTACTCTCAGCAATCCGGAGGATCACAATATCATTATAGATTTATTTTGTTTCTGGTTTATTATATGTATAACCAAAATTTGGCTCTATTCAAACAGTTGTGTTTTAATGAGAAAATACTATGTATTCAGAATTTTAAACTCTTATGGCACAAAGGAATTAAACAGTTTAAAATTTTTAATAAACTCGGATTCACTTAAAAAAAGATTTAGTTGTAATAATAGATTAGTAGTAATATTTTAAGTCAAATGTGTATAAAACGCGTTTTGAGAAAACACGTTTGTATAATAATACTAAACTCTGCTAAGGCGTGCAATGTTGACAAAACGGATGTAGTTTTTTTGATTAGTGTAAAAGATTCTGAATAGTGACTTCATTCATGTTTTGTGAATTAAATTTTCTCGTGATGAAGTTCACTCATGTTTTTGTTTGCATATAAAATAGACCTACCGTTTACTATATCATTATGTTAGGATATTTTACTAAGTTGAACCAAATACGTACGAAGGCTTTAATGAAATCACTACAACGCTTGTGGAAAATACTTACTATTTATTTAGCTCTATATATCACTACTGTTCATGAATACGTCATGATTCTTATAAATTTTGTATTTAATTTCATAAATAATACACATAATGGCAAGTGTTTCTGACTTCTCCTGGGCACGTCTTACTTTTATCAAATGATGAAAACGCCATAAGCTCCGCTGTGGGGAGGCCGGCCTGTATCAATAGAACATGGCTGGCTCCGTTGGGCTTTTGGTCTTTACGCTCTCCATTGTGGGTTCCGAGCAGTGGATGGGGGCTCGTGTTTAACTTTCTAATTATATGACTTTGTCAATGGACAGATTAATCTGACTTATACACACTGTGAGCTCGTTTTGTTCCGTATGAAGCCATTTATACCTACGCAATATGGCTTTGATAAACTGTTATTGCATTTGATTTTTTTCATTTTCATTTAAAAATACAAAGAAAGTTATCCTGATATTTGAAATCGTGAAACGTTTAAAACTACGTTTAAGTACTAATAAAAGAAAATATGACAACAATAAATTGCATCCAAAAGTCTAGAAGTGATTTTAAATAGCAAAAAATTATTTTCTATAATTATCTGGAAAAACCAAAATTTACAAAATAATTTAATCATCTCAATTATTAACAATAGTTAAATAAAGACTATCAGTGAACCAAAATACTTTCTCTCTGAAGTCATATATATAAAACACATTTAATAGAACTACAATATATGCTTTTATGTTTATTTAAATATACTTTATAGACTCATTTTTTCAAAGATAATCATCCAATTTCTTAAAATAACATCTTAAATTAACTTAAAATAATTATTAGAATTTAGGAACGTAACTCCCCCCTCGGTGATACCAAACTTTTCGAGTGGGTTTTGTTGGGTGATGTGGCTCTAAACTATATATAAGCATAACTATATATTAAGTTTTATGAAAAACGATTCATAAATAAGGAAGAATTTTTTTTATATTCTCCATAAGAAAAACATTGGCCACCCTCTGACAACGTACTGTGTCTACTACGAACATTAAATTGAACTTATCTCTGGAACCGTTAGACAAAGACTAATGATTCAAGATACTAATTTATATAGTTTTGTAAGCTAGCTTTAATGGTGATGTTCAAAATTTTATATAAAATTATTGTTAAGCCAGAAAATTAAAATGAAAGATTTTTCTTTATATATAAAAGCACATGACCTCGATGTTTTGCGAAATGCTGTGGAGGTACTGCGTGGTGTCATTTTGTCTGTTTCATAAAATTTTCATCAAAATTGTTAGAGCCGTTTTTGAGAAACTTTCATTTTACATGGATTTTTTAGGGTTTTAAGGGTAAAAAAGCCTTAAAAATAAAAAATGAAAAAGTTCTGAGATGTCATGGGACTTACCTACATACTATTAAAACAGGACCAATAGTCTTGTCTCTAGACTTATGCACATCTTCACAAACGAACAGACACACAAACACAAGTACAAACACACATTGCTCTAAAAACAATTTTTTTATTCAGGGGAGACTAAAATGGATTTTTTCACCAAAACCTCAAATTTTAAAAGTCTTACAAAACAATACTGCCTCCTTATACTATCATATATGGAGAGAAAGTAAAAATCTAAAAAAATGGTGTTTTTATCATTAGTGTACGACTAACGATTCCAGAGAAAAATTAAATCTACTTTCTGTGGTAAGCATAGTACGTTGTCTGAGAGCGTCAATGTTATTCTTGTGGAGAACACAAAAAAATCTTCCCCATTAAAATTACTATTTACCTTTTTGGTAGCCAATGACGTCAATCGTTGTTTTCTCCTGGGAGACGCGTTTCGCATCATTTACGAGCATCATCAGTCGCGTAAAGGTCTCAACTTCGCCCACAGCAGTGGATGTCAACATACATAAAACACACTCACACACTCACTCACACACACACACACACACACACACACACACATGATGCGAGACGCTTTTCGAAGGAGAAAACAATGATTGGTGCCTTAGGCTACCAAAAAGGTAAATAATAATTTTAATTAGTTACAGAGGTGTTGCCTGTCGAAGCTACTATCTACAAATTTGTTCCTTGTTTTCCAATAACTTTCCGTGAAACTTAGTATTCAGCGGTAAGTCACTTCACCTCTAAAACTCACTAAACAATTTTGGTATACATATCTTAAGGTGGGGTGTGGTATTATCCCCAAACTACTAATAATTCTTTTAAATTACAGGAAGAGGGATTTAAAAATATGATAATCATTTTTAAATATCTTTTTAAAATTATTAAATTGAATATTTCTAGGGGTTTTAAATAAAAATCAAGCAAATTTTATAATAGTTCTATTAAATACATGCATCTTTTAAGTGTATTCAATGAAGAAGGTATGTGTCAGTCCGCCGATACCGTTTACATTAATGAATTATCGTATTATAGTTTAGATTACATATGATACTTTTGACAAGCTTATGTTTATTTTTACTACCTTGGATAACAAATACCCCCGTCACAGCAGACCTGCGTACTCACTGATTTTCCAAATTAATAATATAATAACAATATACGACAAGTTTGGTCAAATTCTGTCGATAAACATGAGAATTATTTGCCTTTTCTCCATAAGCTTAACATTGGAAAGAGTGTGCAGGTTTGCTGCTGTGAGGATCCCTGAAAGTAGGCATTCATACCATCAAAAACTTTTATTTTTTTACATTTATACCAACTTTCATCAACATTTGTCCATAAATAAAGGAGTTTACCTATTCTCCATATGATTAACATAGGAAATGAGTATGCAGGTTTGCTGCCATTATAAACACATAAACTAAGATTTTTAAGCATAAACGGATGAATCTCAACTATATAAAGCTAAATATAAAGTTTTATCCAAAAATATTGGTTAATAAGTGAAATATAATTTTTTTTCTTATCCTCCATAAGATTAACATAGGATCCTCAAAATACAATGTACTGTGTTAAGATATTTTTTATATCTCAGTAACCGTTAAAGATAGAGAAAAACTTTAATGAACTAAATTGTGTAGTTTTTTAAGCTGATTCTAATAGTGAAAGATAAAATCCCAAAAAATTTTTAATTACGTATGAAAAACGCAAAAACCCAATTTTTGAGTACAAACCCCCCCCCAAACTACCCGTTTCCATTGACCGATATGTCTGGTTTACGAACTCGTCCGAGCAAATGTAGGAATACACGTCCCTACCAAATGTGATCCCGATCAGACCATTAATATGCCATGATATTTTATTTCTAATGCATACGTTGTTAATTGTTCTAGTTAATCCAATCAAATACTATAATACGAGCAGGGTTTGTATACACACACACTCTCACACACACACACACACACACACACACACACACACACACACAATATATATATATATATAAGATTTTATATATATATATATATATATACATATTTATATATATATATATATATTTTTTTGTTTTATGAATGTTCACTATAAGGGCTACTATTATTATTATTTTACCATGGTAAAATTTATTATTATTATTTTTTTTGCTTATAGTATTCATTTACAAAATAAAATATAAATATATATATGTATATATATAATAAATAAATTAATAAATTTTAACAATTATTGTTTTTGGTCTCTGGGCACCTAAAGAAGAAAAAGTAACATGGTCTCGGGCTTAAGTCTTGCCATGAGACCTACGGTAATAGCTTCTTCCCTATGGGAAATTTGTAAAAAATACGTCGGAAACTCTTAGAATATATTCCATATTTCATCTACAACATTATTTGTGAAATCTTTATCCTATTTTAATAAGTAATGGTAAAGACCAATAATCCATTTTGACTTATGAGTTAAACTTTAGCAGCATCGTAATCTAACATTTAAAAACAATTTCAAGGGGCATAACGGTTGATTTTGGTTCGCACGAATGGCGAAACAATATCAGCCGACCTCTCCGCCTGGTTAGGCCCATCACCTGTGGGCTCGCTGAGGTTAGACTGGGGTTGAATTATTTTTCCTCTGCACCTATCAAAGTGGAAATAAATTTTACTTAATAAAAACCGTTGTGATAAAAACAGATTGAAACCCAAGTATCATTTTGTTTGTGATGCATAAAATATTGAACTTCAAATTATGTTATGGATGTGATAATTAAAAGATGCAAAAAATTGGATATTTTAACTTAAATTTAATAAGTCCTCTAAGTTTTAATAAAGTCTTCTGATATATGTATTAATATAATAATATGGGATCTCTTACACAGCAAACAAATCACTATTTTAAATAATAAAATAGTTAAGATACATTTTTACTGCCATAGTAGAGGATTAGGCTTTAGTACTGAGCGGGCTGACGTAATGTCGACTCCATGGTAGTCTCCACTAGGCTGCGGATGCAAATAATCACTCTTATTAAACTTGTTAGAGTTTATAAAATCATAGCCGACTATACGATATGACATTTAGTTTGGCCAACGAATATCTCCTGCGAGATTGTACATAGACGCACACTGCGAAGTGATATAGTCTAACTAGCATTATTATCTTCAGCTCTTGCAAATCCTTTAAATGCTCTCTCGCCCTCCTTACCTGAGTCCGGTTGTTGTCTGTAATTCACTTCAAAAATTTTAAGTTAATTTAATTTTTTATTTTAATTAATTTTTTTACTTTTTTAATTTTAATTTTATTCGTGTATTTATTTGATTTAGGATACTGATTCATTCAAGATATGTCGAGGGTATCGTTTAACGGATCTGGAGATATTCATGTTTTGCCTTGCATCGACCTCAAAGCAATTGTGTGCCGGACAAAGACACGCTGCACACGGCACACTGATAGATGGAAATCAGTGGAACCAGCGTTGAGTGGCTATAGGTACTACTGCCCTATCAGCTGTCATGGAGGAGTCGATCGTCAACAACTTGCAGTAAGTCCTCAACAAAGCTATTGTTTTCTGGACAGCTAAGCGCTGCACACTGCACAATGATTGATAGTAAACAGTGGAACCAGCGTTGAGTGGCTATAGGTACTACTGCCCTATCAGCTGTCATGGAGGAGTCGATCGTCAACAACTTGCAGTAAGTCCTCAACAAAGCTATTGTTTTCTGGACAGCTAAGCGCTGCACACTGCACAATGATTGATAGTAAACAGTGGAACCAGCGTTGTGTGGCGATGGGTACTACCGCCCTATCAGCTGTCATGGAGGAGTCGATCGTCAACAACTTGCAGTAAGTCCTCAACAAAGCTATTGTTTTCTGGACAGCTAAGCGCTGCACACTACACAATGATTGATAGTAAACAGTGGAACCACGTTGATGGCTATAGGTACTACCACTGCCCTATCAGCTTCATGGAGGAGTCGATCCGTCAAACAACTTGCAGTAAGTCCTCAACAAAGCTATTGGTTTCTGGACAGCTAAATCACACTGCACAATGATTGATAGTAAACAGTGGGAACCAGCGTTGAGTGGCTATTTTTCAAGTACTACTGCCCTATCAGCTGTCCATGGAGGAGTCGATCGTCAACAACTGCAGTAATTCCTCAACAAAGCTATTGTTTATCTGGAACTAAGCGCAGCACACTGCACACATGATTGATAGTAAACATTGGAACCAATGCGTTTTGAGGCTATAGTGTACTACTGCCCTATCAGGTCATGGAGGAGTCGACTAAACAACTTGCAGTAAGTCCTCAACAAAGCTATTGTTTTCTGGACAGCTAAGCGCTGCACACTGCACAATGATTGATAGTAAACAGTGGAACCAGCGTTGAGTGGCTATAGGTACTACTGCCCTATCAGCTGTCATGGAGGAGTCGATCGTCAACAACTTGCAGTAAGTCCTCAACAAAGCTATTGTTTTCTGGACAGCTAAGCGCTGCACACTGCACAATGATTGATAGTAAACAGTGGAACCAGCGTTGTGTGGTGATGGGTACTACCGCCCTATCAGATGGGTATTAATGCCAATAGGAGTTACCAATTTGGAATTCATACTTAAACTCTCTTACTGAATTTTGATACTTTGATAAATTCATATTTATTTATTTACTTCTATATTTGACAAAAATAGGTGAAAAATTGAAATAGAACAATTGATGGATCTACAGATATAAAATACCAATTTATTCTGTTTTATCTACCTTTATGTTGTGTTTCCATGTTATAGTCTCAAGTAAAAATAATATAGTTATAGTGACATCTAGATCGACGGAACAATGGAGCAGCCAACTCATAAATCATTCACCCTCACCCAATCTTACTCCAGGTGTCAAAATATCAGCTGTCACATTCTCGATACGTGGGGAGCTACTTTATCAAGAACTAGCAGTAAATACAGGGTCCATGTGTTATTCCAACATTATTCTATTATGTACTGTTTAAAAGATTTTTTTATTAAACTTTAAGACTATTCTATAAAGATTAAATTTTGAAATTAAACATCACAATGGTTAATTAAAAATCTGTTAAAGGTTTTGTTCAAATTAAGGTTTTGAATTTTGACTAAACACGACTAAAATGCGATCATTAATGTTACATGATATTGTTGTTTATTTTCTAAAGATAGGGTTAAAATTTTAATTAAAATAGAAATTGTAATCCTCATTCATAATACCTGGACTCAGCCAGCTCTAGTTATGACTGATGTGCTTAGTCTGCTACACGGTTCCCATCAAGGGTGTAATCATTGGCTTAGGCCTACTACTCGTAGTCAGTTCCGATTATCGACTCGATTTATCCTCATTGACGCGGATTGTTTGTCCAGTATTGCAGATTGCCCTATTGCACGCAGCCATTGTGGTTACAATAGTACGTAATAAAAGCTGCTGTGCCTCAAACCACACAATGGGCGTGCTGTCTTGACTCGACCTAGTAAAGCTTGTCAAGTGCACAATTGCGTTAATCTTATTCTCTGGCATTAAGGAGCTACAGACTATTAAATCATCCATCGTAGATGTTTTTTCCTCTTATAATTTGTCTTTACACTCTATATTTAATGCTGAAACTTTCAGGTGGAAGCAATACCAAACATGTGTTGCTCTTGAATTCAAACTGTCTTAATATTTGTGTCATTTTGCACAACAAGTTACCTTATTGGAAGACGTTATGATAAATTATATTTACATAGTTTTTTTAAATTTAAATATCTTCAGATGTCATCTTTTGTCATCGTTATCGTACAAAGTTTGCTGTTTAAATACGCATGATCGTCTTCCAATTTGAAAGTTATGCTATTTTATTTTCCATCGTTTATATATATATAGATGACATCATTATCCTACACTCTTAATTTTTCTGAAAAGTTGGATGTTGAAACATGTCTAAAAATAATAATAGAGAGTGGAGAAGATTGTACGATTCTGATTTCACTATTTAGGTATTAGTCACAACAGATTTATAATGTATTGATGTATGATGTGTGATTATTGTGATATGATTTGTGTGATATTGAACTAATAAATTGATACTAACTAAACTGATTAGTTTCGTTATGATAGCTTTTAGTGAGGTAAAAATATATTACAAAAAATCCAACCCTATTACAATAATAAACTCAGGCTTCGTGAGAACTATTCAATACAATGAATTCCTTAAAAATAAGTCTTAAACTCTACCCTGTATAATAAACCCGGTTAAAACATTTGAATACATATAATAAAATAAAATATGCAATATGCCTATGTACCTGCAACAACGTTAATACCATCATTAATGCTCAAGTAATCCGGTGTTCTTTGTAGAAATTTGGTAAATGATTCTAAACCATTTATGAACGACAAAATTAAAACTAAAATAAAGTAGTAAACTAAACTAAACAAGTAAGTAAACGTTTTACTAAAGTGGTACTCAGACAGAACAAACATTAGTAAGATGTGAATACTGTATTTATATTCGAAATATAACAGTAGGCAGTTTCACTCCTATATAAGGGGTTACTTCTAAAGAAGAAAGTTGGAAACATAATTAATCTAAACTATATACTGTTTTAGATAAACGTATCTACGGAACAATTTTAAGAATCCAAACACGTTCCTTTGTTAAGATAAGACGTTTGAGTCCATTAGGAAAAACACCGTAGTCGAAAGTGCTATCAGGAGAATTGGTTTTATTGTTTTGGGTGACTAAATGAATAGTCCTGTAGTCCTTCGAAGAGGATAAAAACTATAGAACGGAAACGCTCAAGCTCTGCCCAGGAGATTGTGGAATCTATAAAAACAGTAATATTGCCTTTTCCTTCAACAACTAGTTAGAATAAATTTTAAATAGATTTAAAATGACTTTTCATCACGCTGAAACACTATCTAAAATATAAAGAGATTATTGCTTTATAAATAAGTCCCTTATAAATTCTGTTAAAATTTGCACTCTGCCACATTTAATTACTGTTTCTTTAATTTTCCTCAGATAGTAGTTCTAAATGGACAAGATATAAGATTAAGGATGTTCTGTTGTATTATGCAATATGATTATTAATTACACTATTATTTATGGTACGATAACCCGTTTTGAGGCTTCCTGAATGCAAACGGTTTTCGAACTGATGCCTCTGTCTGTCCGTCGACGTAGTAACATCAATAGTCTGATTTTTCTGAAATTTGGGGCAAGGGCCCCACTTACTTGAGTTATTGGTTTACATCTCGTAATATAAAGATTTATTTATTTATTTTACAATCAATTGGATACAATTAACTGCTATAGTGAATTTCAAACAAACAGAAAGATTTACATATGTGTACGACAATTCAGTTAAACAGTTTTTTTTGTGAGTGAACTAACTAATTTACTATTCATTTGTGTATTGTAAGATCAAGATGATGAGTTAAATGATACATGTCCATTTTGATTGATAATACAGTTTGTTTGTTCATGATACTAGTACTGATACTAGCTGAACCCTAACAAATTAATATAAAATATTGTAAGTTTGTCATTTTATATTTTGTGTTTATAAAGAAAATAATTTTATTTTAACATGGATATTTTGACATTTTCATTTGATCTGGAGTAGGGTGTGTTAGAAATTTGTGGGACCCAAAAGAGTAACGGAAGTAATGTCAAATGGTTATGAAAACACCTGTTTAGAATAACTGAAAACATTGCCCTCAGACATGTCCACGATCTAACCTATTTTTCACAGGGAAGTAAATAATAAATTTATCCCTTTAAAATGAATTAAAATAATGCTATCGTAATTATCTTAAATATTTGTTGAGACAACAATTATTGTAATGATTTAATTTATATATTTTTTCATCTCTACATCTTGATTTTACTCAATGCTTACTTTATATTATAATTTGTACATTTTAATTTTTCGTTTTTAGGTATCTAAATATCAAAGACAATTGTCATTAAAAATAATATATATATATATATGGCTGACATTAAAAATTTCGTTGTCTAGCTACCACCAGAACAAAAAGAGTATAGTTAAGTTTCAAAGTGTAAATACAGGGTGTCCATGAAAAATGTTTCAAGACTTTGGTGAGGGATTGGGTACATTAAAAGGAAGAAAAAAGTACCAATGGAGATATGGCCTAAAACACTTATGTTCTCAAATATCCGCCATTTTGTATTTTTCACTGAATACATTTTATTTCAAACAACTTTTGAACGGATACTTTCAAATTTGGTACGTGTTTTACACTAGTAGACTAGTATTATTAAAAAATAACTAGCACGATCAAACGTGAAAATCCAAAATGGCGGCCATTTTAAGTTATAAAACTTAAATACTTTGTTAACGGTAAAATTAAAAACGGCCGCCATTTTGAATTTTGAGCTTGGATCATGCTAGTTATTTTTTAATCACAATAATCTACTATTTTAAAACATATGCAAAATTTGAAAATAATCCGTTAAAAATGTTTGAAATTAAAAAAATGTGTGGAAAATATGGAGGCGGATATCTGAGAAAATAAGCGTTTTAGGCCATACCTCTATTGGAACTTGTTTATTCCTTTTAATGTACCCAACTACTCACCGAAGTCCTGACACGTTTTTCACAGACAACCTGTATAGTCTACATGACATACTTAACTTGACGCTCCTCTTCGACATGACGAAGTGACGAAGTGTGAGTCGATGAGTCTACCCCTCTGTGTGAATGTATAACTGGAGACACGTTTGTTGAAAAAAGGCTTTCCATTCCCTAGCCTTCTATGCTTACAGGTATGGGTTGATACTGATACCAACATCTGTCTTCTCAAATCACACCTGATTGAACACTGAATAAGTTATTACTTCTAATAAGAAATAAACGTTAAATTTTGAAGAAATTTCACGCAACGGTAAAATTTTAAAATATTGGAAATGAGGCCGTAAATTTGACATTCTTGTTACTTTGGCTTTTAATCTGATGATTGTTTTTTAAATACAATAATGCAAGGATGCAAGGATACAATAATCCAAGGTACAAAAATATGTACAACCACTACAAACAAAAATGATAATATTTTGTTGAAAATCGTACTGAAGTAAAAAAGTAAAAAAGAAAAAAATTGCATATACAAAGGAATATTTAATTACTTAAAAATTGTTAACAAAAAAACTCTAATATTTCAAAGCAAACAGTACTACGTATCTGTAGGCCTAAACCAACACATGATCTTGGTGTTTCAAAGTTTATAAAAGTAATGTGCTGTAAAACACAATTTTTACTGTGACGAAGAATAAGTTTAGAATAAGGCAAGAATAATATTTTGTCAAACTAAACTGCTTTAGAAATGTTTAGATTTTTTTTATTAAAAATGTATTCTAATCAGAACAACACTTTTAGAAAAACCTCTATAGGAAATATAGCTATTAACGTAATCCCTATGATAAGGCCTGAGTAGGGATTCAATTTTGTTTGTTTTGGGATTCCTAGAGGCCCACAACACCATTTGTTCGTAACTATATAATATATACATTCATATATTATATGAATGTCAGTAACTATTGACCCGACTAAGTGAAGTCGACCAATCGTAGTTTGACTACAGTGATTAGTTGATACGTACTTTTGGGCGTGCATCACTGTTTTGCACCTGCTTCTAAAATGGGAAATTTTGGGGGTCCAGATTTTTATAAAAAATTAAACCCCTTTGAGTAATACCACATTTATAATGCCTTACGAAGGAATCATGGAAATTATAGGTTTTCTCACCAAACACAGTACCTAAAGGTGGCATTTTTAAAATCTCATGGAATTTTCACTCTTGAAGCAAACATTTTGAAACGATAGATTAGATAGCTTATTGTTGAAGATATGGACGCTGATGGTGCAAGTCTCACGACGAATATTGACAGGGAGTATTTTTATTTACAGTACATCAAAAATGAATATTCTTTACTTTTACGAACTGTCATACTAAAAATATAATACTAATGATACTGTTAAACAGTTAATACTTCTATCCTATAATCGTCCAGAGTAGTTTTTGTACGCACATGAAACAGACGCAGACAGGGCATCGCATGAAGAACCCCTCAGAGACCTCATGTTGCAGACATTAACGACTCCTTCTTGCTTTATGTCGCTGCGGACGACAGCAGAATTGATAGGACGGAGCATTAACTGGATCAGTGACCATGAATGATCATGCAGCGAGGTTTAACGGAACAGCCTTCTCAGTGTTGATTAGGTTCGTTGATAATCATACAGAAAGTAGAGGGCACCATTATACAACTTTCACCTTCCAATACTTAGGTAGAGTGCATCATTATACAACTTCCACCATCCAATACTTAAGTAGAGGGCGGCACCATTAAACAACTTCCACCATCCAATACTTAAGTAGAGGGCGGCACCATTATACAACTTCCACTATCCAATACTTAAGTAGGGGGCACCATTATACAACTTCCACCATCCAATACTTAAGTAGAGGGCACCATTATACAACTTCCACCATCCAATACTTAGGTAGAGTGCATCATTATACAACTTCCACCATCCAATACTTAAGTAGAGGGCGGCACCATTATACAACTTCCACCATCCAATACTTAAGTAGAGGGTACCATCATACAACTTCCACCATCCAATACTTAAGTAGAGGGCGGCACCATTATACAACTTCCACCATCCAATACTTAAGTAGAGGGCGGCACCATTATACAACTTCCACCATCCAATACTTAAGTAGAGGGCGGCACCATTATACAACTTCCACCATCCAATACTTAAGTAGAGGGCGGCACCATTATACAACTTCCACCATCCAATACTTAAGTAGAGGGCGGCACCATTATACAACTTCCACCATCCAATACTTAAGTAGAGGGTACCATCATACAACTTCCACCATCCAATACTTAAGTAGAGGGCGGCACCATTATACAACTTCCACCATCCAATACTTAAGTAGAGGGCGGCACCATTATACACTTGCACGCAGTACAATACTTAAGTAGAGGCAGGGCACCATTATACACCTTCCACCATCCAATACTTAAGTAGAGGGCGGCACCATTATACAACTTCCACCATCCAATACTTAAGTAGAGGGCGGCACCATTATACAACTTCCACCATCCAATACTTAAGTAGAGGGCGGCACCATTATACAACTTCCACCATCCAATACTTAAGTAGAGGGCGGCACCATTATACGAGTACAACTTCCACCATCCAATACTTAAGTAGAGGGCGGCACCATTATACAACTTCCACCATCCAATACTTAAGTAGAGGGCGGCACCATTATACAACTTCCACCATCCAATACTTAAGATGTTACGCTTTTGGGAGCCTAACTAATTTAACTGATTGTGATTTGTACATATCACCTGTTTTTCATATCACCTGTATCACCTGACTTTTAAGTATCACCTAAAATTGTACAGCGTTAGTTTGCACACACCAATGGCCCTTTTGAATCAGTCCAAAAAATCTCTGTGGTTCGTTGATATTGAACATTTTACAAAGTCTTTAATTATTATAATTTCATTCATAAAATAGTACTAGTAATTTCATAATATAACAATTTGTTATGAATTCCATAAATGTATATGTAAGAAATATGATCTAAATTTTTATTCTTGAATGCTGCTGCTTAAGGAAAACTAAGTACTGTTATGTAGTAAATAACTGTATGTAAAGATTGCGTGAACCTTTTTTAAGCAGTCTTTGTTTTTTCCAAAATATTTCGCACCTAATCATAAAATTATAGTCTAAAAGAACAATTAAAAATAGAAAATAGAAACCGTTGGTGTATACGTTTTTTATTTTGTTGTGAAACAATATGTCGTAGATTCTCTAAACTTGTAATTACGAGTGGATGGTACTTATTATTGAAGAAACGATTGCTATGACGGAAAGTCTATATGGAAAATAATATTGTTATTATGTAGACTACCTGACTCAAAAGCTATGTAGCTGTCCCTGTTGATATTTACGGGGATTTACTACTGTATCTTCCTATTCTGCTACCGTCAGCCGCAGGGGGCGTGGTCTAAGCTCCTGTTGGGAGAGTATTGTCGTGTTGGACCCCCGGCGAGACTAGCAATTCCTCACATCTCACCTGGCCCACACTGACCTTGTCCTTCTGTTGTTAACAAGACATTCAAACCGATCACCAGTGCGTGTCTTTGTTGAGCTATAACCGAAAATAAACATTTTGTTTAACTACATTAATATGGTGGGAAGGAGCTATATTGGTATTTATTAGGAAATATAAAATATTTAAGAAATATATTTTTTTAAAGAGAAACTTAATTTATTAGCAGTTACGGAAAATAGAACTAATTTTTATTAAGCTTAATATAATAAAATACGTAATTGGACTACATGCCTAGAGATTTATTTGATAGGAATATTAGGAATGCAAATTTATCCCCTACATGATGAAGGTACACAAAATAACAGATAGTTTAAAAATTAAACAAATAAACATTCTGCAAAAGATGTAATTTGTTGTTATGAACAGTGTCACGAATGATATTGTGATATTACACCAGGGCAGCGCCAGGTGTGCAATATCCTTGAGAGCATACACGTGAGTTAATACCTCGCCACAACGGGCCAACAGGCGTGATTCTGATTACTCAGTCGCCGCCCGTGCTTCTTGCGACCACTTACACTTACACACACACACGCTCACACACACACACACGCACACACGCTCACACACACACTCATACACAAATCTGCATTCCCCCTTTACAAGTATAGAATATTAAGTTAAGAATTTATTTTACATGTTTTATATACCGCATTTTACATTAGTTTGATAAATTATGATTTTAGTTTTTATATTATTTTATATAATTACATATTTTATTTTATATCCATTTGGTTAGCGTTAGCAACAAACTCTTCTGATCATTTAATTTTTTAAGGACTTGTCAAGTTAGATACAGTTATATGCTAAATCCATTACCCTAAAAACTGTAAACTGCCTATAAAGATTTTTCGTAAGGACCTACTTCATTTATTAAACTTTTTTAGATGTCTTTGAAAAAATCCGCTCATAGACTGTATAACGTCTAAGGGCTTAGTAACATCTCAAACTGCTGCCAATTATCAAACGGGTTGGCTTTGATTTCCACAATTGAATTCCCTTCAGTCGATTCATCCCTCTCCTGCTTCGGACAGTTCGTTTATACGGTTCTAAGCATTAGGGTTTCCACTACTAACAATGAAACTTTTGTTTGAACAGAAAGTAATATTTTCAAAGTATTGTATTGTATAATGTTGATAAGAGGGTTTAAAAAAACACAAAATTGTATCCTAAAGTTCACTCGTCGCGTTCCAGGACACAGTATACTGTGTAGTATTGCTATAGACCTACACACGGAACATCACTGTAGTATACTGTGTATTATTGCTGTATGCCTAAAAAATAGAACTCCACTGTTTTATACTGTATAATATTTCTGTATGCCCATGCTCAGAAAAATCACTGCGGTATACTGTGTAATATTGCTGTAGGCCTTCACACTGGAACATTCCTGTGATATACTGACTAATATTGCTGTAAGCCTATATACTGGAACATCACCGTGCTATACTGAGAAATATTGCTGTAGGCCTACATACTGGAACATCACCGTGCTATACTGAGTAATATTGCTGCAGGCTACACACTGGAACATCACTGTGGTATACTGAGAAATATTGCTGTAGGCCTACATACTGGAACATCACTGTGATATACTGACTAATATTGCTATAGGTATACACACTGGAACACGTTGTGGTATACTGAGTAATATCGCTGCAGGCTACACACTGGAACATCACTGTGATATACTGACTAATATTGCTATAGGTATACACATGGAACACGTTGTGTATACTGAGTAATATCGCTGCAGGCTATAACACTGGAACATCACTGTGATATACTGACTAATATTGCTATAGGTATACACACTGGAACACGTTGTTGTGCTATACTGAGTAATATCGCTGCAGGCTACACACTGGAACATCACTGTGATATACTGACTAATATTGCTATAGGTATACACACTGGAACACGTTGTGGTATACTGAGTAATATCGCTGCAGGCTACACACTGGAACATCACTGTGATATACTGACTAATATTGCTATAGGTATACACACTGGAACACGTTGTGGTATACTGAGTAATATCGCTGCAGGCTACACACTGGAACATCACTGTGATATACTGACTAATATTGCTATAGGTATACACACTGGAACACATTGTGGTATACTGAGTAATATCGCTGCAGGCTACACACTGGAACATCACTGTGATATACTGACTAATATTGCTATAGGTATACACACTGGAACATCATTGTGGTATACTGAGTAATATCGCTGCAGGCTACACACTGGAACATCACTGTGATATACTGACTAATATTGCTATAGGTATACACACTGGAACATCATTGTGGTATACTGAGTAATATCGCTGCAGGCTACACACTGGAACATCATTGTGGTATACTGAGAAATATTGCTGTAGGCCTACATACTGGAACATCACTGTGGTATACTGAGTAATATTGCTGTAAGCCTACATACTGGAACATCACCGTGCTATACTGAGTAATATTGCTGTAGGCCTACATACTGGAACATCACTGTAGTATACTGAGTAATATTTCTGTAGGCACACATTGGACATCAATGTGTGTTACGTTCAAAATATTTCCCTGTTATTAATAATAAATTATAATTAAAACTAAAAAATAGTAATAGGTAAAAGAATTGTATTACTTAAATATTTTATGTGTGTTTTTAAACAAGAACAAATTCGAGATATTATTAGTGAAGATTATCGCAAAGCGTGTTAAATATAGGTCTAAGGCTTTTCCTTCTCTAAGTGCTGCGGCCAGACGCTTTTACCGTTTTAACAACTGCGATTATAATTTGAAGAGCAAGCAAATTTTACATCACACGTTTACACGTTTAAATCACACGTTTTACATCAGCGTTATTTTATGAAAATTATTTACTTAGGATTTAAATGATCACAAAATACATTTTTCATTGCATTATGCAAAATATCTATTAGGGATTGAGTGGTAAAGTATAGTATATTAATATAATATTTAAACTCGTGTTTCATAACCTTCATGTTATCTTGAGCCCCTCGTCATCAGACAAGTTTGAACCACTGTATGTTATTTAGCCGGGTATTTTTAACAACCGAATCGGGTATAACATGCAAATAATAGACCATCAGTGATAAACACGAAACATGTATCAGTCAATTGTGTGTAGGCTACTATAATAAAGGTTCAAGTTTCGGTAGTAAAAATGATGATAGTAAATAATGAAACCTTTGAAATAATATTTTCTATTTATAGATCGTTTGTCCGATCATCGTTTGAATCGATTTGAACGTTTGTCGTTTTCCGATACTAGGACAATTTTGTTCCTACGTTGTTTCAAAAAGTAAAAACTAAAACTAAGTCTTATTATTATTCAAATCTTACTTAGGTAAATTACCATGCCAAATAATAATAGGCCAACATATATAAACACATAAAGCCATAAAAAGAATCGATAAATTATGTGATACGTCAATCCAACGTTGTTGCTAAAAATGAATGTTGTATGATGTCAAGCAGCCGAGGAGGTGACCAATGGCCAAAACGTATGCTCCTTAGGTAAAACAATTTTATTGGTAATCTATAACGTAAGTTTAAATGGATATACATACAATATGTATTATTGCCTATCGTATGTTTATGTGTTTTTCACGAAGGAGTGAATACGAAATTGAAGTTTGTTATAACGTCAAACAAATAATTATAATGTGAAATAAAGATTTAATAATATTAAATAACATAGTAACATCCACTCTCAAATCGTGACAACCGGTGACGAGAGGCTGCCCCACGACTGTAGGCTATAAGCTCTATGTAATCCCCTACCTTAAACACCTTACACCTATGTATCACATTTCATCAGTGGTGAAAATACTGATGAATTAACTCATACTTAATTTTCAGAGTGCCACCTTGTATGTCTCTACTCTAAGATGTCATTATTTTCATTATTTCTATTTCTTTCCATTACAACTAGGATATTTTTACACACATTAGGAAACCTTAGCTATATAAAGCTGTATAACATTTCACTATAAATGCTAAAACAAAAACACTAAAAAATAAATGTACACAAACAAAATAGGACATTTTTCCACTATAAATTGAACAATAAGAAAAATTGATAACCTCAGCTATTTTTTCAAAATATAAGAAATATAATTTTAGTAAAATGAAATTTCCCCTCTTCTTACAGTAATTACACTTAGTATTTAACATTTTTTCCCGTACCTCAAGGTGGACTCGAACCAGGATATGTACATTGAACGCGAATCATGTGTGTGTGTGTGTGTGTGTATGTGTGTGTGTGTGTGTGTGTGTGTGAGTGTGTGTGTGTGTGTGTGTGTGTGTAATTGCGTCTGAGTGTGTATGTATACATAAACACATATTAAGTACAAAGTATTGAGCTAACGGTATTTTTGGCATCGAGGGAACTAAAAATGTAAAAATTAACACGGTAATAACTCTATTTCTGTAGGAAATACGCTAAAAATATTTATTATTCATCATCATTACTGACAAAGTAATGGAATAACTCATAATATGAACCACGTTTGGTAATAATTTTTTCGGGGTATGAATTCAGTTTTGTTTAACAATGGTAATCATATTTCACCATCCTTCCATTCCTTTTAGCCATCCATATTTTGAACATAACATAAAGGTTAACCAAAGTGACATGAAGACTGGTACTGTAAACCTGCTTAGATTATAAACTTTACAGCAGAAATTAGTGAAGTCCTTGTAAATTAAAATATGTAAGGTGAAAATATTATCCTTCGGAATGTTCCCAGGTGCAAGCCATTTTCAAGAAACTCCAGACGTGAGCTCAAGCTGTTTTACTCGACTTTACAAGTTTCAAAACACAACTTTTCGAGTTAAATGCTTAAAACTCTTTGAAAAGTTTTCGTCTACTTGACTGAATGCAGTTGTTCGTCCATTTATCATTCCTATCCCGCACGGTGAAATGGATATTATTAACTCTCAAGCTTGGTTCATTTTGAAACGTGGATTTCGCAGTAATCTATTACAACAATGAAAGAAAAAAATAGTGTTGTAAAAATATTATAGTATTCAGAGGTTGATTAAAATCTTCTGTGAAGGATTTGACAGTTTCGTAAAGAGTTATGTGATTAATGTATTGTGGTTCAATTCTTTATTATTTTGTATGTTAGTGATTGCAAACATATCAGTGTTAGTTTAAGGAGTAAGTAGATCGTGTCTCTCTCACTACATCGGCGAGTTACTTCCAGAATAGGACATCGCTTCAATTATTTCAATGGCCTTTGTTGTTATTGGAAATCCCTAGAATACAAGTAGCTAACCTCTCACGTACATTACTGTAACTGGGTAAACTCAAATTTACACTCATTTATTTTTGCACTTTATAGGAACTATTCTAGACGTTTAGAGTAGTGGAATCTACACAAAAATAAGGGAACTTAAAACAGCAAAATTGATTATTTAATGAGCGGAAATTCTGTAAACACGAGCTCAATACTTGCTCTTTATTAACTGAGGGCCGATTTACCTTTAGTTTAAATTGTAATACATGGAATTTATGGGAGTAGCTTTATGAAAAATTTAAGAGTTTGTAAATGAAAATTTTTTGTTACTGATAGAAAATATCCTGATTTTTTATTTAAAAATCCGTTACTATTCTCAATTACTATTTTAAGTAAAAATAGTAATAGTCTAAAATTGAAAAAGTTTAGGATTATTTAAGAATAGCACTTATAAAGACATTTTTAATTAATCCTTTATAGGTGCTAACTATCCCTCGTAAATAAACTTACATCCTCATTGCAGGAAAATTCCAAACAGCTTTCCAGGATGCGCTCATTACTGACTATAGAGGACAACACAAGGTATGCATAGAGCATGGTCCGTTGCTGGAACACATGTCTTAATTAGCTGGATTCATAGAGCCGAGGACAACAATGGTTAGAGAATTGGAAGCATTAGGGTGACACGGTAGAGCAAACAGAACATGGAGCGTAGCGTAGGACTGTCATGTAAAATACTGTACTTCCACCGATCACAAAGCGGGGTCATCGGTGCGGCAAGTCAATCTAATCTGCTCTTACCTCTAACATCCTGACAACATGAAATACTGACAATTTATAACAATAAAATTTGTACTTAAGCCTTCAAATTGCTTTGTTTGTTAAAAAATTAAACATTATAGTGATTTATTTTACTAAAAAGGAAGTTGGTTTGTCTTGTATAAAAACGTAGATTTTGAAAAATTAGTTAATTGTTTAGTCAAAAAAATCTTAAAAATGGTAAAATAGTTTTTTACATCCTCTACAGTGTATATATATACTGTGTATCTGCTATACCAGACGTATCTTCAGAGGAGGAAAACAAACAATTAATTTAAGATTAAAATATGCTGCGATATATGTACAGATTTATTTATTGGAAATTACCATATTCTATTCAGACATATGTGTGCTATGAGGTGGTATCAACGATTAAAGATATAAAATCCATAATGATCAAAATTGTGTTCAATATCATTAATAAAGGACCACCAAATGGTAGAAACATAGCATACCTAAGTTCCAAATATGTTCTGTATTTTGCTATTGGTTTTCAGTATTCTAAGGAAATCTATTAGGGCCCTATTCTGTTTCAAACAGAATTTACGTTTTTTACAGAGTTTAATTATACGTAATTAAAAAATTATTGATTTCATATAATATTTTAATTATAAACATATTAATCTCATTTAAAATGTTATGATGTACCGTAATTATTCTAAAAACTGCAAGAACATTTTGAGACTGAGGGTTTTAGCAATCTATTTTCGGAGTATAAATCCTTTAAGACCAGAGATTAAGTAACCCCTTCTTCCACTGGATTCTGAGATCAATTTCCAAAACATGTAAACTGGTGGTTGCACTAGTATTAGGGAAGAGAATATTGTAGGATATATATTCTTAATAGTTGCGAAATGGCTAAAAGAGAATTTAACTAAGTGTAGTGTAATGCTGTATGCAATGATTGACAGTTGTTGTTCATTATCGTTTTGAATACAAAATATTTTCAAGCTATCTAGGTACTGTACAAAACATACCTTATATTTATATACAAATAATATATATACAGGAAGGTTTACATGACAAAATTTTAAATCAATAATTTCTTTACATCAATAATTAATTATCTAAGATTTGATCCTGTTGGAAAAATTTAGATTTAAAAATCAACTGGTGGGCGAATTTTCTCATAGTAAGCTCATAGCTTTGTCAAAAAATACAAGGGGAAAAAGGAAACTAGTTAAAATCATATGTTTTGATGAATAAGTTTTGGTGAAGTAGGACTGAACAATGAACATGATCAAAGGTCAAAACATGTCAGAATTAAATAAAATATATTATTTTATGTTTAATATTTAATATTTTATTATCAATAGTAATAGTGGCCTCCTTGCCTTCAATCAAAAGATGGATGTATACAATACATATATTCAGTATAGTAGTATTCCCAAATGAGGGGCTACTTTTATTAATATTGCTACTTAAGAAGTAAGAAACATAGTACCATTTTAAAATGTTTAATTGTAAGCGACATTTTTCAACTCTTAGGTCATCGCTAAGCTTATTTTAAATCTTCACCCAATAAATAATTTATTATTATATCTATAAATACTCATTGTAAATAATATATATTACAAAGGTTATTAGGTTAAGATTGCAAAACAAAATATAATTTATGTAAACTGGGCAAGGCTAGGTTTGTCCCCGACCTAGGGACCTACCCTGTATCAGAGGGGACGACCAATCAGAGCTACGCTCGACAAAGACCCTTCGCTCGGTTCGTTTGTTTGATTTTATAACATCCGGACTGGAAGGACTGTTCAATTGTGTTATTGAATTATGCCTGCATCAAATCTTGATCTTCCATTTGAATGACAATGTATTGTAACTGTGCTCGTCTACCCATGTCGTGCCAATAACGCTGCAGGTCCACTCTTGTTGTAATAGCAAGAGTTGTATACAGTTTTATATTCTGTGCAGCACATGATATTCATTAACCTATATTGCACAATATGTTGATATTTTCGTATTTATTGTTTGTTTTTATTACGTTTACTCAATCATATCTACTATTACAATAATGTTAAAGTTGATACAAAAACTCTCTTTTTATACTTTATGATTTCGGTATCCAAAATGTATCTCAACAATTAAAGGTATAATTAATTGGCTACTTTAAAATTGCCTATGCAAGAAAAAACTTGCTAAAATAAATATTATTAATCAATAAAACATTACTGATGAATAACAATTTATAACCGATACATGGCTTGCCTAATGTATGTTGAATTAATCACTTGTCTAAAACTTATCTATAACTATATTAAAATTAAAATAATTTTGTGCTTTCAGTAAACTTTGTGTACCGAATTCAAAAGTGAGAAAAATGAGTGCTAAAAAAACTTCTTTAGTCGACCATTTTTTAAATTTAATAATTTTAAATATGAATACCATAGGCTTTATTAAACGTGTTTAAACATGCCGCATCATCAAAATTAGCCTAAAAACTGTTAAGGTTTCACATACAATATTATCCATCTTGGCAACAATTTCCTAAAAAAATATATAATATAGTTGAATAAAACTTGTTGACATGAATTTGCCTTAGCTCTGGGGGGGGGCGGGTCTTGGCAATTTGTGAGATGGAAAATATGTAACAGGTTTCCATAGAAACCACCAGAGTTATTGTATTGAATTTTTAATATAATAGAATTAGTACAACTATTTAGATGAAGTGAAAATATTACCTTTAGTGATATTCATGACCTTTTCCCCACAGTATATATATAAGTAAATATAAACATTTTTTGACGTGTACTTCATATCATTTAATGTATTTTGACAAAGTACCTTTAATCTACTTTACGTTTACCTTTTTGGTACTTTTACTTTTTTGAGAATCACATGTAGCCACTTTAGCCATGTATTTCCATTTATTTATTTAATAAGATTTTTGAAAATGTTTGTGACGTACTACAAAGTATGATGAGCCTATTTTCTAGTTGGAAAATCTTGACTATTAATAGGATCTTTAAATTCAAGGAATTTCTATGTTTTTGACATACATGACAACTAAAAACCGAATCATTGAATTGACTTAACATACTTTACCAAAACTATACTTTATTTTCACGGTAAAAGTTCTTCCATCTCTCTATCCCTAAATGACTCCAGGTAGCAGAATGTTTTCCAGCTAACATATCTTTCTGTAAAGACTTGGGTGCCAACAATTTATCATTATGGTTTAAGCAATTCATCCAGTTAATGCTAAAAATTAGGCCAATTATTGTGAATATAACTACTCAAGATACAAAAAAAACGGATCTTTCTTAGTATCAGATCTGAAAAATAATGTAACCGTGTGTCTGAAACAGGTAACTTACTGACAATACCATTAACATGAATTTCCATTTCTACATCCAACTGATCTGATCATCTGTGATTAGATTAATAGGGATCTGGAAACCCTGTCTGATATATACCATTTGCTATATTTAAAGAACCCTAGTATGCTGTAGGATTGTAACCGTAATAACATACGTTGCAAACGTAATGGTACCTTATCCAAAGATTATATTAACTTTTTTAATTGTTCTGAAACCTTAGGCTCGCCAAAAACTATCCACTCTTATTTAAAATGGAAAATCTAATGGTAGTTTTAAAGTTTAAAACATTAAAAAATAAAATGCAGTATTTTGATGTATGCGCATGGTATCAATTAATTGAAGCATAGGTCAAAATGCACTACCAGCATGATGGTGCACAAACGAGTTGAACTGACCTCGTGGCATGGCCCCCTACTTTACCTTATTGTATTAACCTGATTTAATTATTAAATTGGCGTTGTTGATACATTTTGTACTCAAAGAATCCCTTCACGCATTGCATCTGTATCTTTCCTCGCCTATTTAATATATATACACATGCATACATACTGGGTGTTACAAAAATACTTAGTGTGCTTTTGGTTCAGCTAGAACTTTAATTTTATATACGAGCACATATCAACCTAAGCTTACTAAGATTGTTTAACTTCCTTCCCATGGGGGAAGCCCCTCATAGGTGACATCTGATTACCATGTTACCGAAAAATAGCTTACTATTACTAATCATTTGCTAAATTGCTAAATTTGCCAAACAGTTCATTTGCCTAGCCATATCAAATACACATTTAGCAGAAAATAACATATATACAAACCTATTTTATAAAGTACGAAGAAATAACGTTACTGCAGTGAAACCTTTATTATTTAAGGATATGTAAATTGATATGTACAAAATAATATGTATACAAGACTGATCCTTAATTTTGCATTGTTGTTTTCAGAGAGCTCTTTACCAAATGTAACGATTTATTGACTGTTATAATTGAACATATCACTCTTCCAAAAATATCACTCTCTGCGGTGCTGTATTTCAAGCAGCCGGCTGCCGATCGATCCCCAGACAGCCAAGTTGAGCTGTTCCTTTGACAGGTTGTGTACTCGTATGAGTATTGTGTTTGGACGGCCAAATATCTAACTTTATTAGTGCAAAATAACTTAATTTATTCGTATAAACTTTATTACACAATTATTTAAACAAATTCTATTTTAATTTTTCAAAATATTCGTTCTCTAATGTAATTTTTATTTTGATATTTACATTATAAGTATTTACAACATTGTTTTAACCAGTTGAGTATTGTAATTTAAATTGGAATTCGAACATTAAGAACTTGATGTACTAGTTGATTCTGATTAGTTCGTATATATATCGTAGCCCTCCTGGCTACAAACATCATCGGGTTGTGATTGAATAGCGTTAGTTTATTACAACGTCTGTTGCGCTTATCTGGTGTCATCGGTGGATGTGGTTCAGTTAATGGCTTACGTGATTTCCCTATCTGAATTGCTGCAGAGTTTGTAGTAAACAAAGCTAAACACCCTAAGCCTATATTCTATCTATTTAAAAGAATCTGAAATCTTGCAAACAAAATGATTACTGATTTATTTATTAAAAATTTCCTTTTTAAAAGATTAAACCCGAGCTTTTTTCTTCTTCGAAAAATAAATAGGTTTGGCCATTTGACTGAAAAATCGATTACCGATTCTTGATTCCGATTCTAATGATTCCAGCCATTGATTTGACCTCCGTCAACAAATATAACACTTCAACCCTAGTGTCCAATATATTTTTAGAAAATTTCCCATAGGGAAGAAGTTATTACCGTAGGTCTCAAGATAAGAGTTAAGCCCGGGACCATGTTACTTTTTCTTCTTTAGGTGCCCAGAGACCAAAAACAATAGTAGTAAAATATATATTTATATATTGTATACAATTTATAACAATTTATAATTGTTATAAATTATATATATATATATATATATATATATATATAGATATGTATATATATAATTTATATATATGGAACGGATGTCTGTGAAAACGATAAATTTCGTAAAAATGGTCCGATCAAGACCAAATTTGGTAAAGATGTGTATTACTACATTTGCTTGGACGAGTTCGTAAACCAGACATATCGGTCAATCGGAACGGGTAGTTTGGGGGGGGGTTAGTCCTTAAAACTATATATGTAATTTAAAACTTTTTAAACATCTTTCACCTTTAGAATTGACTTAAAAAACTGCACATTTTAGTTCCTTGAAGTTTTCTCTATCTTCAACAGTTACCGAGATAATAAATCTAAACTCAGTACGTTGTATTTTGGGGCTCCACTGTTAATCTTAAGGAGGATAGAGAAAAACGAATATTTCACCTATAAATCAATATTTTTTGATTAAATTTTGTATTTACCCTCATGTGGTTGAGATCTTATGCTTCAAATGCATAAAAATAATTGTTTATGTGTTTATCACGGCAGGTAACCTACATACTCTTTTCCCATGTTAATTATAGGGAGAATAGGCAAACTCCTTTATTTATGGACAAATGTTTATGAAACTTGGTATAAATAGGCAAAGGAAAAATATTCATGTTAAAAAATGCCTACTTTCAATGTTCCTCAAAGCATAAAATCTGCATACTCTTTCCTATGGTAATCATTTGGAGAATAGGTAAATAACTCTAATATTTATATTGTTAAAACTTGCCATATATATTATTATTATCTTATTGATTTGAAAATTCGCTGAGTACGCAGGTCTGCTGCGATGGGGCTATTTTTTTGTGACGAGGCTTTCCGCTGCATACCAGGTTTCATGGAAAACATTCCTGGAATAAGGAAGAAATCTATTTTTTATATTCTGCTTGAGAATGACATTGGGCGCTCTTAAACAACGTGCTGCGTTTATCATGGACAGTAAGTTTAAAATTTTCTGTAACCGTAAGTCGTAAACAAATAATCAAATATACTAATTTGTTTAGTTTTTAATGATGGTAGTCAAATGATATCCTATCTTTATTGTAGCCAACTTTTTTGGATTCAGGAGACCCCAAAAGGGATATATCCACTCTCAAAACAAATGAAAAAATGTAAACGAAAACAATACTTTCTCCATATAAAATATATCAGGGAAGAATGGAAAAATAATATTGAAAGTCACAATACCATTATTTACACATTCTGTAGGCTTGATAAATTAATTAAAGTTGTGTTCCATGGTCATTAATAGGTCATTTTTAGCCGCAATAATAAAGCTCTTAAATTTTAAGAGCTATGGAAGAAAATTATATCGTGCTATAGCAATAAAATTGACATTGGGCTGAAAAATAATAACATAGGAAAATAATTATTATGCTTATTTATCCCATACTATAGCCGATATTTTTAACACGCTACCTTTTAAAGCCTTTTCAAGGTAAGTGGTAAGTGTTCGTAAAAGGGATAAGCCTAAGAAGAAAAAGATACCTTGTGACAAAAATGACATCGTCACCACCTGGTACTGGGTCTGGACTGTGTACGAGTCTGTGTCATAACTTCGCATTATAACTACCGGATCTTCAGTCTACACCTCACATTCCTGCTTAGTCTAATGATAATAACGTCGCGCATCGTCACCACCTGGTACTGGGTCTGGACTGTGTACGAGGCTGTGTCATAACTTCGCATTATAACTACCGGATCTTCAGTCTACACCTCACATTCCTGCTTAGTCTAATGATAATAACGTCGCGCATCATCACCACCTGGTGCTAGGTCTGGACTGTGTACGAGGCTGTGTCATAACTCCGCATTATAACTACCGGATCTTCAGTCTACACCTCACATTCCTGCTTAGTCTAATGATAATAACGTCGCGCATCATCACCACCTGGTGCTAGGTCTGGACTGTGTACGAGGCTGTGTGTCATAACTCCGCATTATAACTACCGGATCTTCAGTCTACACCTCACATTCCTGCTTAGTCTAATGATAATAACGTCGCGCATCATCACCACCTGGTGCTAGGTCTGGACTGTGTACGAGGCTGTGTCATAACTCCGCATTATAACTACCGGATCTTCAGTCTACACCTCACATTCCTGCTTAGTCTAATGATAATAACGTCGCGCATCATCACCACCTGGTGCTAGGTCTGGACTGTGTACGAGGCTGTGTCATAACTCCGCATTATAACTACCGGATCTTCAGTCTACACCTCACATTCCTGCTTAGTCTAATGATAATAACGTCGCGCATCGTCACCACCTGGTGCTAGGTCTGGACTGTGTACGAGGCTGTGTCATAACTCCGCATTATAACTACCGGATCTTCAGTCTACACTTCACATTTCTGCTTAGTCTAATGATAATAACGTCGCGCATCATCACCACCTGGTGCTAGGTCTGGACTGTGTACGAGGCTGCGTCATAACTCCGCATTATAACTACCGGATCTTCAGTCTACACTTCACATTTCTGCTTAGTCTAATGATAATAACGTCGCGCATCATCACCACCTGGTACTGGGTCTGGACTGTGTACGAGGCTGTGTCATAACTCCGCATTATAACTACCGGATCTTCAGTCTACACCTCACATTCCTGTTCTCTCTAATGATAATATCGTCTCGCGACGTCGCTACCTGGTGCTAGGTCTGGACTGTGTACGAGGCTGTGTCATAACTCCGCATTATAACTACCGGATCTTCAGTCTACACCTCACATTCCTGTTCTCTCTAATGATAATATCGTCTCGCGACGTCGCTACCTGGTGCTGAGTTTTTGAGCAACTTGTTTTCCACTCTCACAATGTACATACCTGATGATTTTTTGTGTTATAAGTTTTGAACTACTTAACTCTGCTTCAAACTCATAGGTACGCATAGCATTATTGGTTATGGGGAATAATACACGTTTTTTCTGACATGCAGACGATGTCAGCTTTTAGCAGCAGTCACATAACAGGGCCTTCTTATGCTTTTCCAGTTTTTTACCACGCCGAATTTCGTCATGAGATCTACATACTCCGTTGTGTGAGGTAAGAGGCAGTTTAATTACATTGAGGATGTGTAAAACTGTTAATACGGTATATATTTCAAGAAGGGTTTTAATCAATTATTAAAATAATCAAAATATTAGTCAATGATATATGTATACCAAATAAAAAAGCGCAATTAAGATGAACATGACACACACATATAATACAATAAGTTTGAGAAAAATTGAAGAAGGAAATAGAAATCCACTTCCCTGTACTAGTGCTAGTACTTGCCTCTCCTCGTCACCTGATGGGTGTAACATGTGATGGATAAGGCCCCCGCGGGCAATGGCCCACCTGTGATGGGAACAAGGGAATCCTCTAATGGCGTATCACGTTCCATAATTATTACCAATACCAAACCGACGCTTCTTTCCTATGACATCGCCATTTATTCCGTTATTCAACCATTATGTTTCTTTTAAGCGTTTATTTCCTTTAATATGCCATGATATTTTATTTCTAATGCATAAGTTGTTAATTGTTCTAGTTAATCCAATCAATAATACGAGCAAGGTTTGTATACACACACACTCACACACACACACACACACACACACACACACACACACACACACACACACACACACACACACATATATATATATATATATATATATATATATATATATATATATATATATAAGTATTAGTACCTGGTGACCGAGCTTTGCTCGGATAGAATAAGACATGTTTTTACAAGTTAATTAGCAAAATTAAAACATTTATGTGGTGGGGATGGAACTCGCGGCCTGTAGTTCTTGAGGCCGCCACGCTACAACGTTAGTCAATTGAGCGATGCCGTTTAACATCTTTTAGCCAAAGCCGATCATTTACTATTTAATTATCCATACCGTTATTATTAGCCTGTGATCAACTGATTTTTTTATAAACGGAATGAGGATTGAAAAGCAAAAGAGAAATTTAATTTACATAAATTAATTGGTTTGTTACAGTGGCTTCAAGCAATACAACGAATACGTTTTCTATCAAAACACGGAAGGTTTTGGAAATACTTTTTTCTGCTTTTATTTCGCACAGCTATGTTATCCTTAAGTTTTTACAAATTGTTTAATAACCTGATAATTTTGCATTTATTTAATTCATAAAATAAATATTAATGCATAACCTCTATCTTGTTCCCCGCAGTCTTCAATCAAGAACTGTCAAACGGTTATAAACAGCTGTTTTGGTTTGTATTGTTTACATTTTATTCTCCATAAGCGTAATGTTAAATTTTTAGATTTTAAACTTAATATTACAAGAAAACACGAATTTTCCTGGACATTAGACCTATCTAGAACTTATTTTCTACTCGGAAATTAGTTATTTCCAAAATTTAAAGAAATTCCTCGGTGCCGTTTTCGAGATCCGTGTGCAAATATATATATATATATATATATATATATATATATATATATATATATATAAACCTTGCTCGTATTATAGTATTAGATTTGCACACGGATCTCGAAAACGGCTCAAACGATTTCCTTTAAATTTTGGAAATAACTAATTTCTGAATAGAAAATAAGTTCTAAATAGGTGTAATGTCCAGGAAAATTCCAGGTTTCTTGTAATATTAAGTTTAAAATCTAGAAAATTAGCATTACGCTTTTGGAGAATCAAATGTAAACAATACAAATCAAAACATCTGTTTATAACAGTTTGACAGTTGTTGATTGAAGATGGAGGTAAACAATATGTGAATAGAGGTTTTGCATAAATTAATATTTATTTTATGTATGTAATAAATGTAAAATTATCAGGTTACTAAAACATTTGTAAAAACTTAATGGTAAAATTACTGTGCGAAATAAAAGCAGAGAAAATTATTTCCAAAATCTTTCGTGTTTTGATAGAAAACTTGTTCATTATATTGCTTGAAGCCACTGTAACAAACCAATTAATTGGTGTAAATTAAATTTCTCTTTTGCGTTTCAATCCTCATTCCGTTTCTAGCAAAATCAGTTGATCTCAGAACAATAATATCTGTATGGATAATTGAATAAACTGTTTATGATCAGCTAAAAAAATTTAAGATGTCTAAAAGACCTTAAACGACGTAGCAAAATTGGCCTACTGTAGCTCAGTGGTAGCGTGTTGGCTCCATGAACCGAAGGTTATGATATCGATTACCATCCAGGTACTATAATTTTGTTCAGATTTTATGCTTTATTAATTAAGGTGTATTAAATTGGTTTTATTTAAGCTACATAAATGTTTTCATTGAGTATTAAATGTGTTTTAATTTTGATAATTAACTTGTATAGTATATTTCTTATTCTTTCCGAGCAAAGCTCAGTCACCAGACACTGTTTTATTAAAGACGTAATTTATTCTAAGTACAATAAACGCATTTTTAAGTACAAAAAATTTTAATATAAAATAAACAAAGCCAAAAATTTTAATATTACTTACTTAAATAAAGTTGAATATTATTTTCGGATTTGTATTAATTACTACACCTTATAATCAGCATCTTATTTTATTGTTTTAGTTTGAAATAACTTAACAGTTTTAAATTAGTTTATTAACATTTTTATAATATTTTTTAGAATAATTTATTACATCAAACGCAATGACAGTAAAATTTTGAAAATTACTTCATAAGTGACAGACTTTAAAGTTTTTATAATAGCTGTTTGGATCATTTTAGCAATAACCTAAACAACCACTATGAAAAATTTGGTTGTCATCCGTAGTATTACCATCTTGAAAAAGGCAATATTAAAATCGTTCATTGAAAGTGAACGCAATAAATTCTGAAATTTTTTAAAAGAAAATAAGCCTTAACATACCAACTAGGTTAAACGTAATTAATTAATTTTGAACCTTTTAATTAATAGAAATATTTCAGTTAAGTAAAAAAACTAGTCAAAAACTAAATAAATGCGTTCAGGCATTTATTTTCAACTTGCACATGTTATATAAGTAAGTAAGCAACAGTTCAATGGTTTAATATATTAACCTACTTAGTTTCAAATTATTGTTTTATTTTCCCTCTACACTATGCTGGTCTGTGAATAGTAGATAAAGGTTTATTCTCTAAAGACTAAAGATATAACTGTTTGCAGCAATCTGATTAACTGGCGTCAGAAAAATAAACATGTATGAAAACTACTTTCTAATCGAGGTGTTCGTTAAGTGAAAATATACCCTTTGAGAGCTAAGGACCTTTAAATAAACGCTTAAATTATTCAGCGATAAAAAGGTTCCAACCCTTGGGGATGCTTTGAATTTACACATCATTTATTTACATTTTCTTTACCAGGGCATTAGGTGAACAGTCACATTGTTATTATCCGTACAATTCATAAATACTGTAGACTAAACACCATATACTGACTGGATATGCATGCAAATTACACATACAAATAGGAATAAAATCTATTTCATAAAACTTATAAAAATTTCTAAAACTACTAAGTCTAATTTAAGTCGAATTATAGTGATTTTATTGAATTCAATCAACTACGGTGCTCTTAATATGCCGATTATTGGTAAATGTTCATTTTAATCGATTGTTTAAAATTTCTCAAACAATTATACTATATTTTTGTGCGTTTATTCTAGGTTTTCCATTATTTCCATACATTGAAATAAGGTCATTTTAATCAATTCTTTAGTATGCATATTCATCTTGAAATGAAGCAACTCTCTAACAGTATAAATTTACTGATGCATGAAAACAGTTGATAGAAAACCTTTCATATTCAATTTATATAAAAAAATGTAGTATTCACGTAGTTAACTTACCAAATTTTAGGCATCACTTTAGAGATTTCATACCATATCGCCTTTACAAAATCAATATCCTCATTATACACATTTCTGAAAATAAATGTATGTTTAGCAAAGTTTTGATAATAATCATATCATGATATTCTGCCGATTATCATATGAAATATTGAATGCGTGATCGCAAGTTGTGAATTTTGACGGTGTTATGGTCCGGCATAATCAATACCTGTTGATGAAAACAGTTTGGATGGAGTAAGACGAAACCCAGGTATGTCTCCCATGAGTGGAGTGTTACTTTTCGGACTGGTTTTGAAACAAATCACGCACTTGTGGATACGAGAACAAATCACATTTCTTGCACCTAATATCCACACATTTTGGCGTAGTAACGATTGTACCAGCTGGGGGCCAGCATGCAGATGTTTCAGACGGTAATGATCAATCAATACATTCACGACATTGTGTTGTTTGGGTAACAGAATAGGATGACGGACGCCAAATGGTAATGTTAAGTGTGAAGGACGTCCACCGACCCGAATACACATCATTTATTTACATTTTCTTTACCAGGGCATTAGGTGAACAGTCACATTGTTATTATCCGTACAATTCATAAATATACTGTAGACTAAACACCATATACTGACTGGATATGCATGCAAATTACACATACAAATAGGAATAAAATCTATTTCATAAAACTTATAAAAATTTCTAAAACTACTAAGTCTAATTTAAGTCGAATTATAGTGATTTTATTGAATTCAATCAACTACGGTGCTCTTAATATGCCGATTATTGGTAAATGTTCATTTTAATCGATTGTTTAAAATTTCTCAAACAATTATACTATATTTTTGTGCGTTTATTCTAGGTTTTCCATTATTTCCATACATTGAAATAAGGTCATTTTAATCAATTCTTTAGTATGCATATTCATCTTGAAATGAAGCAACTCTCTAACAGTATAAATTTACTGATGCATGAAAACAGTTGATAGAAAACCTTTCATATTC
The DNA here is from genome assembly GCA_023375725.1 of Nephotettix cincticeps. Classification (NCBI taxonomy): domain Eukaryota; kingdom Metazoa; phylum Arthropoda; class Insecta; order Hemiptera; family Cicadellidae; genus Nephotettix; species Nephotettix cincticeps. Next base: position 60,987,823 of record CM041791.1, on the reverse strand, counting down.
AATTTATATAAAAAAATGTAGTATTCACGTAGTTAACTTACCAAATTTTAGGCATCACTTTAGAGATTTCATACCATATCGCCTTTACAAAATCAATATCCTCATTATACACATTTCTGAAAATAAAATGTATGTTTAGCAAAGTTTTGATAATAATCATATCATGATATTCTGCCGATTATCATATGAAATATTGAATGCGTGATCGCAAGTTGTGAATTTTGACGGTGTTATGGTCCGGCATAATCAATACCTGTTGATGAAAACAGTTTGGATGGAGTAAGACGAAACCCAGGTATGTCTCCCATGAGTGGAGTGTTACTTTTCGGACTGGTTTTGAAACAAATCACGCACTTGTGGATACGAGAACAAATCACATTTCTTGCACCTAATATCCACACATTTTGGCGTAGTAACGATTGTACCAGCTGGGGGCCAGCATGCAGATGTTTCAGACGGTAATGATCAATCAATACATTCACGACATTGTGTTGTTTGGGTAACAGAATAGGATGACGGACGCCAAATGGTAATGTTAAGTGTGAAGGACGTCCACCGACCCGAATCAGATTACTGTACTGTACTTTGATTAAGAAATGGGTTCAAATGTAAAACTCAGTCTACTTGTTTATTTGTGTAAGGCGTCCCAAATATTCTAACATTGTCATATAGGCCATACAAAACTCTTGACTTTTAACATTAGAGCCCCAAAATACAACGTACTGTGTTTAGATTTTTAATATCTCAGTAATCGTAGGAGATATAGAAAAACTTTAAGGAACTAAATTGTGTAGTTTTTCTAGCTAATACTAATGGTGAAAGATGAAATTTAAAAATTTTTTAAATTACACATGGAAAACGCAAAAACCCCAATTTTTGAGTACAAACCCCACCCCACATTACCCGTTCCCATAGACCAATATGTTCACGGACAAACACACACACACACGCACACACACATACATATATATAAATATTAATTTTAATGACTTTTTCTTTTGGACTCTGGGCACCTAAAGAAGAAAAACAAGGTCCCGGGCTTATTCCTTGCCATGAGACATACGGTAATAGCTTCTTCCCTATGGAAAATTCGCTAAAAGATGTTATATTAGAGTTTGATAATCAACTGTGGCTTATGGAAAAACTTTGTTCAATGTTGCAGGTATCCGTGTTTAGCAAGGAGGAACTTTATTATTGAAAATTCCAACATTTACAGAGGTAAACTCAGATAAATTCAAAATATTCTTCCAATACGGAATAAAACTGCGGAGTTTTACAGGACTTATGACTACTTTAATTTCATTATCCTTGAATATATTTCATATATTAACCTATTTTGATTTTTATTACTGTTCACCAAAGATCATATACTGTAATAATTTTCACTGATATTACCACTGGTTGCATCACTTTGAGTGAAAAAAATTATGACATGTACTCGTAAATTAGGATCCAAATATTCAAATCTGTCACTTATTTAATCATTATTAAAGTAGTCTATACTAATATTTTTCATAAGCAATTAAAACATATATAACCATAAAAATTGTCTATTTCATTTCCTATGATATTTTTGAAGTAATTAATTCGGAGAAATTACTCATGTTTTACAACGATGTAACGCACCCGATTGTAACGTAAGCTAGGTATTTTGTCACACCAATGAAAGAGTTACGGACATCTTTTGTATATTCTCTGTCATCACTTTTACTCAATTCAAATATTAACTAGTACAAAGGCGACAGGTCAATAAATAGAGTTGTAAATACTATTTAGTATGGTTATATTTGTAAATGCTACAAAATTTTATATATTTACAAATATATATAAATAAATTTGGGTCATATAGCTAAACGAAATCTGTTAATTTATTCTGTACTTTTGAGATTCAGTTGTAGTGTATACTTGGGAACAGTAAATTGAACCAGTTAGTGGATTTTAAACTAGTGAATGTTTACTACATCATATTTGTTTAGCATGGCAAAAATGAACATATCGTTAGTATTAAGGTTTACTATTACTGCATTATAATGACAAATTTAGTTCTAGCAGATCAAAATAATAATTGGACAATAATTATCTTAGCTTATCTACATTTCTTTCTCCCCCTTGAACGATAAACACACCAATCAAACCATCAACTTTGAAAGTAGTACCGGAATATTTCATTATTCCCTGGTCCTTCAACCTTTAAGTTTTACAAGTAAATACCCGATACAAGTTGATGAATTCAGTTACACATGTATTTCTAAAATCACCTGGTCCATTGTAAGTGTAAGCTCGGTGGGGTAAGATGAGAAGGATGTTGTGATACCTGAAGTGTGTAAGTCACACCAGGGGGTCGGGGCTAATCCCAGGACGGCAGCTGCGGCCAGGACCACTCCCCCCTGGCGGTTGGAGGGTGATCAGTGAAATGCCATGTTGCGATGTGTACGTCGAACATCCCACACAATTACTGTATTATGTGAATTGTAGAACCAAAATGTTTGAATTAAGTTATTACATTAATTAAAAGATTGTACCTCAATTTTATAGCAATTTGTAGTTGTAATTCATTTCGACACGGACATGCCCTAGCTCTGGGTGGTATTGACAATCCGGCAGACCAAAATTTGAAACGGTGACGTCATATGGTTATGAGGACGGTTGTTGTGGAAGAATTGAAAACATTGTCTTTAGACATATCCATGACCTAAGATATTTCTCAAAGGTAAATAAATACATTCATGTTTTCATTACTTTCTTGCGCACCAATGACATCACATTATTACTTTCAAAATCACATTTTGTAAAACCCCACTTCACGTGACTTATAAGAAACTTTGAAAGCAATAGATTATCTCTATTATGTTATTTTATTGATGTCAATTGTTTATTCACGTAGGTTCATTCGTAAAAAATCCACACTTTCAAATTCAAAGTCGGTCAGTGAAATTCAGCCAAGGTCAAAGTCATCGCATAGAACTACAGTATCATGCGACTTTTACCTTTCCTCACCAGTCGCGAGGCATTATAGTTCGTGAGAATCAATTATAGATCTGATGCGCTTTTCTGTTATTAGGAATGTTTTTAAAACGTATTTTTCATAGGAAATGATTAATACAAATGTGTCATCAGTCAAACTTCGTAATGTTCAATAAAAAGTTAACTATTGTAAGATGATGAATATGATAAAATATTTTGTATATCTCAGCTATTTTTTATTAAAATAGAATCTTAATATCACTGGCATCTTATCATCATAGTGCTATAAATTTCTATGACATTTTTAGTGTTGAGATTTTACATTGTAATTCAAGTTCACAAATATGGTGGTAGAATATACGTGCAGTAAACGAGAAGTAAAAGTGGAGGAGGGTTCGTACGATAAACTATGTCCCGCATACAGTCAAAGATAAGTTGCTTTAGTAGCGTACATTTTAATTTAATGACAGGAAATTTTTAATCAAAATTTTAATTAGAATATTTTGTAGTTTATATAACATAATATAAATTAATAATAGTTAACAAATTAATAATTATAAATTACTTTGTATGAAAACAGTTGTATTACAATAAAATTACGAACTTAAAATGGGTAAACGACCCGTTTTACTTACCTACATACATATCAATATATTAAATTATATTATATTTTCCCCTATTAAATATTGAATGAGTTTACCCTAGTTGTACCAGACAACACTGTAACAATTTGGCAAGTAATCAACGAATGAATTTATTAGCTACCTACTGAACACTACAGATACCACTATAATTTCACTCTACTATAATTTATTCATTTATTTAGTTAGTCAGTTAACTAGTTAGTTTAGTAAGTAGTAGCATTTGCTACTACTTACTCAGTAATAAACTTTAAGTTCCTAATACATGGGAAAGTTTGGCATTATTTCGACGAAGTAGAGAGCTTGAAATGTTTAAAAGGCTTCAATTTACGTGAGGGCAGCTGCTAAATTATTACAAGTCAGTTTTCCGCGCTCATAAAGATAAAAAGCTTACATTCAGTGTTTCATACCATTGTTTCTCATGTATATTTTCTTATTGTTCGATAATTTAGTACTTACAAGTCAAGTAGCTGTCATACTCTAATTTCATTTATTTTTTATTGCGATCTTATATAGTTAGTTACTCCTTTAAAATATAATATTTAAATAAAAGAAAGAGGAAGTATACTATTGATAATCTAATATACAGCAAGTTCGTGAAAAATAACTCTCGATGTGAGCATTGAAGAACTATCAGTCTCGAACAAGATAACTTCTTCTACAAGAAGTAAATATAGACTACAGTATCATGATTCTCTAACACAATATAATGCTTAAAATTAAATCAACTTAATAAATTTATGCTGTGTCTACCATAGTATATAACAATTGCCCTTGTAGCTAAGGGTAGACGAAAGGGAAGACGAATAATAAATCAGAAATACTATTGCCTAGTTGTTTTAATTTTGTAACCAGTTTCAACGGTGATAAACGTTTATCACCGTCTCACCATCATCACCATCTAGATATATAGATATAAAACAAAATGGGTGGTAATGACAAACAGTCAGAAAGATAAGTAGATAGAAATTCTGATTAAACGTAACCTCAAAAACTAGTTTTACACTTCTCATACAAATTGGACTTGTTTAATGAAAACGGTACTTTATTTATGTAAACCTTATAAGAATAATTGAATAAGCTTAAACTAAAACCAAAATGGCATGTTGCTACTTCACACCGACCGTATAAATTGAAAACTATAAGCCTTGTTTCAGCTTAAAAAGTGCTATTTTATCTGATCAATAAAATATAGGAAATAATTAAAGGACAAGGTGAAAGAGACATAATAAAGTGGAAATGCATGTCAAGTTCCTCCGGGCTGGTGTAAGATAGTTGAGATAACAGATAAGACTGGTCGGCGCGGGCGCGGGCACGGTCTCACGCCCAGCAGCCCCTCCACGCTCCACACCCATAACTGATCAACTGATGGCTGCAAATCTGACTATTCAGAATAAAATATAACAGCTGTTTTGATGAATTTTAGACATGTGCAAGGCAACCTGAAATTGTCTAATTGCTTCAGTGACGATGCCAAAAGCAATAGCCCACGCACAACACCTTTTGTTCAACATTAAAAGCCATTTCTTGACTCCACTTTCAGTAAAACAGTACCGAAGAATTTTAGGTTATGTTTTATGGCTCAAACTAAATTTTACAATCAAACAGCTATTCTTCAACAATGAGCTTTAGAACCGCAACTTAGTCAAATCAGATAATAACTCATTAAAGTAGTTTTCATTGGAAGCAAATTGGTGAAATTTTCAATATGCCACCATTTTGTTTCTACAAAGGTTAGGGAAAAGTTAGCACAAAAGGTTAGCTAAAATCGTCCCAGAATATTTTTAGAACGAACTTTGTAAATTATTTAAAATTAAAAAAAATTGGTGCATGAATGGGCACGTAATAAAAAATTAAACGTTCAAACCTCTTCGAGGGACTGTGTATATACATATAAACCACTACAATCCAGTTATATTTGAGACTTTGTGCCGAGTGGGTGTTTAGTTTCTTGTGTGCATGGACTATTGCGTTTGTAAGTTTTTTTACTGCCTTAAACTTTTTTGTTTTCAGTTTTATGTTGGCAGTCTGGATTGTGTAGGCCTACTAATCGTGGTTCTAAATCATCTGAAGTCGGGATCAGATTACATATCCCAAAACGGTGTGAAACTTTATCTTATATAAAATCGTATTGGAAAATGACAGCGAAAATCTAAATAAAATATTAACAGACACACACATATTTGGCTTACAAAACTTGATATATTTATTATACCTCAGAATAAACTTTAACGTTATTTTTATAGACTTTGTATGGGATTATCTCGTTTTAATATTTATTTTCAAGGTTATGCTTAAAACCAATAGTGATGAATTTTTGGCAATTGAAAAAAATAAATTCTCATTTACGTATATTATTTACTCTTTCGATTTTAAGTCTAGTCTATTTTAACTTGGTGTTGATAAATAAGAGGTCGTCCTAAAAGTTAGAAAACACAAGCCTACACATTCGATTTTACAGGATTTTTACGATTAACAAATTTACTATGAGAATTTAATAGTTTTAATTTGCTACAAATATAATTGCTTGATTTAAATAGTTTTTTTAATGTTTTATTCTATATTTTATCTAAAATAAATGTCAAACTACAAACAATATTTTGTAGGTTTAATCCCCGTCACCATTTACATTTAAATTTTGAATGAAAACCTGCCCCTTAAGAAGATGCAGATGCTCCTGACGTTTTAAGTGGTGGGTTGAACTGTTGATGAGTGGACCCTGTAGGAGCCCATGAAGGGCGATGGCGCTGGCGACGGCGATGTTATCAGCTGTCGGCGCCTGTTTTGGCTACTGATTACATCAGCATCAACAAAGTCACACCAGACTCCCTTATTACGGTTCTGAAAGTTTGTCAAAACGCGATGGCAACGGGATCAACTCTGTGATCAGTTCGACAACACCTCATCAACTAAAATTGACCTCCTCAATTTTAGTATGTTTTGCTTTGTTTGAAGATATATTTTAATAATAATAGAGCATGAACTATTTCTAACTTGTACTTGCGTTTACCATAATCATACTCATAACAATAACAGTTTTAACAAATACTAGACCGTGTACTCTAACCATTAGTAGTATTGTCATTCCGGGACAGATGGATCCCCTTCTTTCACCTCCGTATTACGCAGTAACTAACTATGACAGCTCTCTTGAAAAACTATTGTAATCTAAAGTTATAATGTTATATGATAATATGAGGTTTCCCAGTTGATACGTATCAACAATAATTTACTAGAAAATAAGTAAAGTTTAAAAACAACAGGTGGTCCATCTATCTCGCGCTGTTAGGGCTAGATGGACCACCGTAGATGGGACTGTAAAATAATGCAAACTTACTAAATAATCAAATTAAAGGTTTTTTAGAATCTTTATTGTCTAGCTACATACTGTAGATAGAAACAGCATAGTTACCAAAAGCTTAAATACTAAATTGTGTAACTAAATCATAGAAAACCCATGATTTTCTCAGTTTTAATTTTAAATTTTAAAAGTCTTTTTGGTTTCAGTTCTTTTCTACCACAGAAGTCACAATTATTTCCTTACTTTGTGTAATTATCATGCATTCAACGAGAATATAATTGTGCATTTGATCCAATCTTCTGTGCTTGTCATTTCGTTATCGCCTTCAGTGCAGCCAACACATTCTTTTTCATTTTCATTTCATTTCATTATTTTTGAACTGTAGAGTGTCATCATCACTGTTATCACATATTCCAAATTGTTTTATGGAGCAGCAATTGGTATTTTATAAAGTTTAGTGGCTTAATTAATTTATTCCAAGAACAGATATAGGTCTTTCTGAATTTTACCTTTCTGAATTTTACCTTTCTGCTCTTACCAAATCACTTTCATCCTAAGAACCTCTGGTTGTCTTATGTACTTCGTAGCCATTTTCTGAAATAAAAAATGCAAAATATAAATCTTCTGCCATTTAAATATTAAAAGCCTTTTATATAATAGGTCTCTCTATCCCCGAAAGTCGGTCCAACTATCCCAAAATTTACTGGTCCATCTATTCCAAACGTCAGGGATAGATAGATAGACAAGGCCGCCACTTTGCACTCACGTCAATTCAGCACCGGCAAACTGGCCAAAAAAAAATTCTCTAGTCCCTAAATAACGCAATAGGGTTAATATAATGCAGGAATATCTTGTTAAGTGTAATACACAATATGTGAAGCTATGCAAAAATGTTTATTCACCTGATTTTAGTTTATCCTCATAAGTTGAAAATTGCTTATTATAAATGCAAACAAACAACATACAAAACAAGACGCACCCTACACAACACTGAGCAAGATCTATCTCGGAATTACTTTATACCATTGTTCATTTTTAAGCATCAGTGTAAAGTCAAAAAAAATTTTTATATTTAATTTAATTTATTTAAAACGTATTGCCACTAAACTAATAGTTTATTTAGGGCTATTTGGCAAATGAGGTAAGTATTAACACAATACACTTGATTATTACGTGAAAGCTTCATGATCGTTTTCTGATTAAAGAAATATTAGAAATGATTTTCAATTCATTCCCTGTCATAATTGAATATCACTTTTCATTAGAGAAAACTACATTTAACGATAATTAAAAGCACCTGAATAAACCTTTAAAAGTATTTATCGCTTATATGTATAAATTAGTTCTGTATTTTAATTTTAAAAACAACTGTCTGTTTGGTAAAACCATCACAGTTTTACTACTCTAATTTACTAGAATCACTGCAAAATAGTACCTACTCGGTTAGTATTATTTGGTTAGTAACCATATAATTTTCAATTATTTAACAGAATCATTAAAAATAACATATTTGTCTGATTTAAACTTAAACTTATCGGAAATAATAATTTACAGCACAAATACTGTTATGTTACAAATATGTTCAAATGTTTTTAAACCATCTATGTTTGTGCTGACGGTGTGTTTCAATATATTTTTATAGTTATTGTTGTCATTAACTCTACACAACCTCTCGAGATTACGTAGATTATTAAAAAGGAGTTTATCTATTTTAATAGACTTTCATCTAAAACGTGAGCGACAGGACGTTTGGGCGCCTAAAACAATAAAACAAATTCTCCGATAACGCAAACAAGTGTAGCGTTTTACTGTAATGGGATACCATTGGTTATCTTAACTGAGGCACGTGTTGAGACTTCCAATTATGTATTCCATCGTTGGGGAGGTGCAAAAACAATGGAACCGCTCTAACTTGAGCGATAGTTGGTGCATTGTCACAACCTGGGACTGTCCGGAACCTTTCGTCATAATATTAAACTAATTACTGTATATCGATCAAGAAGTTATCCACGAGAAATGTGGGGCAAGGAATATTTTGCTTTCTTGATTAATGAAATTCTAACAGACTGAAAAGCCTGAACTTCAATAATACTCCTTAGAAATTGCAAATGAATTATGAAATTTAACTATTTCCAATATATGACGGATTTAACTATCGTAAGGTATTCATTATTTCACAAACGTAAATACATTATGTAATACTCATATTTTAAATACTTTTAGATGCCTTATTATTAGTGCCAAGCACGTAAACCTGTTGGCTCGAACGCGTTATCAGAATGTCGCTATGCCACGTTCCAGCAACTTGTCACAATTTCTTATCGTTGCGATTTCTTGAATAATAAGCTCCACATGCCTTTACGCCTTAAATTTTAAACTACGAATCTTCTCTAGTATATTTTGATAATACACTTTCAAATTACATTAAACCTGATCCCTGGTCAAACAGATGGAGAGGCCAATGAGTGACAAGCTATTGACTCATCGTGAACTCTCTCGGGCTCTCTTAGCTAATTAACCGCAAATCTAGGGAATACCAAACGCTCTACGTATCTATTGTGGTGTCGTACTCGTAGTACTACTAAAAATAGAATATAAGTTATTACATATAGATAATATACAATAGTAAAAATGATTGTGAGACGCCAGATGCTGTTTGGTGGCCGGCGGGAAGTAAGGGGCGAACGGTGTTTCTATTTTATATTCTTTATTTCTTATTTTTATTCGTGTTTTCGAGTACAGAAATATCATTCTCTGTAGGACTACAGAACATAATTTTTATAATTTTTCTTTTAAAGCAAGTATGTTTTAGTTTAGAGGTAAGTCCAGTAAACCAGTAATATTATGGGAGGTATTTAAAAAAACAATAAGGGTAAGAGAAGCTACAGTAATTAATACTTAACAAATTTTAAAACCACCATGATAGTTCAGCACAATATCGGTTTGACCCCTATTCTCAAATTCAAACATGCATGTTTCGTAAAATGATTACTGTTCCGATTTATTCTGTGCAATTATTACCTTTACTCACCGGGGATATCTGGAGAGGGGGGAGTGAGGGAGAGGGGGAGGGGGCTAAATTTATTAAACATAAAATATACACTACAAAAGAACTCTGGCATTACTTTCGGATTATCGATCTGCTATCACATGAAAACCTTAGCTGAGTTAATTTGATCTAATAAGTTTCATATTATAATGATATTTTAGAATGTTTGCACGGTTTAACTCTGAAAACGTTGATTTTTAATGTAACGCATAATATACAAACTATACCGTAAAATTAGAGACAAACAGGAGGGACTTGAAGCTGTAAAGCGTATTGATATGGAGAGTACTAATTGGTTATTGCCTAAGTACGAGTGCCGTATGCAAACTGCACACCCGTCGATGGTATCAGGCTAAGCTTACAGACCTGCAGCATTAGTACGGTTGGATTGTGGTTATCAATCAAAGTGGTTTCAGGTTACATCGGCGAGTTGCGTTGAATGGGCTGAGGTCTGGGGCCTACTTCACCTTATACTTAATAAAACTACGGTCTGCGATTATTATTTTTTTTAAATAACTTATAACAAACATTTTTTGCTTGCCTTACTGAAAATTTAACACTTATTGTGACTTCCCAAATTCAAATACTTTTATTTTAAAATCAAAGAGTATTTTAGTTTTAATTTATAATACGTACTGAGCGTAGCTTCCCTGAATGTGTATTTTTATACGAGTACTTATATATTTCGGTCTATCAGGACGACCCTATAACAGCGGGGTCGCGAGGCACAAACATCCCACCCAATCCGCTGTTCTGTTGAGGAGCTCCAGTTTACACCTACCTACTCGTAGGCTACTCTGATATCCAACGAACACATTGTGAGGTGATGCAAGTTGCGGAGACAGCATTACTGGTTACAAATAAGTTATAAGAAGATGGTTGAGGTGACATATTATTGGTGGTCTAATTGGAACTAAATACTAAAGTACTTTTCTAATGAATAACAATTTTACTTTTCGAAAAAACAGTTTAAATAGAGGGCGAATGGAAGTTGGTGTGACATTTTGTCAGGTAAACTATGTAATGAATCGAGTTCACATCCACAATTATTTTTGTTTTATGCCGTGTGGTCTCTTATCTATGAATGTATTAGCTAGAAATGCCACAAATTTCTCCACATTCTTGATGATAATTGTAATGACATTTTCTGAAAGCTGATGGAACTTCCATTTAGTTTAGGTAGTTTCATGTTAATGGTAAAGTTTTTGTGGCGTTAGTGATGTTTTTTTAAAGAAAATGAATAAATTTTAATAGAAATATGAAGTAAATTATTTTTGATTTAAAAAATAACAAATACGTCAAAAGCTTGTCATAAATCGTTGAAAAACTAAATAGTTTAATTTAATTACTGATTAACTTTGATTTCAATTTCTTAGTTAAAATAATTTAGACTAAACATATAAGAGACATTAAAAGGATGTTATTGAATTTAACTTAATTTCTTTATTTTCTACTAGTTCATTATACCAATTAGACATTTCTTTAAAATTTGGTTATTTCCTTTAAAAAAGTATTTTTTGAATTAAAACGTCACTATGAACTCGACTCATCTCGCTGTTTAAGTGAAAAGTTTTACCCTGTATATAATTATATATATATATATATATATATATATATATATATATATATATATATATATATAATAATACCTGAATCATAACCACTTTACTTTTAATTTTTACAACTCAACCATCTTTTGAATTACCATTGTGTCCAACGACAAAACTCCAAGATGGCGTAGGTACGCCATCTTGGAGTTTAGGCGTTTAGTTTAAGTGTCTGCGCAGTACCTACTGCAGACACTTAACAATAATTTTAATAAAACTGGAAACGTTCTTCCTGTATGACTCCATTATGTAAACGAATTCCACACTGGCCATATTCCTGATTGTATATATTAAGATAAGTATGATGGGTAAATTAGGGTGGGTATTTGACTTAAATATCCTAAACTATCAAGTACATTATGTACTAGAAAGGTTTGTTTATTATTTTACAATTACTATGAAATATTCACCTTACATTGGGGATAAATAACTGGTTTCAACAATTTAGATTTTATATTTATTTCTTAAATAGCTGGACGACGGTTTCCAAGAAGAAATCAAGGATAACATATACTGCTTTTGTATTTTATCGCCAGAGAACTTATCATTTCGAAGGAGCATTTAAGACCCTGACACATCACACCCAAATTACTTCTCGAGATCTCCTAATTTATACAGGTAATATTCACCTCATCAAGAAACCATATCCTTCAAATTAAAGGTAAATATTGTAAGTATGTATGAAGTTCAACATCAAAATGTTAAAAATTAACTTTCTTTAAGATGTGTTAAAAATAAAGTATTTAGTGGTAAAAGTAATATTTTTATGATAAGTTTATTTTATGCTTGCAATAATTTGCGTCCAAGGAAACCCCTCAACAGAGTGTGCTGGTACAGTAATGAATGAAGGGTAAGACTGCAATGTTGAGGAGAAAGTGACTGAAGACAGAAAAGGAGTCATAATGGAAATAAAAAAGAGCAAATTTTGAACCGCCTCTTCCAAGGACAGAACCCTTCTCATTTATATTTACGTCTAAGAAATTAATAAAACCTTCAATAAGGCCGATGCGGCAAGCGGTTTCTGAATTAATATTTCACTGAAATAACAAGAGTCTGGATTGACACTCGTTAATTTATTTAAGTTATTTAATAGTGGTAAGCTATTTTACTTCTATGTGATCCTAACATAAATTAATTTAACTTGGTAATAATTTATATTGAAGCTAATTTAATAACACCATTTAGCAATATCGGTAATCTTTTATTTCCCTTATAGTATTTTCATACTTCTTTTTTGTAAATAACTATCGTATTCTGTGGTACCAAAAATGCGTCTTAAACAAAAAATAATTTTTAAAGTAAAATGATTAGTTTTTTTAATATGTTCTTCGTAATAGTAATATTAGTATACTTTATTATATTATCATGTTTGGTTATTTATTATATTATATTAATTCATTTTAGTATTAATAATAAACTGTTGTTTTATTTACCGTTGTTTGCCAAGAAAAAGGTTTAAAGTTTAGCTAGCTCATATACCATTTAAGTAGATCTCAAATTTATAATAATTTTCAGTTATTTTGATTAGCTGTATTATTTTTCACTTTAGGGTATTGTTCTTAATAATCATAAAACTAACATTATAATAGAAATTATGTCTTTCGTATAAATGGTTTTAAGACAAAATGACTATGCTCATACAACCGTGTAATCTATTTTGGATGTTTTCTTTTTTTAACATGATACAATAGCCATGTCCCATTTTCATAAATATCTGTCCATCAACGAAGTCATGTAATTCGGAAATTAAACACGAGTCCACATTCGCTTCAATAACAAATTCAATTAAACAAAACAATATGTAACACATGGGAATAATTTCTAAACAAAATTTAGAAGCCAAATGTACGAGACTAGATCCAATGAAAGGGTATTAGATCTTTAATTCAACTAAGAAGGGATGTCTGAGCTTAAAGAGAACATGTGAAAGGGTTACTCTAAACCGAGGTCGAGCTGTTAAATTATTACAACTCGGTTTGCTGCGCGCTCTCTGTGCGAATGAGCGAACTTCCGCCTCTTGACGCTCCCTTACAACCGAGTTACAAGAACCGATCACAGACACTCCTGACTACAGTAAGTAGCTTTTTTACAATTTTAACTAAATCATTTGGAGAAAGCTTAGTTAACGATCGCATAATCAACAAATACTTGTTGAATCCTCTTCTATGTCTTCTTCTCTATCTAAATATATATATATATATATATATATATATATATATATAGTGTGTGTGTGTGTGTGTGTGTGTGTGTGTGTGTGTGCACGGATCTCGAAAACGGCTCTAAAGAATTTCTTTATATTTTGGAAATAACTAATTTCAGAGTAGAAAATAAGTTTTAGATAGGTCTAATGTCCAGGAAAATTCCGGGTTTCTTGTAATATTAAGGTTTTTCATAAATATTTATTTTATGTATGAAATAAATTAAAAATTATCAGGTTACTAAACAATTTGTAAAAGCTTAAGGGTAACAAAACTGTGCGAAATAAAAGCAGAAAAAAGTATTTCCAAAATATTCCGTGTTTCGATAGAAAACGTATTCATCGTATTGCTTGAAGCCACTGTAACAAACCAATTAATGTAATTAAATTTTAAATAAATTACATTTCTCTTTTGCTTTCCTACGTTTCTAACAAAATCAGTTGATCAGAGGCTAATAATAACTGTATCGATAATTAAACAGTAAATTATCGTCTAAAACAATTGAGGTTGACTAAAAGACCTTAAACGGCGCCGAAATTGTTAAACGCCATAGCTCAGTGGTAGCGTGTTGGCCTCACAACCCTGAAGTAGCGAGTTCCATCCCCGTCTGGGGCAATACATTTTGTTCAGTGCTATATTAACTATGGTGTATTTAATCGGTTTTATTTAAACCACATAAATGTTTTCATTGAGTAATAAATGTGTTTTAATTTTTATAATTAACTTGAATAATACATGTCTTATTCTATCTGAGCAAAGCTCGGTCACTAGGTACTCAATATTAATGGTAATAGAAACAAATATAATATAATAAAATTATGTATTTTTAAATATTTTACTACCACATATAAGTAGTTCTATTAATGTGATTTGTTAATTTTCAAGTAGATTTATTGATACATAATACATATGATATACAATACAATTTATCTCATTATAGTAGTTTATGCAAAGATTGTATTATGAATGCCTTAAAGCCACGAGTAAGATGTAAGTTAGAACACGAGCGAAGCGAGTGTTCTAAATAGCTCACGAGTGGCTTTTAAGGCATAATACAATCATTGCATACACAATTTTATCTACGACCAACAATATTCAGACCTTTAAAAACAAGAGTTGTAGATTTCATCTATCTAAGACCGTTGCAATATACATTGAAAGTGATCGCACATACATTATTTTCACTCTTCCACTTTAAACACTGGTTATATGTTTTTTAGGATGCAGGTGTAGATTTCGCAGATACAATAGTAGGTTGTTAATTACAAGATTAGCTTTCGCACTCATCTTTTCCGGAGCATTCATCCGCTAACTGCTTAAGTCACTCAATTTGTGAATGGTTCAAAACTGAAATTTGAGGTTAGCCACTAAAACTAACAATCTTTTATAAGATAAAAACTTCTTCTAACATAACTTTCGTCAAGTTCTGAGGTCTGGTTGGCCTAGAATCTGTATCGTCATGAACTCATAATGCAAAGGTTCCGTAATACAATTTCCTTATAAGAATGATCCTCTTAATGATTTTACTTTCAGTATCATCATTGGTACTTTGTGCAATGGTCATAGATGAAAACATAAACTAACAAACTGAACTGACACACACATTCACCCATAAAGAATACTCAGTGAATTATTAATATATTCCTGTTATCAAATTTGCCTATTATTTAATGCATATTTTCTTTAAACCTAACCCTCCTCCACTAGAATACATACTGTACAAATTCTTCTGCGTTGGTTTTATCGATTAAGTTGACCTTACACTGCATAAAAAGAAGTAGATCATGCAAAACTGTTGAGGAGAAAGAAAGCAAATGTGCAAATGCGTACTGTGTTGAACAGGGACAGTACATTAAAATTTTCTCAGAAAACATTAGTTGTAGACTAATAATCCAAAAAAGTAATTCTTTTCATTTTTAAGCTGATTTAATTGGGATAGAAAAATATTTTATAGATTTGTTGTTTTGTCGCAAAACCTTAAACAATTTATTTTCAGATATTTAAATCTAAAAATATCTGAAAATAAGGTTTTAATATTCTGTAATAATTATAGCTCATAAGCTATGAGCTTTTGAACTGTCATTGTATGTTTTTTTTCTACTGGCATGCAGATGGTTTCATACTATTTGTGACCCTAAACAGTTTTAAGCAGAAAACGTTACAGAACGTTTTTAAGAAATTTCAATTTATTGGTGAACTACCCTAAAAATAAAAAAATTAAAAATGGTTTGCGTAAATAAAGTTAAAATCTATAGTAGTATCAAATATCATAATTTTTATACTTACTTTGTATAACAGCTTGGATAACAGAGGTAGAGTTATAATGCAGGTGGTTATCATAAAAATGTAATACAGTAGTATACGTTACTGATACAGATAAATTCTCCAGCTATTCCATATAGGTCTGGTTCAGGCTTAAACAACCCAAAAATACAATTTACTCCGGTGTCAAAAAAGAACGCCTCTGATATTTCATATCCTTATAGCACCTGCGACCTAACAGATGACGTAATTTTAACCCTTCACATCCTTTTTGATAATGTGAGGCTTTGCTTTGGATCAAGCGGGAGATTTTTGGATTGTGTTTTATGAATACGATTTTTTAATTGTCTCCCTAATAATTAATTGTCATTTTAATTGTTATTTACTATACGATTGGAATTAATTATTAACAATTGGTCAGCCCAATCTAAAGGAAGCTCTTATTTTCAATATACTCGTACTACCCAAAATGTCATCTGTGATATCATAAAAGGTAATGTAAAACATTTACTATATTTAAAACTATATAACTCAATCAAATAGCGTCATCTTTTGACAATGACTAAAAATTTTCTAGGCAAGTATGATTAGTTTCATAAAATAAAATACACTGTATTTAGTTCCCATAAAGGAATAGCTTAGAACATGTATATGTCTAAAGGGAATGAATGTCTTTAGTTACTTTAAAAAGCTTCAACGCTAAAAAACTACAACCCTCTTTAAAGTTGATCTAAATATCATAACATGGACATAAAATTTCTTAAACCTACAACAAGAGAAAATAAGTTAAATTATTTGAAATTAATTAATGATGGTGGATTTATTTATTTGGATTTTTATTGCGGTAATTTTCCATCATGAATTTATGTATTACACAGTTTCACGACATTTCGGGATCTGGAATCTGATCCGTCCTCAGGTAAACTAATACCTAAAACATAGCACAATTAACATATAATCCGGGCCAAACCGGTATAACGCAGAAAACATAAAAGTTTAAAGCAGTCAAAAAACTTACGAACAAACCATACACTACACATTACACACATAAGAAACCAAACACGTCCACTCGTCACAGAGACTCAAAGACAACTGAAAGAAGTGGGCGTGTCCCACCGGAACCGGAAACAAAATGGCCACCGTAAAACCTGAAATTCATTTGAAATATGTCTAACAGATTTATTATTATTTTTTTAATATTATTTATTATTTTATATTTTTAATTCAAATACAAATCCTCCCTAATATACATGAACAATTGCAGTACAAAGTTAACTTTACAGAGCAAAAAACACATTATTTTTACAAGTTTATACTTAAAACAAAAATCTAATGCCCTTTACGAGCTTCACTACGAGTTAGCATACCATGAGAATTTTGTTTCGTTGTTCATGAATTTTCATGTTCATTGTTGTTACTAAATGAATTTCGAAGAAACCAAGATAAAACACCGGGAACCTCACTTTTTCAAAAGAAAACTAATTGAAGCTTTCTATATGAAACTAACAGACCAACCTATTAGTCAATCTTCAGTTGAGTTCCGGCCATTGTGGCTGCCAATTCTTAGAAAAGAACTTAAGGATAGGGAAAATAAAGTATCTGTAAATAATATTCATATAAATAAACATAATGCTCATGATAAATTAAATATATTATTATCTGTTAAGGTCCTCTTGCTTGTCCTTGTTGGTGTTTTTCGTCATTTAAATTTCTATTTTGTACTTCCATGATTGCAATTTTCATTAATTTATTGACTAATGATGATTCCTCAACATTTTCTTTATTTCTGACCAATCCAAATGCATACACTGTATTTCTGTATGGAAATAAAGATTCTTGATTCTTGATTCATGGTATGCTAAATTGTAAGAAGCATATGGTATGGTAGTAAAGCTCGTAAGGAGCATTAGATTTTTGTTTTAAGCATAAAATTATTAAAAATGTGTTTTTTGCTCTGTAAAGTTAACTTTATACTGCAATTTTTCATGTATACTAGGGAGGATTTGTATTTAAATTAAAAATAATATTATCTGTTAGTCATATTTCACCTGGATTTCAGGTTTTTATGGCGGCCATTTTTCCGGTTCCGGTGGGACACGCCCACTCCTTTCAGTAGTCTTTGAGTCTCCGTGACGAGTGGACGTGTTTGGTTTCTTATGTGTGTAATGTTTAGTGGTTTGTTTGTAAGTTTTTTGACTGCTTTTAACTCTTATGTTTTCTGCTTTATACCGGTTTGGTCCGGATTATATGTTAATTGTGCTATGTTTTACATATTAGTTTACCTGAGGACGGGATCAGATTCCTGATCCCGAAACGTCGTGAAACTTTTGTATTACACAAAATCATGATGGAAAATGTCCGCAATAAAAATCTAAATAAGTTAAATTAATTGTTGCAAAGGTTTGGGGGGCATTAGCCCTCCCGCCCACAGGCAATACCAAACGTTTATGAATGAATTTTGTTAAGTGATGTGACCTTACACTGCATACCAAGTTTTAACGAGAACGGTTGAGAAATTGAGTTGAAGAAAAAATTGATTTATAATATTTTCCATAAGGCTGCAGCATGAGCAGCTGTAGTGAAAATCTCCACATTCTGTATAAATGTAAGAAAGGTCCCCTGATGAACGCTTTAGAGTCGTTCGAAATATATAGAGCGATAAAAAAGTCTCCTGATAATGTCCTCAATGAAAAATTAAATTTTGCCTCCGCCAAATAAACACGATCAAGAATTTACCCCACCCCAAGGTCAAAACCGTCAAACAAGTATCGGCTAGTCGAGCCGTTGGTCATCTGCGTCGTCAAGTGTTTTTAAAAATCTTTTGTATGTCACCAGGCAATAATTTTAAATTAAAATCATATGTTAAATATTATTTATTTACAAAAGAAGTCATCCTGAAACAACCTAAATGATTCACTTGAAGTAAACTTGAAAATGGAAACATTGTTCCCAAAACTAGTAATGTTAAAAAGAACATTGGATTGAAGACAGCAGGTATTATAACTTTTTTTGGTTTACCATTAGAACAACATTAGGCGTTCTCAGACACCATTCTGCGTTTACCATTGATTGGAAGTTTAACTTTTCTCTGTAACCGTTATTCGTAGCCTACTGTAATGAATCAAAATACTAATTTGTTTATCTTTTGAAACGGTTTTAATGGTGAATATTATTATTAATAGTTCTATAAAATTGTTGTTTTTGCCAGAAAATTAAATAAATGTTGACAATTTATACCCATAACTTTTGAACTATTATTTTTATAAACATAGTGTGGTGTTATATTATTTTATACCTGATGACCTAAAAACCATGACATTTCAATCACAATTGTTGGGGTAAACTGCTCTTGAAAATCAAAAATTTTAAACTATAAAAATGATCTGGAGTGAACCTAATTTTATAAAAAACAGACTATGAATGTGGTCAGGGGATTTGTACACAGACATACTGACAGAACGGCTGACAAACTAACTGACATACAGACCAACAGACAGACCGAAAGGCAGATAGAACGACAGACAGTGTATTAAATAATAATATACTGTACTCTATATCAATATTAGCAGTATATCTATATTAATATTAGTTTAATATGATATATAAGATGGATAATACTATACTTAATATTATAGATATGACAAAATATATACTATGTATATACATTTTTGTACTGTCAACGAGGAATTGTTAGTAATTAAAACCATCAGCCTTGGAGTGTGGAATTAACGTCAATAAAACAGTTAGTAATACTTTTTTCTTCGCATGAAAAAGATGAATAATGTAGAATTTTATTAGATATTAGATGGTATAACTACTATAAATGTAAACAGTAGTTTACTGTAACTCCATTCATGCAATTATTTGATAAAAAGGCGTATTACTTTCGTAAAAAAGTTTTCAAAATGCACATTAAATACACAAAATAATATATTTCTATGATATGTTTTTGAATCACAAACAGTTTTGAATTCGGTTTTCAAACATTGAAAAGAAAGGTCGCCAAATCGTCGCTTCAAAGTTTATTAGCATTCTTTCGATTGTTCATGTTGTAAGGGTCTAAATAAAAAGAAGTTTAACAAAAGCCAGTCTCAAGAACCTCTTGATGCAATCGTAAGACGATGTGATTTCCTCCACGGGTATTGTTGGCTTTTTATGAAATGATTGGCAGATCAATGTGGCCCTGAGTGTAGTATATAAACCCAATGTACAAATCCCTTGGTCAAGTGTCTCAACGGGTATTGAACTATGTAGCTAAACAAAATGTATTTGAATGAATAAAACAACTTAAGTGGTTGCTTTAGCTAGAAAATCATCTTAATACTATGTTAATAACAGATGAAAAATATTACCAAATTTCGTAGAAAATAGCTGTTTAAAGAAATCCTTACTCTTTGCTAATTTTAAATATATATGCTTAAGATTATATTGCAACAAAATTAGTTATCGTAATTAAAAATCTTTAAAATAGTACAAAATGGAATACAGTACACGTAATTATAACGTTATTCTCAATATTTGTAGGAGCATAACAGTTGATTTACACTTCAGAGGCAAATTCTATATTTAGGCACAGATTTAATATCCCTACTCTCAGTAAAACAATAAAAGCATTTAAAAAGTATCCCGAATAAAAGCAGTAAAAATAAGAAAGGTATACTACGCTCACGACTGTTTCGTTCCTCACTCAGCTAATGAGTCAAGACAGGCTTTCTGGGAGGTAACTAACCCTCATAGCCTCGTGATATCTGAGGCCATGTGGCCCTAATGGAAACTGATTTGCTGGACTTTACTTGGGAATGTATGTGATGACAAAACAAACATAGTGCATATACCTGAGTCGTATAAGAAGTATGTGTGACCGCCCGTTCAAGTATATATGAGTTATATGAGTGAAGTAAAAAAATTCTAAATATTTTCTGCATATTATTACGTGTCGTAATTGTATGGATACATAACACATTTTTAGGGTCATATTCAGTTTTTTCGTCTTTTAGTGCGGTATTTTTCCTGTGCTCTTCAAGGTCAAACATCAATAAATTAGTAACGATCAAATATTCAAATCTTTATCTTCAAAGTAACCTATTGCCAGGATTAGAAGGACAAGTTGCATAAACATTTATGTCCTACTTTATCCCTAATACCCTAATGCAACATCCCTTTCATTAATTTAATGAAATTTAAAAAAAAACTTATTACTAAGCCACACTTTATGGTTGCCTTATTTTATAGCCATATTTATTCATAAATTATATCACTTCTCATTTGTCAATATATTAAAGAAAGCAGCTTTGACGGTGAACGAGGAAATAAGTGAGTAAAGTAAGTAGGTAAGCATCGGAAAATATAAATGTATTAGGAAATATGGAATATTTCCTTCAAGTAAATATTCATGAATAATAGAACACAAATATGTATACTTTTTCTGGTGGTAGCATTTTTGCGAACAAAATAGTTGAATTGTATATAGTCTCTTCAAAATACTCGTCGTGTGATGTTTTTAAAGTATCTATCAATATGGATATGACTGTGTTGAAATGACTTTATGAGCCCTTAATTGTAATATATAATTAAGAACTATGGCTTTTCACCACGCAGTAATGTTATTCGTTCATTGAAGACATATTTAGCGATAGATTTTTAAATGTGATTGAAAATTTGTTATAGTAAAAGTAAAATAGTCAGTCGACCATTTAATGTAACTATGTATTTGGGTATGAAAGACCATGACAAACGACTGTTTTAATGACATCATGACAGCTGACATCCGTGAGTACAGTTGACGTGAAGACAAAACGGATTGTTGGGTGGTTCCTGTGTTCGATGATAATAGGCTAATGATAACAGTCCTCCGGTCAACTGGCCAGTGATGATAATACTCGTAGGTGTGGGTTGCAGGGCTAGTTATTGTAAGCCTGTCAAAATAGATATGTTTGTCAAACCGGTGAACATCCATCGTAGTGCTCAGATCATTCAGTTCACTGGCACACATTTACAAATATACGAGTAGTATTTCTGCGTTTTCTGTAAGTATTTACATTTTTCTGACATCAAATATTTTTTATGATTTAATAAAAGTCATAACAAAGTGTGAGTGATGGGTTTTCTTTGAATAAAAGAGCTTATCTATATCTTGTAGTTACACACATATTTATAAAATATGATTTCAAATTATAGCGTACAAATTTAATTAAAGATTTCCTAAGGAAGGGGATTTATCTGTAAATCCACTAATAAGATATTTTTTTTAGTGATACTTAAATTTAGCTTCATAAATGTGACGAATATACTTATAAATATAATTTTTCTGATAAAAGACCTTAATAATAATACTAAGAATGTTTATAGTAGTTGAGTTCATGTAATTTTTAATGTTTTACTGAAAAGACCAATTTTGGAATAGAGTTTTAGTTTTACAAGAAAAATACGTTATCCCAGCAAATATAACTGTGTAATTTGCTAAAAAAATACAAGTTTTCCATCTAATCTGAAAAATATTTCTGATTTCAACTGTAAATGTCGTATTATATACACCATTTCATGAACATGAATGTTACTTATCAATCCAATATAAGCAACAAAATACAAAATCTACAACGACGGTGGTTAGTCAACTGATAAAAATTTATATAATAATAATAATCAATTGGTGTTCTTCAAAATTACTTGCACAAATGACATACTTTAAATCAAGAAGACGTGAATTAATCCTAAGTTTTTCTTATCAAATTATTTTGTTGTTGAACATCATTTGTCATACAGCTTAAAGTAAAGAGGGTGTCAATTTGTTTTGAAAATAAACTACGAAAATACACGTGTCTTTATTTATGAAAATAGTTTTGTTATGGATTTCATGCAACCGTTTTTACTACTATACTATACTATAACTCTTGTTAAAAATTTAGTAATTGGTATATTTCTTATATAATTTCCTACGATAACTCTTTCAAAATTTTGTATTTATTATATTACCGTCAAAAATGTTATAAGAATAAATATGAGTCTAAAAATTAATGATAAAATAACATACCTAGAGCAATAATTATCTTATTAGTCTAATGTGTTTGTTTCTAATCAAAGTTAGCCTTCAGTTAGCTTTCAAAAATTCAAACCTCTACTACAATCATTCTGCAACTTTTAACTATTACTCATGGTATATAACTATAATATATATCTATAGTATAATCTATAATAGTTTAGGTTTTAAGGATGACAGCAATTTGAAACTTAAACCATTCATTAAGGAAAATCCGTTTTTATTGCACAAAACCCGTTCACAAATAAACTGTTTGCCTTCCTGTTCATATTTTCCCGTAAGAATACAAGTACATTTTCATTTTTGAGGGTAGAGGAGAACAACTTCCAATATCCAAGAATTTATGGCCCTGGTATATCGCTGTCTTGTGACATTACAATCTGCGCTGCCTGATAAATAACTTTAACTCAATTCTTCCTTGTTTTGAGGCATTTTTTCAAATCCGTTCGTTCAATCTTATACCACGCAAGTCTTTAAGATGTAAGAATTAATGACCAATGAAATGGATGAATGGATGGTACATGGTTGTCAACGGTTATTTTGTAGCTTTGAGCCTAATCAGTTTCGAATACCGTAGTTACGAGGGTAACCGTATTCTGAATTTATTTTGTTATTGTATTCACTCCTACAAATATATCAGATCTTTTAAATCTCCATTCCGTTGAAATCCTTGTATCAATGAGGGAAAAAATATTTTATAGTGGTAAATGTTTGGATGCGTAAAACATGGCGTTTTTGGAGCATAAAAGATTATATCTTCTATTAGGGAGTTCAGGTTTGAAGGTAAAAATTCTCTCTTGTGAGACGTTATTTGCAAGTTTAAAAATATAATGTCATAATAGTATTCTGTGAAAAAAAGCCAAGCTGGCAAAGATGCCAACTTAAGTTTAAGTTTGCTATAGGCTTTTAATTTGGGCGTAGAAACTTATAGTTTGTGTCATGTGCATATTTTTACATTTTATTTAAAAATAATGTGTCATATAAAATGGATATTCCATGGAAAACTTCATTCTAATATACTCTTTAAAAAGTTTGGTGTATAAAAAACGTTGCTAAATGCTTTTTTTCCATTATATAGATTATTTTTTCAAAAGTAACTATTCCTTAGACAAGATAATAGATAGTATTTCATTACAGTGTATAGTATGTTTCAGGTGCCGATAAAGACCTTTACAACATGTTTTGTTTTCTTTAAAATTAAGTATAGAAGACTAGGAGTACTATTTCAAATTTTTTCACCCCTAAAACTCCGATTTGAGTAGTATTGAAATTTGAATGCGAAAACCCCTTCCATTTTATTAGTATGCGAGTAGTTATCCATGTAAATTTTTTTAACCCCTTTACTAAAAAGGATCGTATGTAGTAGTACTTTTGAGACACCGGTTATATTTATAAGTCCTTCAATATTTTCACCAATTTTATAATGTTATTTCACTAAAATATATCTCATTTTTTATGTTTTTGGAAAAAAACAACTAGACAGACATTCAACAGAGGCATTCAAAGTCTACAGAAACTAGACTAATACTTTCATCTACTTATTAAGTCTGCAATATTCTACAATGGCTAACTTATAAGACAATTTACAACTAATTAACTGTCGTCAAATAGGTCTAAGCTTTTGACAAACAGTGCCTGTCCTTCTAATGGATTCCTCCCATTCTATGTACGTGTGTCCCTGGTTTTACTTGACTAGTTGTTGTTTGTGTTTTGGTAGAAACAAGACAAGGTATTATTATTCTGCTTTGATCTCTTGAGTATAGTACTTGTAATGTATTCGTCACTACTTCATAGTATTTCAAAATACCTTATTTTATCGCATTAAAAAGTCTCTCTAAATTGTTAAACTAGTAAAATAATAAAGCATTTTGGTTTGTAATGTATCATTACTGTATTATTACCACTGCTTTGGTTAACATTATGAGGAAATATTTATTAAATATTCGTTACAGTATTTTTGTTTCTTACATAGAGTATTTCTCTATGTTCATATAAAAACTGTATCAAAAGAAAATGAGTACAAAAAATGTTAAGTGTTGTGACTTTGTATATATTTTCTAAAGAATACTTCATAAATGCCATGGATATATTTTTGAACTAATTACTAGTTAATAAAACTAATGCGAACCACATTTTTTCTAAAAATAGGATAAAAACCTCGTTAACATTAATTTAATAGATCTGTTCTCATCTTATGTTGCCTTTAAAGAAAATCTATTTGATTCTGTTCATTTGTGTCTAAAACACGATATAGAAACCCTGATACAGGCTGGAAATCGCTTTTCATAATATATGTACAAAACTAACAAAATATGTATTATTAACTGATTTAAATTATGTAAATTTTTAAGGGATATTGTTTAAAATTTATTTGACACCGTTCATATATGTACATCACAATTTAGTTAGGAAAACAGTACCAGAAATTTATAATATTGGGTACGACATTCTAAGCATTTTTAAAATGTTCATAAGGTAATTAATATCTATAAAATATAGCATGTGTGAATTCAAACACTATTCTGTATAAAATATCATACTCATTCTGCCCTAAATAACATATATTCCAATAAGTTACTTTGCAACTAATAAGTAAAGTTTATTACTGATTACACAATTTAAAATCCACACTAATTATAGTACTATATTCAAAAATATCCCCGTTGCAGGACACCTGCGTATTTAGCGAATATCAAATCAATAACATAATAATATTATATGACAAGTTTTATTAAAATCTGTCGATAAATATGAGAATTATTTACCTATTCTCCTTAAGATTAACATGGGAAAGAGTGTGCAGGTTTACTGCTGTAAGGAACACTGGAAGTAAGCATTTCTACCATTAATAATTATTATTTTTAACAATTAATTATACCAACTTTCATCAAAATCTGTCCATAAATAAAGGAGTTTGCCTATTCCCTATATTATTAACATGAGAAAGAGTATGCAGGTTAGCTGCAATGATAAATACATAAACTATGATTTTTAAGCATAAATGGATAAATCTCAACCACATGAAGGTAAATACCAAGTTTATTCTAAAATATTGATTGATAAGTGTAATATTAATTTTTCCTTCTCCTCTATAAGATTAACATTGAGGCCCCAAATTCAACGTACTGTTTAGATTTTTTAATATCTCGGTAACCGTTGGAGATAGAGATAGAGAGAGTAACTGAATCGTGTAATTTTTTTAAGCTGATTCTAATGGTAAAAGGTACAACTTAAAATGTTTTTTAAATTATATATGAAAAACGCCAACAACCTAATTTTTAGTAAAAAGCCCCCTCAAAATACCCGTTCTGATAGTCCGATATGTCTGTCTGGTTTATGAACTCGTACGATTAAATGTAGGAATGAATACACGTCTCTACCAAATATTCACAGACACACACACACACACACACACACACGCACGTGTGTGTGTTATATATACATATGTGCACAATTTTCAACGGCTATTGTTTCGGCCTCTTGGCACTTCAAAACATGAAAACAACATGGTCTCGGGCTTAAGTCTCGCCATGAGACCTATGGCAATAACTTCTTCCCTATGGACAATTCGCTGAAAATTGGATCAATATCATAGGTAAGATTTTCAATCAGTTAAATAAGAAGGTCAAAAGGGACATTGAACACTCCGATATTATCTAAAGTGTTTTCCGTTAAGTCTGAACATCTTTCATTTTCTCTTTTGAAACTAAATTGTATTCTAGAGAACCTATTGTTTTTAGAGGATTATACAGTATTCAAATAACTGTAAAATAATATATTGTCAGTTTAAATAAAATCGTTAAACTAAATTATAATATTATGGGCATATTTGTATATTTCTCATGTTGTGTATATATTACGCAACTATGCCTTATTATGTAAGTGAAACTAATAAAACTTGCTATCACGAAGAGTAAACCGGAACGACTTGCTGCGTAATTGTATTATTAAGTTAATTTAACCTTATTTGAGTGACAATTTACAGTTTTCTATTGTTTCAATTCATGCTAAGTTAATAAATTATTTTTGTCTTACTGTTGATATTAGTAAATTTACTTTACATCCCAGCATTTGCCTTTTAAGCTACAAAAGTATTGAAATATTTATTTTTTTAATTAGGGTGTAAAAGGGTTTGTAAAAGATTTTTACTTCATTTAATCAAGTTATAAAGCCATAAGATTGTTGAAATTTTTAGAAGATGAAAAAAAGAATAATTATTCACAGAAACTTAGCATACGTTTATTTTAGATTATAGAAACATTACAACTTCATTGCTAATATAAACGGTTAAATTGAAAAGTTGACTTGTTTTTATCTCCGTATTTGTAAAGAGCCTCGTGGTCCGCTATCAGTGCGGCGTGTCCCCGGGCACATGTTTGACGATTCTCCACCGCAGCCCAATTAGCCCACTCTTAATTAACTGATGGATGTGTCAGCAACATGTCCGCCGGTCAGAGTGGCTGCCCTAAAACGTTCGTTATATTAGTCAAGTAGTTTACGCAGAGTTCAACTCGTTAAACACAACAGGTAGCTTTGAAACAGTTGATGAATAATTAAGGTATTCCCATTAGTTTCTTACTCACCAAAAAACTATTTTAACTTGAAAAAATTACATTGCTTTAGACTTTTTATGTTATTGTTTTATTATGATTTTAATAATAATAATAACATTCCATTATGCACTTTAATGGAATGTTATTATCATTTATTATTATATATATACAAATTAAAACATTAGTACACATTTTTCTTTGAACGTTTATTTTACTTAATTCTCTTTCACTCGTAGTTATTGGATTGTCATTGGTCGTTGGACACTGTTATTGGAACTGGGAGTAAACGATTTCATTCACCGTGTTGCCTCATTTAAAAAATCCTGGAGAAAATTTAAGTCGAAAAATTTAACATCTATCAGGGATATAAAAAACTGTGAACAAATTATTGGAATAAATAATAACTCTACACATGTAGTTGTCTTGAACCAGCCATTTTGAAGAGTCAAGCATAATTATGGTCATCACTGATCTCTTATGTGTCATTGGTCTTGTTAAATTGACGTGCAGGATGATGGGAAATTAAAATGTAATTAGGGCCAAGTGTATGAACTATGTCATTATACCATACTATTAAAAATGTCACTGCACGGTAATATTGAACATTCAATGGCAGACAATTGTTTTGGAATGCAAGTAACCCTTACATATATGGGGACCCTAACTTAAATCATAGCTTGAAAAAAATGTTAAAGGGTCAGTAAACTGCATCAGTAACTTCACTTTAAAAAAACCTACACCATGTTTCTGAGATTATACTCAATAATACAGAGCTGTATATACATACTTATGACCCAAGAACCAATGCAAAGTATATTTTTAGATTTAACTCCACATATCAAAGTTCTAGCTCCAAAGTGGAATCTAACAGACAATGTAAGATTTACATACAAACCGTAGAAGAATGTGCTCAAAATGCTAGTTAGTATAAATACAAATGGAAAACCAAACGAGACGAGTAAAGGTAGGTTGTTTGGTGATGTGAGAGTATTATATTATTATTATTATTGGTGGTAAAGAGGATTATAATTGGAATTAATAAATTAAAATAAATCAAAAGGTTTGTTAAAATTTAACCAGTGTTAATAAATTAAAATTGAAAACCCCTAGGGTCTATTATTTTCTATTTAAGAAAATTATTTTCTAATCGAACCAAATAATTATATGAAAACGATTCACTATACAAAACACATAATTTAGTTAAGGGCTGTAAGCTCAGCTGTCAGTGAGTGAGATGTTTTCGCAGCCAGCGCATGGACACCCCATGCGTGGAGGTGGAGGGGGTTCACGTACTGCCGGGGCACGAGAGTGACAGGGGCATGTGTTTGCCCACGTGCTACCTCTCGTCCGGTCAAAGGTCGCCATTTCCGGTACAAGCAGTGGTGACACCTGGTGGACCGTTACTCAACTACGTCTGATAAACCAGAAATTTATGGAGTAGACGAAATTTTACTAGAAACACACGACCCATTTAGGCTAGTTCTTTAAAAAAAACTATATATTAAAATTTCACTTATATTTCTTAGTGTCAATTGTAATAATATTTTTCTTATCAAAAACAACAGCAAGGTTGACATTCGAAATTCCAAAATTTTCTACAACAGCTATTTTTCAAATTTTAACCGAGGTCGTTAAAATAAAAGTTATTTGGGAAATGTGAAGAATGTAATAACATTCTTCTCTGATTTTGAATGTATGTAATACCTTTCATGTACCTTAAAATGATAAATATCACTACTTGTTAATATTTCACATTTTTGGGAGGTCAAAAATGTATAGACTACAGAAACACTCGAGGGATTGTAATGTAACTTTCAAGCATTATCGAGCACGATTTGAGGATTGTTTCTGTAAAGTTTGGAGCAAATCTGTCCAAAGACCTCCGACCCAGAGGGCATAGAAGGCGCGGTGTCAGATTTTATAAATTTATTCTACAAAACTATAAACAACTGTGATCAAATGATTTGAAAACTTATTTAACAAGTTCACTGCTATGAATGAATTCGTGATCCTTTCCTCAAGAGCTGCATCATTATTTTTTCAAAAGCGTTTTGCCACATATTTACTCTATGTAGTCTAATACTACTACTACATACTGATATGTAGTCAATTTATGTATAAATTATGTATGGTTCGGGCGTCCACAGCCTCCAGCAACAAATTTTAAATGTTTCGGTGTTGAATGTTGCGGGCACCTAGAGGCATCTTTGTATGAACCAATTGCTACAAAGGCCTAAATATATTTTCAAATGAACAGTGAAACATCAGCATTTAGGATAAACTCAAATAAAAGGTCACACTGCAAGATTACAAGTATATATTGCATATACTGTTCAATAAAAATAAACCATAAATACGAGTATTTTCATGTGTTCATGCCGTATTTTGAATAAAACATTGGTTACAATATGAAGTAAAAATGTTAAGCATGTAGGACACATAAAAATATACATAAAAATTTACATTTGTAGGGACTGAATTAGAGAGCAACATTATTTTACCACCATCCCCTTTTCGTTTGCACTATTTTAAGGTCCTGAATATTCATCCATTATTTTTACTTTTACGCACACATGCAAAACCGCGAACGATTACTACCAAAACATAACCAAACTCATCAAAAACAACACACAGTAGCGGGAAATCAAGTGGATAGAACGATCAGCTGATATTTTAGCGCCAAATGCATTATTGCTCGAGTCCGCTGCTCGCAGGGCCGTACACCGCCCATCGCACTGAACCTGTTATAGTGTCATTTGTTCAAATGTAAACAGCACATTGTAAACGAACAAATTTACTGTAGTGTAATGTTACTATAGTTTATTTAGGATACTAGAGTTGAATTGAAATGAATATACCAAAGGTGAGAGCATAAAAGGTCTCAATGTTAGGTATTAAATTTAGTGTTTACAAAATATTTAGTTACTTTAAGTATTTAGTATTTTTCCTCATTTAACATTTAAAAGTTAGAGTTTAAATTAGACCTGAATATGTGAATTTGTATGTGTAATAGTTTTAAGGGGATGTTTGCTTTACCTTTTTAATATTTTAATTTTTATCATTTAATAGTTGGACTAAATACCTTCTTGCTGCTAACTATCCTACTGAGGTGATCCGGAAAAACATAATTATGAAATAGTAGTTGGAGTTTAAATTAGCCGGTGTAAGATGATAAAATCTGTTTAAATTTTTCTTATATGTTTTAATGTCACAAGTCTACATGTATTACTTACACATGAAATACACTTATTTATTGTACAGAATTTGGCTCAAATTTGCTGGATAGGTCGCCATTGCAGAAAGGTATTGATAATTAAATTATGTTTTATATTTGCCAACGAACCTAGACCTAACTAATCTTTTTGTACATTGCAGAAACGGGCGACGCGTAACGCTAGCTCAGATTACAACGGAAAACCAAACGAGACGTGTAAAGGTAGGGATAAGGTACAGTGAGTAGGCCTACTGAGTAACGCCGCAGGGGTGCGCTGCAGAGTAAGGGTCCACCGCCCTCACGTGGCTATGGGCGCCCCACAGGTAATGAAATTAACTGAGTGTGGAGCCAAAAGCCAATATTGTTTGTGCACTCACGCGGGCTTAAATCACTAGCCCCATCCGCTTTCATGCCTCTCCCCCGCCCCTACCCCACTAACGAATGGAGAATCAAATCAAATAACGTTTGTTTAAGATATATCAAACGCGTATTAAAATCAAATAAAGTATTAAGCCTTAAAACAAAAATTAATTGGTCATTTCGAGTATTTTTATCACAAGAAACCATTTAAGATACAAATATCTTGAATTGGATGTAAACCGGTGTCCAATTCTCTATAAACATTTTTTCATAGCTTTCACAAAGATCACTTAAGATTACCCAAACAAGGGTTGGTAAAAATAAGAAATATTAAAAATAGATGATAAAACATTAACTATTGTATATTTAATGTGGGATGTAATATCATATTATTTTTGAAAGATAAGTACTGCGAAAAGTGGATTAACCCTTATTTAACAAAGGTAATAAAAAATGCTAATGTAAATGAGAATTTTGTATGGATGAGAAATGTTTATAAGATAAATAACAAGAATAATCTTCAAAATACAATTGGTCTGTCTCTGGTCTGGGTCTATGAAGACGACGGGTTTAAACATTAATCGGACGATGTGTGCCAATCAATGTATTTTGAGAAAATAGGTTTTCATTCATTGACCTCCACATTGATTGATTGAAACTGAAATCTATCATTATGTCTGAAATTTTTTATATATATAAACCTTATTAATGTGTTTTGACTCTTTGTTGACTACGTTACCACTCCCTAACCTTGGGTTTGGTGGCCTTGTCTTAGTGAATTTTGAGGGATTGAACAATTTTTAAAAAGCCTTTGCTGAAAAGTAAAAATCAATGAACAGCTATACAAAATCAATACTGTAATAATATCTAAATATTGTGTAGCCTTTTAGTAAATAAAAACCAATATGTAGTTACAAACAGATTAGAGACATCTGGAGGTCCTGTACGTCCCAACACGGCTGAACACTATGACGTGACGTGAGGTGAGTAGTTAACACATCACGACGGCACTTTTGTTTCGGGTAACTTGTTCACGACTGTTGCGCTTCGACTCGTACACCAGTACACTAGTACACCGAGCCGGAGCAGTAAGGTACACCGACCTGCTTCGTGATACCCAACAGGTAAACCACTGTAACACAGCCCCAATATCACATCAATCTGCCCTGTTGCGTCTCGAGAGTCAAGGTACACCGACCCGCTTTGTGATACCCAACAGGTAAACCACTGTACAACAGTATCAATATCACATCAATCTGCCCTGTTGCGTCTCGAGAGTCAAGGTACACCGACCCGCTTCGTGATACCCAACAGGTAAACCACTGTAACACAGTACCAATATCACATCAATCTGCCCTGTTGCGTCTCGAGAGTCAAGGTACACCGACCCGCTTTGTGATACCCAACAGGTAAACCACTGTAAAACAGTACCAATATCATTACAATCTGCCCTGTTGCGTCTCGAGAGTCAAGGTACACCGACACGCTTCGTGATACCCAACAGGTAAACCACTGTAAAACAGTACCAATATCATTACAATCTGCCCTGTTGCGTCTCGAGAGTCAAGGTACACCGACCCACTTTGTGATACCCAACAGGTAAACCACTGTAAAACAGTACCAATATCATTACAATCTGCCCTGTTGCGTCTCGAGAGTCAAGGTACACCGACCCGCTTTGTGATACCCAACAGGTAAACCACTGTAAAACAGTACCAATATCATATCAATCTGCCCTGTTGCGTCTCGAGAGTCAAGGTACATCGACCCGCTTTGTGATACCCAACAGGTAAACCACTGTAAAACAGTACTGTACCAATATCACATCAATCTGCCCTGTTGCGTCTCGAGAGTCAAGGTACACCGACCCGCTTCGTGATACCCAACAGGTAAACCACTGTAAAACAGTACCAATATCACATCAATCTGCCCTGTTGCGTCTCGAGAGTCAAGGTACACCGACCCGCTTTGTGATACCCAACAGGTAAACCACTGTAAAACAGTACCAATATCATATCAATCTGCCCTGTTGCGTCTCGAGAGTCAAGGTACACCGACCCGCTTTGTGATACCCAACAGGTAAACCACTGTAAAACAGTACCAATATCATTACAATCTGCCCTGTTGCGTCTCGAGAGTCAAGTACAACCGACCCCTTTGTGATACCCAACAGGTAAACCACTGTAACAACAGTACAATATCACATCAATCTGCCCTGTTTTCTCGAGAGTCAAGGTACACCCGACCCGCTTTGGATACCCAACAGGTAAACCACTGTAAACAGTACCAATATCATCAATCTGCCCTGTTGCGTCTCGAGAGTCAAGGTACACCGACCGCTTGTGATACCCAACAGGTAAACCACTGTAAAACAGTACAATATCATTCAATCTGCCCTGTGCGTCTCGAGAGTCAAGGTACACCGACCCGCTTTGTGATACCCAACAGTAAACCACTGTAAAACAGTACCAATATCACATCAATCTGCCCTGTTGCGTCTCGAGAGTCAAGGTACACCGACCCGCTTTGTGATACCCAACAGGTAAACCACTGTAAAACAGTACCAATATCATTACAATCTGCCCTGTTGTGTCTCGAGAGTCAAGGTTCACCGACCCGCTTCGTGATATACAACAGGTAAACCACTGTAAAACAGTACCATTATCACATCAGTCTGCCCTGTTGCGTCTCGAGAGTCAAGTACACCAACCCGCTTCGTGATATACAACAGGTAAAACACTGTAATATAGCACCAATATCACATCGATCTGCCCTGTTGCGTCTCGAGAGTCAAAGACTTTGTGATACCCAACAGGTACCACTGTAAAAAATCCAATATCATACAATCTCTGTTCGTCTCGAGAGTCAATAAATATTTTATACCCAACGGTAAAACTGTAACACATAATATCACATCATCTGTGTATTTCTATTCAACTAGGAACACCATTACTATTAAATTTTTCCCTATCTGAGAGTCCAATCAAGATTTATACCTAAGTAAAATGTAAAACATAAATATATATTGTTTTGATCTAAGTCAAGGTAAAATTTGATAACAGGTAAAATACGTAATATTTCATGGCGTAAGTCCACCAATTGGATATTCGGTATGTAGGTACCTTTTATTGTTGTTAGAAAAAATACTTGATAAACAGGTAAACCACTGTAAAACAGTCAAACATACAATCTGCCCTTTGCTTAGTCAAGGTAAAAAAGCTTTGTGATACCCAAAGGAAAACCACTGTAAAATAAATATCACATCAAGTTTGGTTGAGAGTCAAATAGTTATAAGGTAAACACTGTAATACAGTATCTCATTTTTTTAATATAAAAATAGTGATAAACTTAAAAATAAAACGTTTTATAATTTTTCTGAGAGTAATAAGAGTTTTATATAATGAAATATGTTACTTAATTTAGTGAAAAACAGTAAAAATATGGAAATAAGTGGCTACTAGAAAAAACATGAAAATGTCTGGATTACGTCTTTGGGTAATGATAGAATAAATTTACCATTATAATTGGATTAGGTGTATAGTTTAGACGTAGAGTCGTAGTTTTGCTGACTTCGACACGTTGCTCTGGTAGCTGATCAGTCTATGACACCGCCGAACCAGGAAAATTATATAAAGAATATCGATATATTTTTTAACTGACTATCCGTTCATAATGTTTCCGTTGTCTAGGACGCCAGCAAACAGCATATCCAGGATACTTTGTTTAGGGTATGAGGCGTAAAAACTGAGCTAAAGTGCTATCTTGTTTAAACTTTTATTATTATTATGACCTTCTACGTAAGAACAATAATCGTTAGTTGGCCTGAGACAAACATACACATGACGGGTCTTATATGCAGTTAGTTAAACTGAAATCGTTTCAATTTTTCGTTTTTTTTGTGAAAAAACATTTTAATAAAGTCTAAATTCAACAGTAGAAAGATATTAATATTAAATCTGATATAGTTGATTAGTTCGTAATTTGAGGAAAAGTGGTTTATTAATTAAATTATTTAATGATTTGTGGTTATTAATTAGAAATAAAAATGTACTAGTCAGTTAAACAAATTCAAATATCTTACATTATTTTATTCATATTTGGCTTAAAATACCTACCTGGATAGGTTGCCAATATAAAAGGTAATCTAATTTAAAATAAAATATTGAAATATGACACATGTGCTGTTAACATTACTATTTCCCTCTAGTAGTTATTTACTATTAGGATAAAATAATAAATATCAAAACAACGTTCTTGTAAAAAATGTATAAGCTTGAAAAAAATACATAAAAATTAGTAATCCCTAGTATATTTAAGTTTCGTCTAAAAAAAGGTTATTTTTTACTGAATAAAATCTTTAGATACTATAAAAAATGATCAAGGAAGAGTATATTGATGAATTAAGTTTGTGCTTGGCCTACGGTTCTTCATTATTGGGTTGACCGTTAAGTAACCACCATGAGAAATAGAAAATAGTAATCAACTACGAATAGAGACTTATTATTGGTTAACCTTTATACTCTTCCCCTCGCTCATAATGTTTAGGTAGCCGGTGCATGCTCATAGCGCTCACTTGCGCAACGGCCCGCCAGGGAGCGCTAGGGGCGTGCTGTAAAACTACGATGTCTCGGGCTATAAACGTTTACGCTGTCTGAGTTTGCAGGTCTGGATAATATAGTGGCTTATGTTGCCGTGTTCTCAGTGTGGAAAATCTTACAGCAGTTGGCCTGATGTAAACATCACATGACGGCGCTACTTTATTCAAATTTTATAAACTGAAAGTGTTTCACCGAGGTTCACAGTTTTCAAAATATTGTCAATATACAGCTGATTTTACAACCGTTCTATTTATTGGAATAATAATATTATTCTGACGTGTATAAAGTAGATGTGCCAGAATACTATTTACTCAGATTATTCGTATAGTTTCAGGGTTGAGACGAACCGTCAGTGTGTACCATTGGGCCAATTCTAACTTTTAAATTCGACTATTTATAATTCGTATGATAAACATATTTATTGTGATGTACATTGCATAATAAAGTGAAGTTGTCTTAGTTGCCAAACTGTCTATGGTAACGATAAAGACGTTGAGTTCATAATTTCACAATATTATTAAGGCAAACAGTATTAATTAAGTTGAGACATAAGAGTATTAACTACCGTAAGACATTATTTTCATTCCTTAATTTTCTGATCGTTTTTGACAGCTATGTAGCTATTGAGACTTTGCATTGATAACTTTTTGTGTATTGCTAAAATGTATATTTATTTTTCTTTAAAATGTATTTTTTTTAATTCATATTTTAAAAAAAACTACACTCCCCAATTTAGAGAGTAGTTAATGTTGGTGTAAAATTATAGGTATATAACTATGATTTGTAAAATAATATACTTATAAATTAAATTGCTGTTTAATATTGGCCCAAATTATGTTATTAGCTTGATTCGTAATAGATTTTAAACTTGGGACAATGTTATAGCACTTCAATGTAAATTTGGTCTAATAAAAACCCATACAAATACAAAATGCACCTACATGAGGATTATTTTTTGGTCTATGTGTTTTCTGAAGTTTATATAGTATGACAGTAGCAAAAATATGGATGTAAGTTTATAATGTAAGTTGTATATCTGTGTATTTAACGCTAATTTTTGAAAAATATACAAAAAGTGGATCCAAGTTACCCATTTGTCGGCTTTAATTATTATCATCGTGTTAATAATATTATATTAAATTTTACGATGACTCAGGGGAAACGCTCTGGCCTAGCAGTCAAAGGTTGCTGGATCGAAACCAGTGGCCGGTGATTCCGGTGTCCTGTCAGATCACCTGGTGGCCTGTCAGATCACCTGGTGGCTGTCAGCGGTCACCTCTGGCTAGCCTAAGTCACTAATACTGCTTCGGCACAGGTTCTAGACCTATTGTGATGGATAATTCAGGTCCCAAAAATCTATTTATATAGGTATATTATATTGTAAAACTCTTTAAAAGTAATACCAATTCCAAAGCTATAAAATGAAATAAAAAATTAAACTTTTTGTTTTTTACATTATTTATTAAAAACAATGATATTCAGAATGATAGCTCAGTGATATTCGAAATAGGAGCAAACCAAAATTATATTACAGTTAATATGCATACAAAAACATCATCCGCTTAACTAGTAATACAGTAAATATAGTTTTGTTTTGGCTCTTGTAATATAGTTTTGTAGCCCTGAAAACAGAAAAATCTACTTTCGGATAGTCCTGCAAATAACACTCATGCCACGGGTTTATGTAGAGGTGTCGCATATAAAGCTTTGGAAAAAAATAAATCACGCCAATGGAAATGATATAGACACGTTATAGGTATTTG
The DNA here is from genome assembly GCA_023375725.1 of Nephotettix cincticeps. Taxonomy (NCBI): domain Eukaryota; kingdom Metazoa; phylum Arthropoda; class Insecta; order Hemiptera; family Cicadellidae; genus Nephotettix; species Nephotettix cincticeps. The sequence goes on along the minus strand of CM041791.1, from coordinate 60,950,277 downwards.
TCTTATATAGAACAAAATAAAATATAAATGGCAAATGTTTAATTGTCAACTGTTTACGGGTGACGAATCCCCATAAGAGGTGGAAGGTACATGTTTAAAATATAAGACCAACAAAAGATTGTCTAAACATTGACCACATGATTGAACTTTTTTTTAATTTGATGATTTAGGGTTATGAAACGATTTATTGAAAATATATAAAATAAATTACAGTATAATTTCTATCTTACTGTTTGTTTATTATATACAGTTTATTGCTGTGAAATTCTTTTATTGTAATGTTGTTGCTGTTAGTTTTTATTTCAATTTTGAATTCTATTTATCTTCATAGTAATGATAATGTACAAATACTTTCAGCATTCATACGTATATGTATATTATTAGTATTTGCTATAGTGTTACCATTTTCCTTCTAGGCATGTAAACTTAAATTGATTGGGGTTTCCCCTTAGGAGTAAATAGATAAATAAATGCCTTAACATTTAACTTAGTAGCCGAGTTAGAAATCGTTTTAGAGGAAATATTTATTTTCTCAAAAAATGATTCAAAGTTATACATTTATTTCATTAAAATTATATAATTTATATTTCAGAACAAGTTAATTTTAATAATTATACAGCTTTATAGATAACTTATTGATTATAAACTGTCTGTAAGCGTCCACCCAACACGGCAATTCAGTCAGTAAACACTCGGGGTATAATCAGTAATCACCCCTAAAGATGCATTCTATACGTTTGGTTATTGCAGATGAATTCACTTTAAAGCAAACAGAGGGTGAGGCTAATTATTTTAATGATAAACAAATAATCAAGTTTAAGGCAAGGAACAGTTCAAAGCGTTCAGGTACGGGGTAACTTCAAGAATCTTTCAAAGGTACGACACAACATAGCTGAAGCAGTACTGTATTGCTTTAGTGAAAAGAGTAAGTAAAACTCGATTCTGTAAATAAAACAAATAATTTACAAATTTATAACTTTTTTAAATAATGGTTTGAACAACAAACAATTTTTAATGCTTAATAATGAGATAGTTTTATCATTCATAATTTAGTAGCCTATGCTTGAATAAAAAAAATTCAAAATATATTTATTTTTATTATGACAGACCCTTGTATTTAAATCGCTCTAGTAAATTCAATTATTATGATTATTGTGTTAAAAGTCAAATAAAGTAACTCTTTGTAGTATTTTCCAGCAAAAACAATTATGTGACTATCAAATTAGCTACGTCAGCTTTTTGTGTAGTTTTGTTTGAAGTTTTTGGTTTATAAAAATCAAATAAATTATTACTGTTTCAAAATTCTTTTTACTCTAACAGAGAATAATCGAAACTGATATATGTATTTTTTTATAATTATAACATTGATAAACGGGGGAATATTAATAGAGATCGTAAACCGATGAAAACCTGACAGTTATACGCTTTATGGCTCGTAAAATATTGTTGCTTTACAGCTTGCTTCATCAGAATTCATCACTGATACAGCTCAGATCTATTGCTAAATTTGATGCCACAAACGAATTGAAATACATAACTGTTCTCGTAACTTGTATGTACACAGCTTTAAAAAAGGGTTTAAAAAACAGAGATGTAAACATTATATTATTTGATTTTCATTATATATTCGCATATATGTATGTTAGTTTTATGTTATATATATATTAGGTTTTGTGTTCTTCCGATAGAGTCAGTATTTCAGGTAGGAAAGGGAGTAGATCTCAAATTTCTATGGCCTTGTCAAATATAAACAGTTTAGTCATGAATAAATTAGTATATTTTAGTGTTACAAATATTTTAATTTTATACTCGTTCTATACTACACCTCTATATAATTCAGTCACATAAAAATCCAACTAAATATTGAAATTTAAAATACTATTGGAGCTGTCAAGGTGTTTTGAGCAATCAGAATAACGAGTATGTCAAATTATCAGCAGGTTTAGGGAGTTTGAGGAGCTCTGATCGACCACTCAAGGCTCCAACCAGAGCAATGAAAGTGCCATATGAGCAGCAGGCTTAGGGAGTTGAAGGAGCTCTGATCGACCACTCAAGGCTCCAACCAGAATAATGAAAGTGCCATATGACCAGCAGGTTTGGGGAGTTTGAGGAGCTCTGATCGACCACTCAAGGCTCCAACCAGAATAATGAGAGTGTCATATGAGCAGCAGGTTTGGGGAGTTTGAGGAGCTCTGATCGACCACTCAAGGCTCCAACCAGAATAATGAGAGTGTCATATGAGCAGCAGGTTTGGGGAGTTTGAGGAGCTCTGATCGACCACTCAAGGCTCCAACCAGAATAATGAGAGTGTCATATGAGCAGCAGGTTTGGGGAGTTTGAGGAGCTCTGATCGACCACTCAAGGCCCCAATCAGAACAATGATTGTGTCATATAAGCAGCAGGTTTTTGGAGTTGAAGATGCTGTGAGCGGCCGACCACTCGCGTCTCCAATCAATATGAGTTTGTGAAATGAGCAGCAGGTTTGGGGAGTTGAAGGATCTCTGAACTACTAGAGCCTCCACGTCACCCGACAGTTTAACGATTCCAATGTCTCAATGTATCATTTTTATCGCCACATTTAAATTTTTACAACAATCAATTGCAATTTTGTTCATCATATTTTTATTTGACTGAAAAAAATAATCCGTCACAGAGTCTTATCCTGAAAGAAATATTTCTTTAATGTGATAAAAGGTACGAGTGTTGTATGAAATACGTGATAAAAAATACAAAGAATTTATATTTATTATACACAATTTAATATTGTGTAATGTAGCTAATAAAACGTTTACATAATAACGAGTATAATGGAACATTAGGTATCTTGAGAACTTTGAAAATAGCCAGATGTTTAGTCTGGGACGGAGTTCGCATTCAGAGGTCTCACATTCCAGCGCAAATGTGACTGCTTTTAAGGGTGGAATTTACTACCTTTTAATAGAAACACATTAGAACAAAAGTGTTTACTTTCTAGGGAAGATATACAGCCATAAGATTGGTACTAATACAAAATCTGTTCCTTCTTACCTGATATTGCATTACAATCTTATATTTCGAGACCAGTTTTGATTATTGTAAAGGCTGCTTTCATCTTATATATATTTCATCTTAGTAGTATAATAGCATGAATTAATGGAATATATTCGACAGCGTTGCATAAATTCAAAAAATTTTTTATTCTATGGTGTACTTTTAATACAAAGAGCAAGAGTATAATCATATTAAAAAAAGGTTTTTATATTTAAGTACTATCAAATGTGAAATATCAACCAACAACTTAGAATATAAAAAAGCAATATCCATCAATCCTAGATGATAGAACAAACAATTGTCAATCAGCCACTCATGTCTATGTCATGTTCTCTAAAATTCAAAAAGAATTCAAATAAAATACAAAATTTTGCATTAAACATAATATACTCTTTAGTCCGGTCGCAATAGGAAAAAAATGTTTGAATATTTAAGGAACGAACATTACAGGAATACAAAAGAGGTCTGTGACATAATGAATGCAATCTCTGGACGTCAAAGACGAATGAGAGAACGGTCTCAGTTATTTAGTTTTTAGGCTCTTTGAAGTATGTTTCTCATTAATTTTTTACATTACGTTATCTTTCCGAGAACTTAGCCATAGAATTGTAATCAAGCTGTTTGAACCCATGTTCTATTTTTATTTCTCATTTTTTCTAATTTTTAAAGTTTTCCGGATTATTTTTACCCTTATTCAGAATTAAGGATCTAACAAATTTAAAATGGAAAATATTATTAATTACTTGTTAATACGTTTAGTGCTCTCAATTATTATTTCTTCAAATTTATATCTTCAAATCATGCGATCAGTTCGATTAAAATGGAAGTGGAACCTTCAACTTCATTATGTTCTTCCGATTAGTGAGGGTTGGAAAACGTAGTTATTTCTTTAAAAATATAAATGTATGTTTTTCTTGAGTATTGAAAAGTAAATACAAGAAAACTTGTTTGCTACTTTATTCCTAATGAAGAATATTGCATAGCACCACAATTTAAACGAATAAAAATGAACATCCATATTGTTTAGAACACAACTTTACTCTCCTCTTCCATGGTAAAACATATTTAAATTTAACGGTGTTAGAACTCACCAACTTTGTAAATAGTAAGAAAATAACAGGTTTAAATAACATTTTATGATAATACTTTGTTTACTCAGAATCAACACAAAATTTAAGGATCCTCTGCGATTTTTGAAAAAGTAGGCCACACACATATAATTCATGGTTGTAATGCATACAAGCCATAAGGAAATAACATGTTATAGTTTTAAGTTTTGTAAGAGATTATAACAGTGAATAGTTTTGTAATAAATTGTTATAAAAGTTACTGATTGCAGTGCTACTGAATAAAACATAAAAGGCTCGACTACGAATGGCTAATTGCGACACTAATTGAACGCAAATAATGTTCAATGTTTTATTTCAGGTAATTAAATAGGAACAGCCTAACTAATTGAAAATGGAAATAAAATAACAGATTTGATTACTACGCTAACTGCCCATAGTAGTATTGTAAAAATAGTATAAAATGTTAATCCATGTACAAACTAATATTTGTAAAAACTATCATTTCGCAAACAATCCCGTCTATACCTTTTTATAGAAAATGCATAAAGTATTTGAATGAAAATTACCTCACAGTTTTAATTTAATAGTAATTAATTTAGTTTTACATATAAGTTTCACATATATGTATGGTGATAGTTTTTAAATAGGAAAATATTTTTAAAAGCAATTAATGTATAACTAAAATTAGCTGTACAGTTCTAAACTATTTATTTCTGTACTAAAATTCATAAAATAGGGGTAGTTAGGATTTTAATTTCATTTTAAAAATATTATGGATTAAAGTAAATAGCTTAATTTTACTCTTACCTACTTACTTTTACTCTTGTGGCCATTGAAAATATAGTAGGTCTCTGGTCTCACCCACAACGCCTCTCCACACTCTGCGGTCATCTGTCATATCCATCTCCATCATATCCTTCTTTACTTCATCGTTCCAGCGCATTCTTGGCCTGTCTAATGATCTTCTATCCCCTGTATTCCCTTGCATCACTCGTTTTATCGTTTCTTCCTCACTTCTTCTTTGTAAATGGCCCAGCCACCTTGGTATTCCTTTTTTATAATCCCTAAAATATTTGGCTCTTTATGCGATTATTCTCTCTTTTTTGTTCTTTGTGAAATGAGTTAATTTTTCAATAACTGTATTAAGCTCCAGTAAGACCTGTCAGATGAAAGACTGGCATTTGTTTCTGTATTTTCTTTGTTTTTTTTGGTTGGTACTCCCAGATACTTAAATTTGTTGTCTTCAAATTGTACTGTGATACTGGTAAAAACATTCTTCTTCATTTCTGCTTAGTTTTCTAAACCGGTAATTGTTTTGTTTTCATTTACTTTCAGGACTATTTAATTTTACTCTTTCAATAGCACTTCTGATAGTTTTTTTATGACTTCCTTAGTCTCAGCTACTACTGTCACATCTGCAAATGCAAGCACGTTATTTTTTCTGGGATTTTGGCGCCACCAGATGATTGCCTAGTTTAATTTAGCGCCTTTTCTAGTGCTAATAGCAGAGGTAAAGAGCATCTTATCTCACCCCGTATTTATTTCAAATGATCATGTTTACTTTCTTCCAGCTTTTACTTTTCTTCTAGAATTTTTGTACTCATTTTGTTAAAAATGCACTATCAAAAAGTTTGCTAGATATTCCAAAGTTCTCAAAAATTTTAAAAGGATGTCATAAAATTTCCGCAAAATTAATAATAAGAGCATTTAGATCAGAGATAATTCCATGTGAATGATAAGAAGCAGTATTTTTCCTTTATATAAGGAAGATAAACTGGAGCACAAAAATTATAGAAAAGCAACTATTTTGTTGATTAGACAAGAAAGCCAAATAAAAGATTATTAATTGAAGTTTAAAAAGTTTAAAGGAAGGAAAAATTTCAAAAAGATCAATCTTTATTGTTATTAAGTTCCTTGTACGGCGTGATTGCAAGTAGGCTCGTGACTCACCCATCCAGTGTCAGTTCATAGTTCAAAGGAAGATAAATTATTAAGGGATTAAGTTCGTTAGCGGCTTCGACGACTAATTGGAGGGCGATGATGGGCAGAACGTCCTCCACCGCTAGAGCCGCGTCACGTGACACTCGTGACTACTTCTCGTTAGTCTACCTATGTCAACCTCATTTGTTTGTCACTATTCGATTAAATTTACGCCAATGTAGGGTTCCACAAAATTAGTATCTTATTGGCAAAAATGTGTGTCAGTGGATGTGGAACTGTAGCCCTCAACCCTTTTTTACTTTTACTGTCTTACTTCTATGGGGTGTAGGGCGTGTATAGGGAAGAAGATAAGGCCAAACTTCCGTAAAAAATAGTACTGGAACAGTGATTGAAGTACGGAAATAAACACTTTACAAACATATCGAGTAAAACTACATTTTGACCAATACATTGTAGCTGGTATAATTTATTCGTGAAACATTTGTACAAGTAATTTGTAACTTATATATTAGCTATGAAATTTGTAAAACATACGCATTGAACATACGTAGTTTCAATCGTATTGAAAATCCATATACAATTGTAAAACTATTTAGCTATAAATTAGCCATTTTTAAAATAAAACATGTATGTAATTCATACGATCTAACTTCGAATAATAGATATTAAATACAATACTATTATTTTTAAGCATAAATGGAATGCACTTGATTTTCAAGTTCCATTCAAAAATATATTGGTAAGAGAAATATTAATTTTTCCTTATACTCCATTATATTAAAATTGGAGCGCTAAAATACAACGTACTGTGTTTAGATTTTTTAATATCTCGGAAACCGTTGGAGATAGAGAAAAACTTTAAAGAACTAAATTGTGTAATTTTTTGGCTTAAAAACTTAATGGTCGAAGATAATTTGTAAACTATATATATATATATATATATATATATATATATATATATATAAAATGAATATGAATTACATACATGTTTTATTTTAAAAATGGCTAATTTATAGCTAAATAGTTTTACAATTGTATATGGATTTTCAATACGATTGAAACTACGTATGTTCAATATATATATATATATATATATATATATTTATTTATTTATTTATTTATTTATTTATCTAAACGACTATTGTTTTTGGTCTCTGGGCACCTAAAGAAGAAAAAATAACATGATCCCGGGCTTACCGGGTCTTGCCATGAGACCTACGGTTAAAGCTTCTTCCCTATGGGAAATTCGCAAAAAAAAGTAAAAGCTATTAAACTCAAGCTAATAGGATATTAAGGTATTATTTAAGTTAATGATTCATCTTGAATTCAAATACTTTAAACATAGTCCTATGTTACATTCTAGTAAAATAAACCAGGTGTTGAAATGATTTGAATGTCTTAAAACAGTTTACTATACTCATTTATGTGATTAAACATTTAAATACTGGCTAAGTAGCATGGATTATTCACACATGTCGCAAGTCTGTGTAATTACCTTCCACCCTTTGCCACCCTTCCGTGTAACCCTCGGCAGAGGAAGTGGTCACATTTCCCGTCCACGCTGCTATCGGGACCACCACAGAGATAATAAGCAATATATTTTGAGAGTTAAAAGGACAGGAAATTATGAACATGATTGGGGGTTTCTGATTAGGAAATGTCTAATGACGCGCACTAGACATAATCGGCTATAGCTCCTAATAAGATTTTATTCTGAAATAACACAAAATATAAAACCTACAACGAGGAAAAAATGGAAACCTACAAAATAAAAATAGTTGCTTACCCTTTAACTGCAACGGGTAATACGATTTTGTAATTAAAATGTATTTATGATTGTTATTAAGATGTATTTACTAACATATATTCTTTTATATTAAATAATAAATACTAACATATATTTATTCAACACTATCAAGGTCTCAGACTACTACAATACGCAATAGTCATTGTTATGAAGTCAAACCTTCTCGTTTCTCACAAGGATAATCGGGTCTTTAATCCTATAATTATATGGAAATTTGTCAAACCGTTAACTTGCAAATAAAACATGTACTCGGGCCTGATTGCGCATCAGTTTCATGGTTGATTAACGCGACGCGTGTTGAACATTTACGTGATGCAATAACACATAACGTTACAACCTCGTACATGACTAAAGCGAGAAGTTCAACTGATCAATTATCTTCTACTATCATCTATTAGTTATAAATGATCTATAATCATATTAAGAGTGTGTCATTTAATTGTTATTTCATAAATAGATTTTATAAAAAGAAAATATTGTATTGAAAAGGAATTATCTGGTAGAATCCGTTATGTATTTTGCCATACAGAATTATATGTTAAATAAATTTCATCTGGAGATAGTTAATTTTAAAGGTCTTGTCTTAAATAATCATTCAAAATTAATTAAAGGATAGCATTAGGGATTGTGCTTGATGGAATTGCAAAAAAATATTAATGACGAAATATTTATCGAAATATATAGCGCCAAGACAAAGTGCACTGCGGCAGTAGGCTGTATTGTTATTATTGGTAAAAAAGGTCAACCTATTTCCAAGCGCCTGTCAAAGCTATATACATGATAATTAACCACTTAATTAAACACCATTTAACGTAAACATATACAAAAATATATACGTGAAATTGTCAGATGTGGATACATTATTTCCAAATTCCCTTATACCCCAGACGAGTTAGGGTTAATTAGGGAATTTCCACCCTTTCATAGTGGGTTTACAAGGGCTAACAATAAATTGTATTTTTGCATTTCCCTTTATCACTAAACTATTCTATTTTCTTTCGCTAACCTTGTAATAACTCAAAGGTTATATTTTAATTAAGTTTTATTCCTAAGATTTGAAAAAAGGCATAACAATAATTAATTTATTATATTTTACTACTTTAGTTCAGGGTCCTTTGCTGAAAACTATACCAATACAATATCACACAACCCACTTAAAATTTACAGGGTAATTTTATGAACACAAATGTTTTGTTTTCTTTAGGATTTAAATACCAATTAAATATAAAATTGAAAGAGCAATGTTTTAATAAACATTAATGCTTTAGTATTATATAAGAAGCTCTTCACCCCGCCCCCCCACTCGTAATGTCCGTGGTGAGTGACAATACTCAACCCCTCCACCCTCGGTGACCATTACCGTCCGTGTCGCTGGACTCGTCGGGACTCCGGGGCTCTTCCCCATTTGCATCAAGCTCCAACACATTAATTCATCTCTCAAGGCTGCTGATATAGCAAGAGGTTGCTGAATTAATTTCGTATTTGTTATTGAAGCCGTCTGGGAGTTCTCAGGAGTGATATTCATAGCTTATTTCCTGTTTTGGTTGATTATTTTCTTATGAAACAGTGAATATTCTATTGCCATAGTTTGAATGCAGTTATTATGTAATGTTTCATAAAATATTAGATCTGAAGTACTAAATAATTCTAGTATTTTGTAAAAAACATGAAGGTAATCTATCTAGCCACTCGCATAGTTTATGTATAGTATACTCGTATATATTGACGTTTAATTGTGGATGATGTAAAATTTTTGATTACACGTCAACTCAGAAAGTAGTATAAGTAAATTTTATAGATTTTGAAATTTGTTCATGCAAGCTTCTTCCACCACAAAGACTAACGCTAATATTGTTTTTCATAATTTTTTTTCAACATGAACTATTCAATGGTAATTTTGACATGTTACAGCATTTAGAATTAAATTTAAACATAAAGGTTATACTAAGTACGAGTAAATAGCTTACTAGAAACTATGTCACCAATCGAAAATTTAGAGTTCTTTAAATTAACTGGTTTTGTAGAATTGAGTACAAAGACACGTAGTAGAAAAACGAGATGAAAAAACATAGACTGTACCACTCAACTCATAATTTGTTCATAATCAAATCTATGGTCCCATCCTGTTCAAAGTCAAATCCTGGTGAAAAATCTGAATTTTCCCGGAGTACCTCCTGTTCACAGTATTTCTTGCCAAAATAACATATAATATTATAATATAATAATAATTATTGACTATATCATTGGTATAGAGATATACGTAAAAGTAAACAAATCATTTATAGCTTAAAGGATCAATGGTGTTTATATCTAAATACCTCCGTCGTAACAGACCTTTGTGCTCAGCAGATTTCCAAATCAATAATATGGTAATAATACAAGTATATGACAAGATTGATCAATCAATGCCTGTTGATAAATTAGAGTATTTGTCTATTCCCTGTAATCTAAACATGGAAAAGAGTATGCAGGTTTGCCGCTTTCAGAAAAGTAGGCATTTTACTATAAACTTTTATTTTGCCCATACGCCAAGTTTTATCATTATCTGAACATAAATAAAGGAGTTTGGCTATTCTCCTTATAATTAATATGGGAAAGAGTATGCAGGTTCGCTGCTGTGAGAAACACATAAACTATGATTTTTTAGCATAAACGTATGGATCCAAACCACATGAAGCCAAATACAAAGTTTCATCAAAACTATTGGTTAGTTTCATTCAAAACTATTAGTTAATAAGGGAAATATTACATATCGATATATACACATATATATATATATATACTCAATGACTATTGTTTATGGTCTCCGGGCATCTAAAGACGAAAAACATGGTCCCGGGCTTAAGTCTTCCCATGAGACCTACGGTAATAGGTTCTTCCCTATGAGAAATTCGCTAAAAAGAAGTTATTACCATCATTAGTAATATCATTATGATAAAAATATCAATAAACTAATAATCTTATTATTAATCCTTCAAGATAATGATATTGGATAACGGTGTCATCAGTGACGCTATGAGCAGACCTATCTCGTCTAACAGTAGCGGCTGCTATATCTATGGTTCTAGCGTGTTACAGACAATTTATAAATATAAGTTGATTGTCTTTGGTATTGGTAATGGTAAAAGTGTCGTCAGTAACGCTGATGAGCAGGCTTATACGTTATACGTTTCATACCTGGAGTTAGTATGAGGTTTTAAATAATAATAATAATACATTGGTACCGTATAACATAGCATATTAATATATATCGATAAAAGACTTACACATTTTATTGTATTTACCCTTTTATTAATAATATTTTTTTTCATAAGCCGTAACCTTCAATACCATGAGCCTAGGGGTTGTGAACGACAAATTTCGCAATTTCAAAATAGACGTTGTTCCCCTAACATTTCCATCACTTGATCATCCCCTCCCTTCTAATGAAACATGGGCAAAGAAGTGAGCAACGCTTTAGTGAACGAAGTCAATTAACAAATGCGGAAGTAATTGGGGAAGGGGGAGAGTTTGGTTTTGGAGAGAAATCAAACCGTAATTTTATTTCAACTTTCACACATAATGGCTGTTTTGCTTCAACGACTCAATATTAGTGATATAACGCTTCAATAATGGTTAGACCAAGTATTACAGTTTTAAATGTTACTAAACAATAGTCTTAAATCCTCTGAATTATGTGTTTTTAATAAACACAATTTTTCCTTTGGAAAATTTCTTGGTTAATATGTAGTATTACAATATCAGATTTTTATACATTAATAAAAACCTGAAAATTAGAGATGTAGGTCCTTTATGTAAAAGGACATTTTATAAACTTTTTATATATGAAAACTTTGATCCAGTAATATAAAAATAGCCTCAGACTCGAAGTACAAAATATATAGCTACTTTAGAGATCACTGAAATTAAGTTACAAAGTTTAAGGACTCTTAACTAAAGCACATATTTTATAATCAACTTGGAGATGACGTTTCGTCGTTTTACGACTTTCTAAATAGCTTAAATCAACCTTTTATCGCAGAAGAAGAGATTAGTTGGATGAGTTTATTTCATATTCTGTTGCCGACATAAATAACTATTCTATAAAAAGTTCAGTTTGTTTTGTAACATAAATAGAGCTGTAAAATGGTTGTGATAAATTAATTTAAAATATCTTTTGTGCTTTTTTTGTGTGAATAATATTTGTATCCTTTTAATGTATACGTGCTTGGAGATTTTGTATAGATCCGTGTCCTTTGTTACTAAAACCTAGGTTTTTATACAAATAATCTGTTAAACTAAATAAATTTAGTTCACTCATCATCGTTCATCATTCTCTATTGATTTTCCCAATTGGGTTTATAAAAACAACTACCAATAGTAATGACAATGAATTAAGTTAACTTATCAAACGTGTTCTTTCCATTTACAATATAGTTTTATGCACATGCAAAAAGAAATGGAAAGTAGGTGAAAATGAGTCACATGGGCAAGCTGACAGTATTATCTATCAATTCTACCAGTTCAGGTGAACTCTTTTGTGTCCGAGGTTCCTGTAAAGCCTGATGCATGGCACGGTGGAGGAGTCCTCAAGCCTGGCGACCCTGTCGTTTCGTATTCCGAAACTTCATCAGTAGGAGGAGCAGACTTATATTTACTTCTCCTCATTTCTGAACCAATGCGCATGCGTCTCCCTCCCTCTACCGGGTGATGAGGGATTTTATGCTGTGATTTAGACATACTTAATGGTATACTGAATTGTTATTTTTAATTAAGGAAGCAGTATTTTAATTCAATTCATAACAAATTATATGCAGATTGTCCCGGAACTCTCTGGAACCATAATTCCAAATTATTTTATAGCTCAAATTGTATTATACTGAAAATTCAAAATTTTATTCAGATTAATAATATATTATAATATTCCTTGAATGTATATTAAGTCATTCTTTTCAACTAATATTACATACTGAATAGTAAGAAAACGTTGTACTACTAACGCAAATCTTTTAAACCTAACAGATAATGTCTACATTTTCTCCGATTGACAATGCAAATTGTAGTGAAGTTTTAAATTAATTAATATATACTAAATCATGTAGACAAATCAATTACTAAATGATCATAACTTACAGTTCGTCAGGTTTCAGCAGAGCCCTGAGATGCGCGAGAGGGGAGGTAAAGTAACCGTGGTGAGGTTGCGTTTATGTTTATATTTAGATTTATTTTATTTCTTTGTCACCCGGTATGTAATCAACACATCAGCCGTTCCTTCCCACGACCATACTTGCGTCACAGTCTACTGCGCATTCGAAACTCAGAGCTTAGATAAAACCTACGATCTGTACTATTACCATTGTATTTGTGATATAGATTCCGGATTTATATTTATATTTTTAATATCAGTAACTAACCTAACCCATCCACGCTGAGCTCTGTATGTCTACTGTATTAAGATGTTTTGCAAGATCGCAAGCACATATAGTAACATTTTGGATTTTTACAGTGTTACCGTTAGTTAACAAACCATTAGGCCTACACTGGAACTGATTTACATTGAACTACTGAATACCAGACCGACAACTGTTTCAGGTAATTGATTGAAATGCTTTTCTGCCACTATCAACCAATAGAACAATTTAATGATTATATATGTGTGTAAAGCTATCCTAACAATGTTCAGCATTACACTTACACTTGAATGGTCTAATTTGTTATAAACCAGTGTTTAACACTGAGTTCATTTTTAAACGACTTTCATGTTATTGTCCTATCAAGCTATATAGAATTCTGTAACCACGCTAAGACTTAAAAACTTTCAATAAACGTTAAACATTATTTAGTCAATTTTGTAGTTTACAAAATAGTTATGATTAATGAACACATTTTAAATAAACATAGAATGAAAAAGCGTGCTATACTCATGTAATATCCTCTAGTAGTCAGATGTAGGTAGATTGTAGTAGCTAGGCCTACTTGGCGCCCCCAATACCGCTTATCACGAGACACACCACGTGACCTCCTGTAGTGTCCATCCCTCAACACATTAGCGATAAGCCAAGGGTGGCGTCTTATCTGTGTCAATGTAATGCATGTCTAACAAGGCATTCGACCATGCATTTCTGTGAATAGCTGACACTCCGTTACGATGTAGTGCAGTTCGGCCATTTATTAAAATCTATATAGTGCATAAATGGACATTTATTTATAGAAAGAAATATACATATATGTAGTAATTCAGAACTATGGTCTTACATTTAAACGATTGTATATTTCACATAAAAGAATATTATAATGATTACTATAACGGCCCTAATAACGTCAGTGAATCATATTCACTGACGTTTAACGTTAACTGATGATTAACGACACTGGTGCGGTTTAGCGAATTGTACTACATCATAATAAAGGAAAATAATATATAAACTGTATTGGAAGATAGTGAGATTTATAAAACCACACATTTAGTATAAAACGTCAAAAAATATTAAAGGAATATCTACATAAAGAAATGAATGTATGTCTGTATGCCCTTAATTCATTGCCAATCTACTCATCCGATTGGCATGAAATTTGTGGAAGTGGCTCTGTGCCGGGAAAGTTTTAGTGAAAAAATTAAAAAACTCCATAACTTTACATTTTATGGCGTTTTGAAATTCTAATGTTAAGCTTATGGGAAATAAGTTTGTTTACAAATTTGCTACAGTCCAAACATTTGTCTCCTAAAGCTGCACCTGTTAGTTTACATTACATTAGTAATAGGCTTTACCATCCAATGCCGTCAGAATCATTCATTAATGTTAATCTATAAACTAAATATTGGAGTTAAGTATAAGGAGAATAATTGTTAAGGTATGGAGTTAAAGTTAGCCCTGAGTATGTGACTTTACTTTGTGATATTTGAATCTTTTGTAAGAATGTCTTTACTTTTCTACTTTAATATTTTAAACCCTTTTTCATATTTGAAAATAATTAGAATGGAGTTTTGATTTAAAATTAAAAATTATTTCATTTGTGGATTTAATTCGTGAATGTGCATTTATTCTTCAATGCAGGCTAAAAGACAAAGTAACAGGCAAAATACGTATGAATCGTTAAGAAAAAATCATTGGGAGTGTGTGTATTTACCAGGTTGTAAGATAATAAAAGGTACCCAGTGTAAGATGATATAGTATAACTCAATTTTTCTTATATGTTTTAATGTTTTAAGTCTAATGAATACACTCATTTATTATACATATTTTGGCTTCAAATAACTGAATAGATAGCCATTTCAAAAAGGTAATAATAATTATATTATGTTTAATAGCAAAACCTAAACCTAATTATTCTATTTTGGTCATCGCGGCAACGCACGATAGGTAAACTATTATGTATTATCGTTCAGTTTCAGAGCTCTGAAGTAGCTTCCACAAAATTTGGCGTGTTCAGTGACAACATGGAAATTATGTGTCTTTGTTAACTAGTGGTATTTCCAACGTGGTAGGCCTAAGCATATATTTTTCAGATAGAGCAATAAGATGAGAGAAATTTTAAAACCTTAAAATGTTAAGCTCATATTTAACAACGACGCAAATTTATTTGCCCACCCAATTTTTTTCGCTAGATTTAATCTATTTATAATAATTGAAGAAAAACTTAAAAAAATATCTATTTAAGTTTTGAAAAACACAAGGTTACTAAGCTTCCATAGCTAGTGTCAATTTAGTTGATTGCTGGGTTTAAAAACATTGGACTCTACTGCTTGAAAATCAGGTTTCCTAAAAGCAGACTTATTTTCTTTTTATAAAGTGTAGGACTAATTCTGTTCTCATAACCCAGTCATAACAACAGTCACATAATCTAACATTATACCTGTTTACAATATCAATGACGAATATATTCTGTCGTCGGTAGGGCCGTCTCAACCATTACAGCTAGAGCACAAGTACACTGAAGGTTCATATTGTAATGCGCTGAACGTTCCACAAGACTCCCCGGTGCCGCCGAGGGTAGTTTGCATAACCGCCACCAGGCCGAGCCCTCATGCTCCTCTTGTTCACTCTCTTTCCCGTAATACAGTACTTAGTGTTTTGTTACTTTCTCATTGGTGAAACTGATCCATTGCTGCTGAAACCTACCCCCTTCATTGGTGTATATTTAGTTATATATAGCTTGTTATATACTCGCATTTCTCATTCTCAAATACATATTTGATGGAAATGAATACATATTTATTTTAACAATTAATATTGTATTGTTACCTTATCCAAATCCTCAAAGAATTTGAATTTAAAAATTTTCACACTTGAATGTAGGATTATTAAGTGATCGTACAGAAAATGTTATAATGGAATGCTATAATGAATGCTTTAGTCTAATAATAGTCAAGTTAGTAACCATTAAGATAATTATATATATATATATATATATATATATATATAGTTCTATATGTATATTATATTGTTCTATCCTTGAACCATTATCTATATAGTTCACTTTTAAGGATTACTGTTATATTAAGTATTGTTAAAAAATTAACTGAGTATCCTTGAGAAACATTTTTTTATTTCAACGACATATTTCAACCTTTAAAGGCCATTTTCAAGTTTTCAAAATGATAATCTAATCTTTACACATTTTTATATAGTTATGTTATATATATATATACATATCTTTGAAATAAAAAAGTCATACTGTTCCTAAGGAAAACTCTGTATATTTAGTGGTTTCAGAATGTAAATATCATTCTAAGCCTTTTTATGCTAGTAATTAATTTTTTACAAAGCTAGTATACAAAAACAACTGAATTGTGCACTTGTTTTCTCTGTGGGTCATGAACGGTTCATCCTATCCGAAACCACCGGCAGACGTATAACTTAGAACATATTATCAATGTATAATATTTTAATTTACTTATTTTACTTCAACATTAATCTGGGTGGATTTTTAGACACGGTCACAAGGTAAGCCTACAGAGAGGCTAGAGGCTACACGGTGTAGACTTGTGATGTTGTGACTGGTGTTGCTGGCCGCCCCCCCACAGTCGCAATTACAGACATGTGCCGCCCTTGCTTATGAACCTCCCTTCCACCCCGGAATCAAACTTTCTGTGATTTAGTGCTCATGCCAAACAGACTGGTTAGCCACAGCCGTTTAGCTATGGGCCCAACTTAATGGACATGCTCTTATGTGCGTGTAGCTGTAGCTCCAATATACACAGCCTGGCAATCTTGATATCGGTTCTTCAGCATTTTGGTGCCTTCTAACTTATTTCTGTGTTTATAGCACATAACTAGCTGACTACGTTGTGACGCTACGTTCACTTACTTTTTTAAAGAGTGTTTATTTTTAATATAAGACTTTTACTTTTTGATACACCCAAATATTATATCTAACCAACGGTGAATACCAAATAATAGTCAAATCTCAAATGTTCATTAGGTACAATCACATTATAACGCAGTTTTAGTTAATAAACTATACGATTTAGAGAAGAATACCACCCATCCAAGGAATACGATACCAGCATCTCAAAATAGTATGGAATACAAGATAGAAGAGACTCAGTTGCCTCATTTGACACAAAACCTTTTCATAAGATGGAATCGTAGATAAACCGATGAAACTTGGAAAACATTGACTTTATAAGATCAGTAACCAAGTGGAAAAATAATAAAATAGTTCATCATTTCATCTTGATATAAATCAAAACAATTGCAGATCATTATACAACTAACTTAAAGTCGCGTGAAGATTGTTTGAATCTCATTAATACCAAACATCATTAATTATTGTTAATATTACAGCATGGAAGTAAATAAACCACTAGTGAGGATGTTTTGCCGAAGTCATATGGTTGGTGCAGTTCCACTACATTCAACCCAGACACTTGTTTACCCCTATCTTTCACTCGAACCTTCTTTGAAGTTTTTACTATTCGCTCAGAGTCGAGCATATTTAGTTAGGACGAGCATCTGTTCAGACGGCGGTATTTACTTTTCACCCGAGGGCTGAAACGCACCGTCTCCTTTGACTGTCCCATTTAAGGGATGATTGACGCAGCAATGAAGGGCGCGTGTTGGGGCGTGTGGTCGAGATAGTCAAAATTAGTGATTTCCTGCGAAATCACAACCCCACTCAGTTTGCTCATTCACTCTTCATTGAGTTAAATGTTAGACTACTGCTCGACCATGGGATTTTGGATTCTTAGGATTAAATTTAAAATTAGTATGTAATGGCAGGAATATTTGGTATGGAACACATATAATGATAATACTCGTGCTTATTTTGCGATAGGAGGAAATTAATCACTTGCCAAAAAATACTCCTTTTCTCTTACTTGCTTCTGCCAATATGAAACTTTTTAATGTGTGAATCTTTGAATCATTCCTTCATAATCACCTAAACCTTTTCAAATGAAAATATGTGATACATAAAACATATACCAATATGGAAACTAGGCACTTGCACCGTTGACCGTTCAGGCATGCAGCTATTACCCGTTTGTTGTTCAGTGGCCCCTACGCAGTGTGTATATGCGTATTGATACGGTGGCTGTAAGCCTACCAGTAATTAACAGATGGATAGGTAACATATATCTCCATCACCGCCATTACGGTTTCTGGTTTCCCTTGGGTACGAGTATTCGCTCGGTAAATTTGGTTTATTTCACCCTTTTACATTTATTCCTTCTGATGTCAACATTTGAACATTTTTCCAATGATATTTTAAACAAAATATATCTTGATAAGGTTTAGTAAACTAAGTTGGTAGATAAATAGACCAAGTTCAGTTTAAGAATATATAGGTTTTTATATAACTAGATTAGTGACATAGTAAAATAAATATATAAAATCTGCTGCCCCATATTTTTATTTACTGTTCAATTCTGGGAGAGAGTTTTCTCCAAAAAATATCTCAAGATTGACTCGTTTATCACGATTTAAGGGGGATGAAATAACGTCCTAAACTAATAGAACTGTAACTTCCTTAAAATAATAAAACTTCCAACTATTTTATTCAAAGAATTAAAATATATTAATGAGATATTCTCTACAATGGAAGTTAAAGGATTCATAGGACTAATTTCTACATAAAAATGCATATGTCTGCTTCCTTTACAGTTATGTGCTACGTGTATCGTTAAAATTTCATCTGTCAATCAGCTATGTACTAAATTAAAATTAAAACATATTTTAGAAAGTAGTCCTTGTAACTTTAGAGGGGGTAGAATTACCTATAAATCACTAGGGTGGGATTGAAATCGCACATCGTTATAGGCGTATTTTTCGTTATTTAGTACCTGAAGCCAAATGGACCCTGAGTAATTTATGTTTTTGTTTAAATCTGTTATTTCAAAAACTAATGTTATTCTGAATACATTAAAAATATCAGTGAGTGCGTTACTTATAAATTTCTTTCCTGCATCTGCATTACCCAATACCAAACTTTGTTTTCTTCTTTTAACAGAGGGTTTTAAAAATTGTATTATATAAAACACTAAATAAACAACAAATTTTTAACAATTTCAATTTTCTGCATAGAGGCCTTGAAATAAAGCAACAAAAAGGCCATGAACTCGGAGCTAGGAAAATCTAAAGTAAACTGAGGTTGAGGGAATAAACATGTGACTACGCTATGATGATGGATTTTCTAACCAGCTATAATCATAAGTAACTGTTGCACAGATAATGTAGCCTGGATTAGATTTCATACTGGTACATACGCTAGGCCTACTTGAGAATCTCCCATTCTGGAAGGCCAGGCTAATGAAGTTCCAGAGTGCCGTGTCGATCGTTCAGTTGACTTTGTTCCGCCATAACCCTCATGTACTGTAACACTCGACACCTCGCCAATCTGCCTAACAGCCCGCTGGGGAGTGCTCGCGCCGATTCCGTGTCTCAGGTAATGCGCGTTACTACAGTAGGCCCACTACCAGACTTGAACTTGGGTGAAGCGAGGTGTGTCGTTCAGTGTTTGCACCGTATTCTTGCCTTTATTACTCTAATCCCTCCCTTGTCATGAAGTTATTTTACACTTTACTACATTCAGTTTAACGGCGTGTTTATACTTCTTATTTTAATTTAGATAGAATGTAGGTACTTATCTTTATGCAAATATTTATGTTAATTGGTGACATGTGAAAATATCTGCAATTTCTAAGTAGCCTTTATATTGTAACATAAACTGACTCCTACCTCCTATGTTGACTCCTTTATTCTTGACCTATAAATATCTTGAGACAAGTGCAATCAATATTTGTAATTGCTATGTAACTACTGTATTCAAGGAGTGAAGGCAGTGCTATTTGAGGTTAAATGGCATGTTTATTGTAAATATATATTTATGTTCACTCCTACTTATTAGAGCTATGGATATATTGAAAACGTTACAACCTTTTTGAATTCCGATTGCAGCAATATATTCTGGGGCAAAGGCAGTGATTCTTGATACGTCGTACGTAAGCTGCTCATTAGAAGTTTTATAGTTGACTCCTATATCTTGGACCTCGGGGGACTCACACTTTTTTAACTACTAAAATAGTTATGGTATGTAATTATGTAAAAAACCCCATGATTAAAAATCACTTTATTATAAATTGTAGGAAAAGGTAGGGGAAGGAACTTTCAAACCAATCTGTATAATATAAATTTTTTTCTCCGTAATCTATTTTGGCTGGAAAATTATGGGCGTACGTAACACTTCTATCCCTTCCAAATATTTAATGAGATTATTTTATAGATAAAATATATATTGAAATATATTTTAGTATTATTACTCCAATAGAATAAATTTCGTATTAGAATATCAAAAATAAGTCAAAATACACGTATTATTTCATTATTTTGACATGATATATCTTAGCTGTGGGGGAGGGGGTGTTGGAAAATTTGTAAGAAGAAAATTTGAAACAGATTTCCATGGAAACCACAAGAAATATTGTATTGAATTTTTACTTTCTCTCCTTATTATACATAGTATATGGGGAATTATTGTTTTTGTCAAAATTTTCGAATTTAAGTTAAGAGTGGATATATCCGTTTTGGAGTCCCATGAATCCAAAATAGTGGGTTTCGACGTGATGTCTGTCCGTCCGTGTGTGTGTGTCTGGATGTGTACAGAGCCAACGGAGTAGGCTGTCCCCGTTGGTCCGATTTAGATGAAATTTGGCATGTACTCGTATATATTCACCATATCTCCATATTTTTTTCATTTTTTTTATTTTTTTATTTTTAAGGGTAGTTCACCTCTAAGACCCCTTAAAAACGTGGAAAATCCAAATTTCTCAAAAATGGCTCTAACGATTTTGATTAAAATTTGACAGTGCATAATGCAAAGAGTACTAAATAATATGACATTAACCGTATGTCTGTAAACATAACGGTTCAAAGGTTGTGGGCTTATAAATCTAAAAAGATATATTTTTTAATATTTAGCGAAAACAATAAAAATTATATATATATAACTTGACTATCATAATTGTAACCAGCTTATAAAGCTAAACAAATTAGTATTTAAACTATCTGTCTACGACTAACGGTTCCAGAGAAAAGTTAAATGTACTGTCCATGATAAACGCAGTACGTTGTCTGAGAGTGCCCAATATTATTCTTATGGAGAATATAAAAACCAATTTCTTCCTTATTTTCCAACCGTTTTACATGAAACTTGGTATGAAGCGTAAGGTAAAATTACCCAACAAACCCACAGAAAAAAGCTTGGTATCACCAGGGGGAAGGGTCCCCCCCATAAAGTTCTAACAATTAATATGACTATGTTTATCTTGTTTTGTTATTTTCAGAAATTAAATGATTATTTTTGAAACAATAGATTGATTTTGAAATGATATTTGGATATACTTTGAATAATATACTAGTTCAATCACAGATTGTCGTTTTTAAATCGACTTAAGGGGGGAAGTGTGTGTCATTCCACTGATACGGTTTATTAATATTAAAGAACAAGAACAGCTGTTTTTATGAACTGTAAACATTCCCTTTAGACATTTCCATGATCTAACCTATTTTCTACCGGGAAGTAAATACAAACATTATAAAAGTAGTTTTACAAAGCATATTTTGTTGCAACCGTCTAATGATTAAAATATAGTAAAATGAAATAGACCCACAGCAAATACAAACATATCTCTGACCGTAAAATCATAGGCTCGACAACGCTTTGATAAAACATTGCTAAAGTCGTTAAATACAAAATGTTAATTAAATAAGACTTTAAAAAAAGTAATTGCTGAAACACATAAATAACCGATACAGTCAACGATACAGCGTGTGTTTTGTATGGCTGGTCACAAAACCAGCGCGAGCGCGGCCTTGCGGCGGTAGCTGGCAACAGTTGTTGGTCAAGTGAGGGCAGGGCGAAGTGATGCTAAATCATGGCTGGGCTCTACACTAGTAAATACCACTGCAGTTGAATCAACTTGAGCAAAGCCGTGTATTATCTGAACTGTACACTTGTGTTATCCATCACTAATAAGTGATTGAGATTCAAAAACAGATACATTAATGTAAGTTTTCGTTTCAAAGACAAATCCTTGCGTATTTAAATCAGTCGATCATCATTTTATTTTTATTTAGTGTTTTCAGTGCTATATTAATTCATATCGCATGTATAGTTATAGCTAGTTAAAAAAATCATTTATAGTTAGTTAATTTTTTTAAATTAAAATATGTTCCAACAATCATAGTTCACATTGAAAGTTGACTAACAGCCCCAGAGCCCCAATTACAGTTAGCGACAATGGTATTTTTTACACTCGTAGCGGAAGTGTTTGAGCGATGTTATCGGCCAGATGTAATGGGCGCCGACAGCTGATAACATCTCTCTCTTGAGGGTCCAACACTGATGGATTTATCCGACACTCATCTAGAGCCGCCCACCTAGAGCAGCTGCCGACCTGCAATACACGCAGTAGGCCCACGGGCATTTTCAACATTTGCAACTCAGCTGCTTTTCCTTCATTAATATTAACGTCTTATCTATGAGAATGATGTAAGGCGTTTCTGATCGGACTTGAGAGAGTAGCATTGGAAGACCGTATAGTTAAGTAATTTATCGTGTACACAGTAAGCTTTTACATAGTATTGTGATTTGATAATATATTTTCGTAGCATATGCCGTATTTTAGTATTTATCCTCCTCAACATTTACGATTTTAGTTTTGTAATTTATATTTATCAATGGTGATTGATATTTTGAAATACTGTAGGGAACGCTTTTTAAAAATGAAGGAAACATTCAATTATAAGGCTATTTAATGAATAGTCTATTTACTCTCTAGGCTAACTTTGATTATTTTACCCATTTAACGAACACGAAAAATACGCAAAAGATTACTAAAATGGTTTCTGAAATTATATTAGTTTTAAACTCTTCAACGATAAAAAAATGTCAAAATTTGAGACTATATTTTATCACGTAGAACGCTTGCTTCTCCTTCAGATTGTTCACGCAGAGTGGACATCAATGTAATGTGGGCCTACTCGTAGTTCCAGTTTGCTGCTCCATCCCTTTTTATACCTGCCATACATAAGCCCTAGCTGTATGAAGTGTCACATGGTAGTCACTCGCACATAGGTTTTGCTACATTATTTTTACCGGGAGGTTCTGTTCAGAAATAACGTTCCATCTCTCTAGATAGCAAATTAGATAACCTCAATAGTTTTAAATCGTATTTGATGGCATTATATAGTTAATTGCCAACTGATTTTAAACTAAATCAATTATAAATACAGATTTTGTAGTTTAATTGTTAACTTTCGACTCTCTCAGACAGATATAGAAAATTGTAGTTTTAATGTACTTAATTTTTAACCACTAAATAATAATAATACGCTGTTTCGTTCGTAGACATGTCTTACAATGTATGAACTATAGTTGTTACTTATTTTGTATAATCTGTTTTAAGTTGATATTTTCGGTTAACTTGATATTTCAAAAATAAAACGCAGAGTAATCATATTATGACTCTAAATACATAACTATAATTTTACTAAATTATTGACTGATCAGAATTAATAATAATGTACTTTTATACTATAGCAAAATGTTTACATTATACACAGCAAATAAAAATCTATCATTTATTAAGTTTTAATTTTTTAATTTGGTTTCATAGGAAGTTTTTGTATTTATAAAATAATATTAGCAATTTCAATCGATTAAGTTTTATCCTGACTTAATCTGGCTAGTGGAATCACTAAAATTCAAACATTAAAGAAATAGTCATTTCATTAGATAGAATCCCTTTATTTCAAATACAATAACAATTTAACATTGAAAGCACTTCAAAGGTATTCTGCTTTTGAATGAAAAAGTATGTTATGTCATTATTAGGAAAAGGCAAATTGATAGCGTATAAAAACAAACGAAGAGATTTCCGATAAAAGGTGAGGATCAATCACCAGGGGAGAAAAAGGGAAATGAAAGAGATAAATTAAATACAAACGAAGCCATTACAGTAGATTCAGAGGTGGGCAGACGGCCAGTTTGCGCCGGCAGGGGATTCCAAACTTGTACAAACTCAATTAGATTCGATTAATATTCATTAGTTTGACCTCTAGGAGTTGATGTTATGGTAATTTACAAATTAAATGAATACACAATATATTTGGAATGGATTTTAGAAATTGTATTTATTGAATAATAACTGAGCATGGTTTCCATTCCGAAATTGAAATAACCCAAAACAAAAGTCAAATGTTTGTGATATGGTGGCCTTTTTAGTGAATCATCAAACAAATCTGACTAATGATTTCAAATCTTTGCAAATCTTTGCAGGAATAATTTTAAATTTACGCTACAAATTCAAAGAAAATAAAAAAAAATAAAACTTTACAGCACTAGTTACAGTCTAGGCGATGGCGAGCCTTCAGGACCCTCCAGCATTGGACGGAGTTTATTTATCATTTTGTCAAGGTCCGGACCCTTAAAGAGCACGTAACGAGTGCTGTTACTCGGCCCCTCACTACGTATTGTCAATAAATTACTAAATTAAGCTTTAAACAATATTGAGCATAAAACCGGCGATAACCGTCGTTATTTAGATAGCGGAATTCAATTTTTTTATCTACGTCATGAAACAAGGAAACTACTATGTTTAGAGTTAGCTAAGTTATTGTTTGTAGTTGCAAGATGAGAAATGCAGCTGTCTAAATCTCATCGGCCCGAATTATGATAAACATCCGGTCCTCTGAGGAAAAAAATAATTTTAGATATCGGTGACCCTTTCTTTAGTTATACAGTAGTCTAACGGTACGCATGATTTATTTACTATACTGGATATAATAAAAAATAATTAATTATAAGGCAGAGAAAGAAGAGTTTAGAAGCAGAATGTATTTTTATCATTTAACAATGCATCTATTTCTTTTTAAAAATTATAAAACATTTAATTATTTAGCTTACTTCAATTAATATTTCACATTAGTAGTAATTTCTACATGTGTCCGTATCGCAGGTCTTTAAGTCGTCCTTGGAGCATGAGTGTTAGAATAATTTATCAAAAAAAGTATACAGTACTTTATTTTTATAATGAACATCGTTTGTGCTAAAACTATTTACCGTGGCATTCTTGCAGTAAAGGAAATGCCTTTTCATATGCCTCGGTAATGAGTAAATTATCCCGTCCACTCTTTGATTTAATAATGCTTCACTGCTCCCAATTGCGAGCCGTTTGGCAAAAATCCGATCTACGGGAGCCTGCTTCTTATTTGCAAAGGTTGAGCTAAGGTCGAGAGTTATTACCGGTAGAAGGCCAAGCAGCTGATAAACTGGTACTTATACTGACATTATAAAAGTTGTCAACTAACCTTGGTCGGAACATTGTCTAATGTCACATTGTCATCCGGGCCCTCGCGGCTCCCCCCTCCACCGCTTGAACAACCGCGCTAAGCTCGGGTGGAAAATGTTGGACTATTAAATGTATTATTGCAATGGATCCGATGAACAAACTTGCGAGGGTGGAGATTCTCATCGTCGTCACTGACCAACCACTCAATCATTTCTATTAACAGCTAAAGTTTAATAATTAAATATTCGAGTTAATAGTGGAATAGTTTGAAATCGAGGAACCTATAATGAGAACTGAGTCGTTAAAACCTTGCATTAAAGCTAATCCAGGAGAAAATTTTCATAAAAATACATTTCAATGTTTGCCAAAAGTAAACAAAAGCTCCGAAAAATGTAATTAGGGATTGAGGTTTGATTCTATAGACTGTGGCTACTGATTCATTTATAATAACCTTTGATTAAAATTCAATATCGGAAAGACATCACCATTTAAACCAATCTATTTTTCTTATAAGGTTTCTTCCAACCTAAATAATTATGGAAACCTCTTTGAAATCAATTTTCTCAACACGAATGTAGTACTAGAAACACTCTAAAATATTCGCGTAATGGGATGAACGAAGTCTGAAGAAACACATTTTTAACCGATTAACATGGAACAACGATTCAAAATACTGAATTTTTCGTTTTTAAGCTAATCCTAACGGTTTGAATAAAAACATATTTTTTATAAATTATACGTAAACCCCTTAAAATCACTTTTTGGAGAATGAATCCTCCCATGAATCCCATTCGAATAGACCAATTTGCCTGGATTTAAAACTCTCGATTTTTTGTGTCCTAAAAACACACTTTGCAAATTTCAAACCGATCCTTGTGGCCATTCTTCAGTTATATTATATTACACACGCACATACACGCTAACGGATATTGAAAGTGTAACTCTGTAAACACAACCAAGGAGATACATTGATGTTTTGACATGGATATGTCTTAGCTTTGGGGGGTGTTGGTGATTTTTAAGATGGATAATATGTAACAGGTTTCCATAGAAACTAAAGAGCTATTATATTGAATTTTTAATTTAAAATAATAAGCACAGCTGTTTAGATTAACCCCGATTCCCTTTAGACATATCCATGATCAAACCTATTTTCCACAGGGAAGTAAATACAAACATTTCTACTTCGTTTGTTCATAAAAATTGTTTATTAAACTACTTGATAAAAATAAAAGGACATAATTCCTATAAAGGGAAATTGTTCCAATGTGCGTTATATAAATTTAACATTAAACAACGAAGTAATAAATAGCTTTAAATAAAACAAAATGAAATAAACCTAGGGTGAAAATTTTCAAACAAAGATAAGAGTTAGGATCCAAGTCTGCAGATTTCTTACGAATGAAGATTAATCTTGCTCAAGGGTCAGAATTTCACTGTTAACACATTCTCCGGCCAGACAGCATGAATTGATGGCTCTCACGTCAAGCGTGTCCAGAGTCCAGTCTCGCAACAATGCAACAGATCTCCGCCTCGTTGCGGCTATAAGCAGCTGACAGCTATTATTTTGGCGAAGTGAATTTAATTTAACTATAGTGAGAAATCGCGGACCCTATGATTGACGGTCCTTGCTGTGCTGTGCTGTGACCGACGGCCTTAGCACTTGGGCCTATGAATGACGGTCAATGCTGTGTTGTGACGGTCGCAGTGCGCGGCCCTATGATTGACGTCCAGTGTTGTACTGTGCTGTGCTGTGACGGCCTTAGCGCTTGGGCCTATGAATGACGGTCAGTGTTGTACTCTGTTGTGATAGTCACAGTGCCCGGGCCTTTGAATGACAGTCCTTGCTGTGCAGTTTGAAGTGCGTGGGCCTATGATTGGTGGTTCTTGCTGTGCTGTGCTATTAGGTTCGCGTTATGGTTGTGTTTCGCATTACGAGTTATGTCATGTGTGCTGTTACGTTGAGTCCACCTATAATATGCTGACCTATTCATTTAACTTTAAAAGTCAATTAGTTACATTAATAGTTTGACTTAAGAGTTTCTTAGTATTAAGCTTTTAATAATAAAGTTATTTACGTAATGTTTGTAAAATATATTATTCCGTCATCGTAAGGAAAACTTTCCAAAACCATAATTTTATAAATACAATTTGACAAAAACAATATTTTCGTAATTTCATTAATAAATCCCCCCCATCAATAAAAATGTTATAGTGATCTCTACTATGATAGATAACTCAGAGGAATCTGATCCCGTAGTTCGTCATTCGCCTCCTTCCCATAAACTACTCGCATAATAGATTTTATCTAGGAGGACTAAATAACTTGCAAGTAAAAATTTTATTTTATTAAACTTTTATCAGTGAAATTAGAGTGTAAATATAACAAATTATTTTAAATCACGTTTATGGGCTTATAAACGTAACATTCCAGTACTGTACCGCATCATGGTCGATCAGTGGCGTAGATACAGTTTTTTCATGGGAGGGGATATAAATATCCCCCCCACCCCGAGTGAAAACCTATTCTAGACTATGTACTGTAGGTTATATAAGGGACATTTCGATGAGTTGAATACCATATAAAGATCATGCAATTAATACCTCCGCTGCCATCTTAGACTCTGATTCCATAAGAACAATGTTAATTTTTTGTTAGCGGTACAGATTAATTGATTGTGATTAAAATTTGCTGAGGTGTCGAGTGATTATCTACGGAATTATACCTTTTATTTTTTTGTAAAAAATGATTTACAGTTTGTTATTTTACACTCATTATTTTCTTAACTATATGTGACATGTCAATTAATTGTCGAGTGAAATTGCGAGATAATTATATTAAAAAGATTTTAATAATAATGTAATTCCCTAGATAACCACTTTACCATAAATTGGACACCTCGATCATCTGTTTACGACTATCGTGTAGCCGGCAATGCAACAAAACTAAACAACAAACTAAATTAGAAGTGCCACCAAATTATTAAACCTATTTGCTACCCTTTTTTAATTCTCATCCTCTTCAATATAACGTGCTCCTTTAAAGAAACTAAACCAATTATGGCACACATTATTTTCAATTAGTTTTGACTTAACTACGATGAGTGTCTAGTTATATCTCAACTCTCAACAGATCAAGTCGCCAGGGGGGACGTGGGTGGGGAGGGGAAGGGTGAGCCGAGCGAAGGGAGCCCCACGGTCGTATTGGTTTTAGGCTCTATTCATTTAATACTATCTCAATGGGATTTCCCTTGCTATAGTATAATAAAAAATAATTGTCCTTGTTAAAAGAAAATCTGTGTAGTTTAAATAGCATAAAACACACGAAAACTTTGTTAGAATGACTCCTTCTGCATGGAAAAAATTGAGGTTCAAGAGTTATGGAGCTTTTGTATAAAAATATTTATAGTTTTAAGTTTCGAGTAAAATATTACTTCAATGCTAGAAGATATGATTATCTCTATATATAAAATTGAATGTATGTATGTTCTTTATGCGTTGCCAAACTACTCATCCGATTACCATGAAATTTTAGGAAGTTGCTCTATATGTGTCCGGGAAGGTTTTAGTGAAAAAAATTTCGAAAACCCCATAACTTTCCATTTTATGGCGTTTATATATATATATATATATATATATATATATATATATAATAACAATTGAGCATAGAAAGCTAAAGTTAACAAACATATTACTTCAATAAGTTAATAAGGAACATTTTAACAAAAATATAAGCTGTTCATTTATATGTTTCTTTGGCAATTTAAATAATTCTTACTGACAATAAAGATCATGGAAAAGAAAATTTATCAAATATGATTTACTTACATTTACTACGAGGATTAATTCTTGGATGACAGATCGAAAATGAAAATGTTAACGGCAATGAATTTCAACTGTAAAAAAGGGCTGCCAATATTATAGAGCTTAAAGTGTCTCACTTATACTGCCATCCATCTTAAATATATAAATAAGTATATATATAAGTAATATATATAAGTATAAATATTTGACTCGGTATAACAGGATTACTACAAAAGTAAGGAGTAACTCTGCTCAATTAATTTTTTTCTTTTCTTTTAAACAGTGTTTTCTATATGAGCGTGGTATGAAAACAAAACCTTACCAACCTTTAAGAAACTAGCAAAACATTAATTACCAAGAAAACAATGAAAATCATTTCATTTTTAACATTTTATAGGCTATGTGAACTAAAGAATTTTACTATTTTATTTTATTCATCGCTCAGTTTTGTAATCTAACCTTTTTTAGTTATTCTAGTCGTTAACTCTAAACTCATACATTCTAGGATAAATATTAACTATTTAACAATGTGCTGTGTGCAAATAACCACTCACCGTAATTATTAAAAAATCCAATTTTCCTATCAGACAGACAATCTTAAAATATATAGACGTCTTAATTTATAGCACCTTTAATTTTATAAACGTTACAGTAGCCACTGAACTGCAAGCTGGAAACATTGATCAAACGCAATGTTAAATTATTAATTATCTACAAAGAAAAATACATTTTTGTCAAAAATATTTAAAATAATTCAATTATTTATTTCATATCGACTGTTATCTGTTCTTAGTACACATTACCAACTATATTTATTTCTGATCGTTTGACTTTGGTTATGAACCACCAGAAGCTTGCCCCGGCTCAGTTTCATGGTATCGATCATCGTGTGATAAGACAATGACACGTACTTCCGATCCGTTAAGTTAAGCCAGTGTGGCAACTCGGGTGAATCTGAATGTGAAAATCGATCATCAGCAGCATTGTTGAGTTTTGAACTGTGTGGTGGGTGATAGGAGTGTGAATGGCTGGTCGTTACTATACCTGTAGTTCAACCACAACTTACAACTTCACAATAAAACGTTTCACAATATGGTTTAATTATATTTTAATATACTTCGATAATATTCACTAAAGTGGCAACGACGCTATAATATTTTTACTTTTTATAAAATGTCTCAAATCTAAATTTACAAGAATATTATTCTATATACAGTATATATTGGTTGAGTATTAGATTTATTTATTAAGAGTGAAATATTTTTCCCAAATATTGATTATTGATAAATAGTTATAATTAGTAATGAACTTAAGAAACTAATTTTTTAATCTTATGGAACGAACTTATATGTACTTTATATAAATACTAGCTGAACCGGCGGACTTCGTAACGCCTAACAGTAAATATGTGTTAAATTTTAGATTGGCCATGTTCTGAAGTTGAATAGCATTACGACTTCGTTGTGAAAAATTAGATATTCTGGGTTGCGGCATATTTAATAACAGTACTGAACCGATAAGACATATTAATAATATTAAGACAAAACAAATAAATCTGAGTGGATTTATTCACAAATTTTTCTAATCCAACCTATAACCAAACAAAACCTAACTGTAATACGGCTTTTATTGGAAATATATACAACAGCTGATTATTATAACAAACGTAATATGTATAAACACCGTTATTATTTTTTATTTGGCCGACATAATTATAAACACGTGAATTTAAACAGACAGAAAATAGGAAAATATAAATACATAATCCCCAAAAACCATAAACTATTAACGTGGTGAATAAATCTGTTCATTTTGTACAGTGCACATTTACTTCATAGTTTTCTATGAATGACTGATTCAGATGGCATTGGATAGTAAAGCATTTTGCTAATGGAAAGTAAAACAACAGCTGTAGCTTTAGGAATCCAAATGTTTTGATTGTAGATAATTTGTAAACAAACTTATTTCCCATAAGGTTAACATTAGAAATTTAAAACGCTATAAAATGGAAACTAATTGAATTTCCGAAAACTAAATATGCCTAAAGCATGACCGGAGCAGAGACGAATCCGAAAAATCAAAGATCATTAAAATGGTCCAGCCGTTCTCGAGTTATAATGAGCGTTACTAACACGACTTTGTTTGACATATTTAGATGTTAAATGAAGTATATTTTATTAAATAGGTATACGAGAATAAAAGAGAGGTTGTTGATAATTTATCTGTTTTCCTTCAATCATTGTTTATATTTATTTTTTATAAGCTTTTATAGATTATTAATTATTTATTTCAATACTCGACGTCAGATGTTAGATAATACAGGATTTTTCTCAGCAAATCCGCCTAGACGCAAAGAAGGTTCTTAAAGATGGGAAATGTAAGAAATGATTACTGAACGATCTACCTAATTCTCAATGAAGTGAAATCAATCTCAAAACCTTCCCATATCCGAGCTCGAGTCCTGGAGCGCCCTAAAAGGATTCGTACACCAACCCAACATCTCTCCAGTCTCCCCAGGGAGTCTCTAACTTTTAATTCAGAGTAAACTAATTTCTATTATAGAACGAATTGTCAGTCTGACATTTAAGCCGCAAATTAAAACTTTATTTTGATATATTTCCTATACAGTACACCAACCCAACATCTCTCCAGTCTCCCCAGGGAGTCTCTAACTTTTAATTCAGAGTAAACTAATTTCTATTATAGAACGAATTGTCAGTCTAACATTTAAGCCGCAAATTAAAACTTTATTTTGATATCTTTCCTATACAGTACATGTGCCGGGTATTTAAGGTGGGCCCTCCACTCCACTATACCACACATTTGCAAGCCAAATTGGGATTGCTCATGGTCGGGATTCGAACCCTCGTCCCTCCAAATGGCTTCAACTGTTGTACTCGTCAGCACAGCAGTCTAACCACTACACTACAAAGGACCACCGTCTGAGAAAGCACTTATTTGGCTATAAAAGCAGACTCTGGCGGCAAAATAACGAACTCAAGCGTCAGAATAGGGAACTACAGAGTAGTTGCATGTATTAGCTCGCAGATGGCAGCACCGTAACAGTAATTTTTGTCTCTAACTTTTAATTCAGAGTAAACTAATTTCTATTATAGAACGAATTGTCAGTCTGACATTTAAGCCGCAAATTAAAACTTTATTTTGATATCTTTCCTATACAGTACATGTGAACTAATAAATACGTATCACTCTTCACAAACATATCGTCAATGAACATATCGTCAGGGAGGTTTAAAAAAACAACAACATTTCCAATAAACCCAGTCTTAAATCGAAATACATATTTTAATTACATTCATATTTTACCAGAAGAAGTCACTTATAGTATTACTTAGTACTATTAAATGCTATCCAAATAAATAAAAATCGATAGGAGTGAGTTCCGTAAAAATACAATTTAAAAAGTAACGTTACAGATGATTGTATATCGTTAAATACATTAAATTCCTCCATCATAATTGAGTTCTTCTTCTTATTACTATAATTCAGTTACTTAAATGTAAAAGGCTTAATTAATTAAGAACATAGTTCAAAGTTACTAAAATAACAATATTTCTTAATTTCTAAACAGCAGAAAAACCAAAATCGCGTGACCTCTACAGACATTGCAGGTCTGAACCGTTCGATTGTCCTACAATGATTAAAAGTAATTGATGAGGCGCCGGGAAATGAGAAAACAAAGCAGAGATCGCTGGTAATTCTCTCCTCAGCCGCTCGATTACTGCCACCACCCGTGCTATGCTGCAGTACTGTAGGGCATCTCAGTGTCCTGTAAATGACACAGCACTTAGCTTGATACTCTGTCTGACAGTGTTGAGTGAAATACCACAGTTAGACTTTATCGTACAACACAGTGCTGAAAGCAGAACTTTAACACGCACTGTAAATAGTATATCAGTCCTGCCTTCAACAAAGCCATTAGACCACCGTTAACATAGAAATGGAAGACAAGGAGTCTCAGACATTCTATTATACTTTATTTATTATATTATAGAAAATGTTTCTTAAAATAATAGACGTTTGATGGTCTGTGTTTTATTGTCAGTTACACGCCTTATTTTTCTAAGTTATAAGTTATAATTTTCCTAGGAGAGGATATAAACTATTCGTAAATTCTCTTATTTTGTTTAAAACCTGCCCAAAGAGAATATATTTAGGACATATATTTAAAATACTCTACATATATTTTTATAATCACTAGTTTATGTTTGGGCCCAAGGAGGTACGAATTTTATGTGTTAAACATATTTTCATACCCTACCCCATAAGATATTTTGAATATAAAAAATACTATTTCTGGATTAATTTATTTATTTTGAAGGTGAAATCAAAATAGGATATGAAATGTTTGTTAATTTCAAAACGAGGTACTCCCATTATACACCTCGATGCTTGCTAACATACTAGTATAAATAACTAAACATTAGTATATTTGTCTGTGGACAAGTCTTTATTTTTGACCTCACGTTCCGAACAGTACATCACTATTACCCTTGTTATCAGTAATAATCAAGACTCGTCGATGTTGCCTCGGACCACTGAATGCCCAAGCAGCTCTCAGGCAGCTCTGCTCCGGGACCATGCACAAGTTAGTTTATTTCTAACTTTAATGTATAAGTAATACCGCTATTGTATAACGCTTGTATAAGAAATCATCGTATTCCATACATCATCTTCAGTTAGATTTTCGTTTGGTAGTGAACTTCGTTAGATTACGTATGATACAACAACAACAGATCTGGTCGAGATTTGATTTGAAAATTATTTTTTATGTATTTTTTAGTTGAAGATTATAGGTTAAAATCAAGAAAGTAAGAAAATAATGGAGGGTTGCAAATCAAGTTATTTGGTATAAGACCTCATTTCCAAATAAAAGATTTTTTACAATGTTTACTAAAGGGCGTAAATAATATAAGTTTAACTGGCAAGTGTGTTTCCTCGTTACAATTTGTTGTGTACAACGTTATAATTCTGCTAGTCTATACATAATGTTAGTCATATAGTTATAAATTAAGTCAATTTTATAAAAAAATTAAATACTTTGAAATGTTTAGTAGCCGATAGCTAGAGATATTATAGAAGACATTTTAATAAGTACAAAACAATCTTAATTTGTAATATTTTTTTAATAGACGTGGTAATCAAGCTAGTGAGTTTTTAATATGCTAAAGCGTACGATATGAGATGCAATATTCCGTCCTGTATCCGGGACAAAAAGCGTTAACATTCTTCTATAAAGTTTGTATCACGCATTATACATGGGTCCCAACATTTTTTTTTATTTAGTATCACCAAAGTTATTCGCCGGGATACAATTTTCAACTTCACGTCCTCAATAACATATTTCAGCCCTACGAGACGAAAATCTTATGCTGCAACATAGGATTACGCGGGCAGTGCGGACGTCACAAAACGCTGACTAGCAGCTGATTGAAGGCGATTATTGTGTTAAGTAATATTGGCTTGAAACTGTGAAATAATTGTGTGTAAAACAGCTGACCTGTCAGATGAATCCTCTTTGTAATGTTGGCAGTCCTGAGGGAGCTTAATCCCGTTAATATAAAACCGGAACAAAACAAACTCTCCTGAGCCGCCGCGCCGAGCCGCCCGGGTTGGTAAACAAATGGCGATCTTTCTGGGCATGAGAACACTCTGATATGGACAGGACATCAATACATACAACTACCAATTGTCACGCTCAGATTTTATGGAATATAGAATCACTTAAAATTAAAAATACCATGTGATATTAATTCGTGATCATTTAGTTCAGGGAATAGGACTGGATGTTTTACAAATGAAGGTATTAATTGTTATATATGTTTATGTTTATACTATACTTTTTACCGTTTTAAGATAAACAGGTTTTTTAAATATCTTAAAATACAAATCAAAGTGATTTTCATGAAATTACGTAATGAAAATCATATACGAGTAAGTCACTTAAAAATAGTGTTTAATTGTCGTTAGGAGAGAAGATTAACATCATTTGTACAAATTATACTATGTTATCATCTACACTTTACTCGTATTTCATTTTGTAATCACATTAACAGTCTGAAAATATGAACTCGAGTGCTTGAATTTTAGGACACTAATAACTAACCATTTACCCAGAACGAACTATTATGAAATTTTATTTTTAATATCAGCTTGGAGTATTTTAGTAGTTAATATTTGCATGTAAATTACGTCATTTTAATATTAAGATTTTTGCATTGAATATGGATTTTAAAATAGAATTTTGACATGGATATGTCTAAGCACTTGGGGGTTGTTAGCGGATTTTTGTTACGCAAATAGAGCAACTAAAAGTGTTTGGATCTCGTTTCCATAGAAACTACCAGAGCTATTGAATTGAATATTTTGTTATAAGAACAGCTGTTTAGATGAACTGAAAACATTCCATTTGGGCATATCCATGATCTCTAACCGATTTCCAACAAGGAAGTAAAAATACACATTTTTCCTTAAGAGCGTAGCGTGGAAGCCACTTTTGCCCTACTTTGCTCATCTTCACAGACTGCACATATTGTGACTGTGGGACGCTTTAAGCACAGTTGGCTGAGTAGACAGAGATAGTCATCAGCCACCTCCGGCCAACATTTGAAACAGAAATGTGATTTGGTTAGTGACGTCATATGGTTAGTGACGTCATATTGTTATTGACGTCATATTGTTAATGACGTCATATGATCAGTAACGTCATAGTTTGGTTATGAGAACAGCTGTGTTGATGAACTGGAAACATTCCCTTTAGACATATCCATGATCTAACGTATTTCCTGCAGGGAACTAAATAAAACATTTTTTCTTTGTATAAATTAAAATAAAGGTAGGCCTAGTAAAAGTTATGCTTTATAGCGAATAAATAATAATAAAGTTTGATCGTGGGGGGATGACGTATTCCAGCTCCAGACTAGACCTGACGATAAATACTGATGTTAGGCGCACCTCCTTGTCACCTTGTGGTAATTGCATAGTGTAAGGATAATAACTCAATGAGCCGGCGGGAAGCATCTTAACGCGCCCAAATTTGGTGATTACACTCGAGAGTGCCGTAGTCTGTAAGATCTCCTCGTACATCACCTGAGTGCTCTGGATCACGAACCTCTCCCAGACGCCTATTAAGTGTCTACTATTACTGCACTACTATTGGCCGTAAGTAAGCTGTAAAGATGTAAAAGATCCATTAGGGTTCAGAAACATGCTTTGTACCAGGTAATAATTACTGCACTTCCATCATGATGAAGTCTTTAAATCGCAAGGGATGTTTAGTGTGTTGTATTAAGTATAGTTTTGATTTGTTGATGTTTTTACCGATACAACTATTGTAGAGGTTGAGTCTAACAAATATACAATCATGTAAAATTGTCAGTGTTTATGTGTCATGTAAACCTTTGTGAAAATTGTCTTTGACTACCTTCAAGTCTAGGGGAAATACCCTTGTATGCCTCATCATTTGACATGAGGTTGAAACTGGCTGTGACGAGAAGAATATTGGACTTTAATTAAGTATTTAAATAACGACATTAGGAATTAATTTGAAATAGGTCTGGTTATTTACTTATAAATCTGTGCTGAAATGCATTTAAAAGACCATTGTTACTCCATCAATTAATTGTATATAAATTTCTATAATGTATTAAATACTGAAAGTGTATATGTTACACCCAGCTTCATATATTAAAAAGTTAAATTGTGGTCAACCGTATTTTTATGCGTAGTCTTTCTACCTATATGGACTCTTCACCGTTCTCGACCAAATCCCTAGCCTAAGTATATAGGAAAAAGTTGTATTGATTGACAATATGCAGAGTACCTATCAATATTCTATTTGGTTGAGTGAACTTTGCGTTGTATATGTTAACCCTGTCAACAAATGCGGACTCTCCGTTTTGAACCCGAAATGTTTTTATTTGCTCAATAAACACCACTGATTTTTATATTATTTTCTATTGTTTTACTACTTATTTAATTTTCTCTAAAGATTGAACATCTTTATTGATTTCATTTGGTTAATTATTAACATAACCAACCAAACTGATGTTGATTTTTCGTTTCACATTCGTTTTTCGTTCGTGACATTTGTACTGTAGGCACTATACTCGTAGTTTTGGAACGTGGGGTCCAATGTCAATCCGTTGCAAAACATAGTGAATAGTCAAAGACGACTAAATATTATATATACTACACTTAATCACGATTATAAAGAGCCTACTCCAGCTCTTTTTGTGTCTAGAAAAGTTTTGATATTTCGCGATTACAAATAATGAAA
Source organism: Nephotettix cincticeps (assembly GCA_023375725.1). Taxonomy (NCBI): domain Eukaryota; kingdom Metazoa; phylum Arthropoda; class Insecta; order Hemiptera; family Cicadellidae; genus Nephotettix; species Nephotettix cincticeps. Next base: position 60,912,556 of record CM041791.1, on the reverse strand, counting down.
CCCTTTATTAAAGACGTCTTGTAATAATTCGTGCCTTTGGGGTTATTTAAAAATGTGGCAGAACCTTAGACATGGATGTCTAAGATGTAGACTCCTCCACAACACCGGGGCATGGCTGTCTAAGATGCAGACTCCTCCACAACACCGGGGCATGGCTGTCTAAGGTGCAGACTCCTCCACAACACTGGAACATGGCTGTCTAAGATGCAGACTCCTCCACAACATTGGGACAAGGATGTCTAAGGTGTAGATTCCTCCACAACACCGGGACATGGCTGTCTAAGATGCAGACTCCTCCACAACACCGGGGCATGGCTGTCTAAGATGTAGACTCCTCCACAACACCGGGGCATGGCTGTCTAAGATGTAGACTCCTCCACAACACCGGGACATGGCTGTCTAAGATGCAGACTCCTCCACAACACTGGGACATGGATATCTAAGGTGTAGACTCCTCCACAACACCGGGACATGGCTGTCTAAGATGCAGACTTATTCACGCTTCTAGATTAGCCACCAACTTACTACCAATTATATAAATATATAAAATTTGAGTATAAAATATATGTTTTAGTATATTTATTTAATCATTTGAGCATTATTATTTTTTCTATCTAGACACATTTATTTCATCTACTGTGTTTTAATAATCCAGTTAGTAAATTTGAGATAGTAATACAATTAATTGGTGAATTTGTCAAAATTTATAGTCAGTATCATGGTGTCACCAAGTTTTTGAAACTTATCGGTGAGGTTCATTTGTAAATCAAATGTATATTTACTTCCCTGTGAGTAATAGGTTAGATCATGGATATGTCTAAATAAAATGTTTTCAGTTCATCTAAACAGCTTCCAGAACTTTGATGTCACTGGTTAGTGACGGCAAAGTTTGACGTTAGTTACTTCATATGGTTTGACGTCACTAATCAAATGACGTCATTGTTTCAAATTTTTGTCTGAAAAATTGCCAATCTCCCCTCGAGCTAAGCTTTCCATGTCAAACATGCATACACCAATACTGATTTGATTATTGGGCTGTTAACTATAGTGGTTCAGGCTCGGCATCTATTTTAATATCGTTTTCAGACAGCAACCTCGAATTTTTTCTACCGCTATTCCTCTTTCCCTCTTTATATATTTTTGTGTTTTATTTCTTTAAATAATTTGTTGTGATTTCAAACAACGATCATATTAAGCATAGATGGAGAAACATTATTCTAAATAATGAGGATGTTTGCTGTTATGATCTTATTGTTTTTAAATCTTTACTTATAAATTTACTTATAAGAAAAATCTACACAGGACCTTGTTCAAAATATATTTTGGGAAGTAAAAAATATATGAAAGCATTCCATACAGTTTTAATAATATGTCTTTTTTATAAGTAGGGAACGAAATTATACAGTATATTGAGAAGTTTTAGTAGTTTTATTTTTTTGGGAACTGAAATCATATAAAATATTTCAAGGAAAAATAACGGTGTATCTGAATGAAAGGATTGTGGGAATAAATATTTTACAAAGCCAGTGGCAGACCAAACGGCAGCAGTTAAATCTGATTCCGCATCAATCATCAATAAAAGATTATCTTCTGTGTGGATTAAATCCTCTCAAAAGTCAAGAGTATATTTAATTCCTCATAAAAACCAGTTCCATTATATTTTACGACATTGACTTAGGATTTGAGAGCTTTATAATATTTGGAATAACAAGGATAGATTTATGTAGATATTATTTTAAAATGTATTTCTAAACATGAAAGACAACTGCAACCAAGCACTATTCTTATATACAAAGAAAGAATACTCGCTACTAGTTTTCAATGACTAATGAAATATAAAATTATGTTATATTTTGTATTTTGATTAATAGTCCGATGATTACCGAGTGCATTATTGTTGAACACTTTAAAAGACATTTTATTAAAAAAGAAAATCAATAAATTCGTTTGAAAATGAGCTTTTAAATTTTTAACTGAACTTATCCACTTTATCAACAGAGATGGGGATATGTTCAGAAAGAAAGTAAAGGGTAGATAGCATTTCACAGATCAGAACAGTAAATACACTGAGAAGAACAAAGTGTAAATCACCCTGCAACGTTGTGCTCTCTCTCCAACTCTCGCCTGTTCTCCTGATAACAGGCTAGGTGAAATCACAACTTCAACGAGTTTGTAATTTTGGCAGTAAATAAATAAATAAATAATCGGTAAAAATTTTCTATTTATAAACTTATCCATTATGTGGTAGACATAGATGTGCATTTTATGTTCCTTAATTTAAAAAATTTCTTTTATTATTTTATTTTAAAATTAATTTCTTTCTTTTAAATCTCCAATAGTTAAATAGGTTTAAAAATAATGGAATAATACCCTGTTTTAAAATTTCTTTGATTAATGTAATTAATTACTAACGAACTAATGGTGTTGCCTTTCGTAGAGTTTCGATGAAAATTACAATTTTATTACTTCAATAGTTTCTACAACAGTATCTATATATTGTTGTAGAAACTACCTCGAACCCGAACAGCTAAAATTAGTGTTATGTACTTTTATAATACGATTCAATAGTTTTTCTCAATGGTTTTCCTGATGTTTCAATGCATTTTCATAAGTATAGCTTTATAAAACTTTGAATTATTATCATGCAAATTTGAGCATAAACAAACGTTTAATACTGCAGTGGGTGTGAATAATTTACTGCATAAGAAAAACGGTACCAGTAAACTGACACATAATAGCTCCCTTCAACCTTCCATCAGGTGCATCACGGAAGTTACCCGCGGGTCACCACCAGTAAACTGACACATAATAGCTCCCTTTAACCTTCCATCAGGTGCATCACGGAAGTTACCCGCGGGTCACCACCAGTAAACTGACACATAATAGCTCCCTTCAACCTTCCATCAGGTGCATCACGGAAGTTACCCGCGGGTCACCACCAGTAAACTGACACATAATAGCTCCCTTCAACCTTCCATCAGGTGCATCACGGAAGTTACCCGCGGGTCACCACCAGTAAACTGACACATAATAGCTCCCTTCAACCTTCCATCAGGTGCATCACGGAAGTTACCCGCGGGTCACCACCAGTAAACTGACACATAATAGCTCCCTTCAACCTTCCATCAGGTGCATCACGGAAGTTACCCGCGGGTCACCACCAGTAAACTGACACATAATAGCTCCCTTCAACCTTCCATCAGGTGCATCACGGAAGTTACATTGGTGATTGGCGGGATTTGAACCCGGGACCTTGGGCACCACCAGTAAACTGACACATAATAGCTCCCTTCAACCTTCCATCAGGTGCATCACGGAAGTTACCCGCGGGTCACCACCAGTAAACTGACACATAATAGCTCCCTTTAACCTTCCATCAGGTGCATCACGGAAGTTACCCGCGGGTCACCACCAGTAAACTGACACATAATAGCTCCCTTCAACCTTCCATCAGGTGCATCACGGAAGTTACCCGCGGGTCACCACCAGTAAACTGACACATAATAGCTCCCTTCAACCTTCCATCAGGTGCATCACGGAAGTTACCCGCGGGTCACCACCAGTAAACTGACACATAATAGCTCCCTTCAACCTTCCATCAGGTGCATCACGGAAGTTACCCGCGGGTCATCACCAGTAAACTGACACATAATAGCTCCCTTCAACCTTCCATCAGGTGCATCACGGAAGTTACCCGCGGGTCATCACCAGTAAACTGACACATAATAGCTCCCTTCAACCTTCCATCAGGTGCATCACGGAAGTTACCCGCGGGTCACCACCAGTAAACTGACACATAATAGCTCCCTTCAACCTTCCATCAGGTGCATCACGGAAGTTACCCGCGGGTCACCACCAGTAAACTGACACATAATAGCTCCCTTCAACCTTCCATCAGGTGCATCACGGAAGTTACCCGCGGGTCACCAGTAAACTGACACATAATAGCTCCCTTCAACCTTCCATCAGGTGCATCACGGAAGTTACCCGCGGGTCACCACCAGTAAACTGACACATAATAGCTCCCTTAACCTTCCATCAGGTGCATCACGGAAGTTACCCGCGGGTCACCACCAGTAAACTGACACATAATAGCTCCCTTAAACCTTCCATCAGATGCATCACGGAAGTTACCCGCGGGTCACCATATTTTAAGTATATAAACCATAGTTTCCGTTCGGCAGGGTTGGCGCCTGATGTACCTCACCTACTTCTTTTGCGGAATCAGTTTCGGCAACCCACAAACCTTTCCCAGCACTCAGTCTACCTTGGGGACCTATTCGCGTCACTACTGGAAGTAGCTTCCGTGTGCGTCCTGTGATGCAACCAGTTGCCTGGAGCTTGGTTCCGTGTGCGTCCTGTGATGCAACCAGTTGCCTGGAGCTTGGTTCCGTGTGCGTCCTGTGATGCAACCAGTTGCCTGGAGCTTGGTTCCGTGTGCGTCCTGTGATGCAACCAGTTGCCTGGAGCTTGGTTCCGTGTGCGTCCTGTGATGCAACCAGTTGCCTGGAGCTTGGTTCCGTGTGCGTCCTGTGATGCAACCAGTTGCCTGGAGCTTGGTTCCGTGTGCGTCCTGTGATGCAACCAGTTGCCTGGAGCTTGGTTCCGTGTGCGTCCTGTGATGTAACCAGTTTCCCGGAGCTTGGTTCCTTGTGTTCCCTTTCGTTTGACCGTATTTTTTGATACTATAAATTGGATGAAGTATAACGAATTGCGCGATTGTTGGCTAGTGTTGGAGGGAGGAAAGGGAAGAAAATGTAGTTGTTAGACACACCAGTGCATTTGTTCGGGGACCTTTTTGTGATTGGGCAGAGGAGGATTCCGGCTTACATGATGATGATGATGATGATGATGAAAATGAAAGAGAAGTTGCTGTTGAAGTGAATAATAAATACGAAGAAGAATTAGTGCCCGATTAAAAAATAATAATAAAAATAAGTCTTTTAAATCCACAATACATACAAAATATTTTGTAAAGTTATAATATTTAAAATTTTTAATTATTTGTAAAAATCTAGTTTTTCATTTGATGAATGGTTCTCTATGTTATTTATTAATGCACTCCAGTTTAATTTTTTTTATGTACCGGTATAAATAATAGGCCTGTCGTTTTTACCCGTAACACTTACGTTCATTGTTTGTTATCATATTTGTTTGTGTTATATAACCTTGTAATAGTGCAATAACTCATAAAATAATTTTATACGATTTTCTTAAGCCCATCGGCTCACATCCCCGGGTTATGCTTGTGGTCGCCGAAAGTGGCCCAAACGTGCAACCCCGAGTTATCTCGTGTTTTATAAAGGTATTTTCAATATCTTATTAGTCTCTATATATAAAATTGAATGTGTGTATGTATGTATGTATATCCTTTATGCGTTGCCAAACTACTCATCCGATCGCCATGTAATTTTAGGAAGTTCCTCTATATGTATGTGTCCGGGAAGGTTTTAGTGAAAAAATATTTTCGAAAACTCTGTAAGTTTCTATTTTATTGCGTTTTAAATTTCTAAGTTTAACCTTATGGAGAAAACAATTAAAACATTTCTTAGCTACAGCTGATTGGTTTACTTTCCTTTACAATATTCTTTACTATCTAATGTCATCTGAATCATTCATTAATGTAAAACTATGAAGTAAATATGTGCTGTACAAAATGAACAGCTTTATTCGCCACGTTAATAGTTTACGGTTTTGGGGGATTATGTATTTATATTTTTGTTTTCTGTCTGATTAAAAGTCACGTGTTTATGTTGGCCAAATAAAAAATAACTACAATGTTTATATATATTACGTTTATTATATTATTCAGTTGTTGTATATCTTTCCTATAAAAGCCGTATTACAGTTAGGTTTGGTTTGTTAGGTCAGATTGAATCATGACAATTTCGTAGCATCATTCCGCATATGATTCGGATCCCTGAACAGGATTTGAAACGTATAGACTTAAACGGTTAAAGACTTTCTTTAGTGAATAGATCGACTTTGAATGCAGGAACTTTCCGTAAGTTGAGGAACAGCCATCAACATCAGCCGCACGTGTGGGGTGGCATCCATCACGAGGAGAGACAATGACACGAACTGTCGATCCGTCAGCGATAAGCCGTAGCCTTAGCCTCGGTGAATCTGAATGTGCGAATCGATTAAGATTATCATAACGTGGAAGGGAGAATATTCAGCATCCATGATGGACGCGAGGTTGGTGGTCCAGGAGGACATGAGAGTAGGCCTTCCCGGCTGTAGGTCTACAGATACATGACGCGCAGCGACACTTTCTTATATGCTTAGTCTGTTTAAACCTCTTGGTCTTTTATTATAGGTATGATAATATGAATTATTCATTCATCATACATCAGCGCATTGACTTCTGATGCAAATCCTGATATTAACAATAATATTAAAGCATAATTATTCTTATATATTTTTCATAGCACTAGGTCACGCTTGATCACCTATCCAAATACTGTAGCAGCTATACAAATGTAACCATCTCCAGTTTACTGGAATGTAATTTTGGTTTTAGGGCCAAAGAGGTAAATTTTAAACTTTTAAATCTAAGAGGTTTATTTATGAAGGTCCTTTTTAAGAGTTTCGCAATAAAATGTTTTATGACCGATTGTGTTCTTGTTTAAACAACATAAATACTCCCGTACTAACTGACTTGTCTTGAAAATTTCCATTAATTTATAAATTTCTTGAGATAGCTACAAACTATCTTGCTTCACTTAATGTGTATAAACAACGAGTTATATCAATTAACGTGCAGTCCTCAAGAATAACATTTAAAATGAGTAAACATTTCAAATAATAAACAAGAGCCATTTCAAATAATAAACAGGATCTTAATTTTTAACATGGAAACTCCAAAAGAAAGGTTGTGGATTTGCCAGTTCCTATATCTCAGATTAAAGTAGAGAGAAGGTTCAGTATACTGAATCGTCTGTTTTGTGACCTAATTGCAATGGTGCTAGTAAAAGGTAATTCGTTAAATTTTAATAATATGTAATATGTTATATTTGATAGTATTTAATTAGGCCAACCCCCAAAAAATCTATTTAAGTACAAAACCACTTGGAAGCCGCAATTAGCTAGATTTTGAACTTGATCAAATAATTACACATTTACATGTCTATACCAAGTTTAAGCCTATTAACCTGAGTATACGGACACACGTGAAGAAATGTTATGAACGACCCGAGTTGGTGTTGATTAATAACTTACACAAATATATCATGGTAATATTGATAAATACGCATGAAACTTAATCTATGTCCTAGTCTATTTAGTTTGTCTCGTGCTAAATGAATATAATTTAAAATTAGAAATTATAAATCGAAAGTTTTCTTATTATAAGGGCAACGTCCAGTGTACTAGTTAATGTTGGAGCCTTAACTCAGACACGTCGATCGACTGTTCACACAGTAATCAAGCCTAATTTATGAGACATCGATAAATGAGAAAACAAGGTAGAAATCGCAGGTAATTCTCTCCTCAGACGTACTGCGTACTGCCGTCACCCGAGCTGTGCTGCGGAACTGTTCGTGCACGCCCAACAGTGTCCTGTAGGATATACCGTATTATTATTATAGATGTAAAACCCATACATGTAATGAATATCGTTCCAATATCAATACATTATTTATAGATTTACTGCCTTCAGCTAGGTAAGACACCCCTGATACTATTACAAAATAATGTTTGAGTCATTTTTTTTATTCGATGAATACTGGACACTTTTATCAATTATTAAATCAACGCAACCAACATAAACAATTTTGAAGAGTTTATAATCAAGCCTAAATACCTTCTTGATTTTTTAAGACTAATTTGTGCGTTAAATATTAGAAGTATGATTTCTATTTTTTTAATGGTTTAAAAAGTCTGGCTTCAGTTGTCATATTCAATAAGTTAGTAGTTTACTTGATACAAAACATTTGCTTAACTTGTCTGTTGAAGAAGAGCCATTATCTATTTACTGGCCGCCCAAGGGCCGCGCGATACATCAAATCGTCGCCCCTTTACATCGGTCTTCATCAGGGCAGGCTCACCTACCCCAAGACCAATCAGGGTCCCTCCCTCCGGCTACTTAAGGGCTACAAATATCTACTAAACTGTATAAACAATTATATTTATAATTAATTAAACATTTTTTTAACTATGATGTTTTATAATAACCTGGAAGGTTTTCCTTCCTGTATCATGAACAATGATCATGACGTTAGAAACTATGAAACAGTGTTGTCTTGTAGGCCTAGTGGTTAACGTTTTGAACTTCGACGAAAGAGGTCATAGGTTTTTATCCCGGAATTCCATCTGTTTTGGACCGCTTTATGGCGCATGTGTGATATACTCTAGCTTAACTGATAACGTATATCTAGGGCAGAAACAAGGTAAATCATTGATTTTAGTTTCAAAATATAATATTTATACAATTCCTCCTTTTGATACAAATCAAATTCAAACATATTACAGCAAAAAGTAATATAATTTAAAACGTTTTAAATATCTACTAATTTTCTGTATAAGAAAATTTAATGACGAAAAAGAGAATTTCGAGCATTATTTTTATTGTGAGACAAGTCTGCTGCCTCAGAGATACTTAGATAAGATAAGAGGATGTCACATAAAACGTGGAAAGGGCGGGTCGGGAATCTCGTGTCAGTCTCAAGCTTGGGGAAATGTTACCTTCAGAGACGTTGGCTCAAACAGCGCCCCGCCTGGAAACTGACTTGGCAGAGTAGGCCTTGTGTGTATCGTTGATAAACACAGCGTTGCAGGCTAACTTCTGTAAACCACAAATATTTATTCTTAAAATCTGTTTAAGCCTTGGTCTGTTAAATATGTGATTTTACAGCTTTTTCGGGATCGTTAGTACAAGGTCAACCAATTAAAATATATTATTCTTTCCGATAAATTTTTACGTAAACACAGGTAAAAGGTAAAGCTTATTTTAAAATAAAATTGTTATTAGATTATTATACGATAATATTATTGTATAACGCTTATGATATGTTACAACTTACAAAGTGTTTTATCAGAATATCTAGCAAAGTTTATAGAATATTACTGCGTGGAAAATTAGTATTGTAAGTAATGTTGAAACATACATAACTCCTTACTCTGATTCCGATCTGTGAATGTGTGTTTTCATTTTCAGTTAATCTATGCATACTTATGGAACTTGACACCTATTTTGCTACAGCAGCTTTACGTAGCATCTGACTTAATATTTATAGTTTGTACCTTTTTAAAGTGGACGTATCCTTCTAAAATAGATTTCCAAACGCATAATTATCAAAAATATTCAAACGCTTAAATGACACATAAATTTATACTGGAAAAGTCATGACATGTTTTGTTTATAATTGTTTATAGTGGTGTTTTTGCTATTGTTGCAGTTTATACTGTAGTAGCAATAATTTTAATTCTGTAAATTAATTAATTAATTTAAATTAAAGCTTTTATTTCTACCATAGTGTATACTAAAAGTATAAAGTAAAAACGTATGTATTTGAATAGGATTTTATCGAATATAAAATTTGTATTTTTCAACAATCTTTACACTCCTTGATCATTGTCATGCAAAATTATAATTTTGTTTCTTTGTTTGTTACCTCCATATATTATCGCCATTTATTCCTACTTTGATGTATTGTCTAAAACTCTCACATAATTTAAAGCTCGTTATTTTCGCTAAACAAACTGAAACTCCTTGTCCAATTTTCTCTGTATATTGTTTACCTCATGGTATGCAATATTTTTAGTGGTCACTGTCAATGCTGGATTACTTTACAGTCACCAAAACTGATTAACATGCTAATTGAAAGAGATTATTCAGTTCCGCTCTGTTATGGGTTTATCTCCATGAAGTAATTGTGTGCGATTCGGCCAACAGGTCAGATAAATTCTCTTTTTAATATTGGCAGTACTGAGGGTATATAGGCCTAATAAAGTTAATATAAAACCGCAACAAAACAAACTCGCCTGAGCCGAACCGCCCGGGTTGGAAGAATCGTATACAGACGTGGGGCATTGGAAAGGCTTACTTATAAAACTTTAAATTTTAGACGTAAACTAATTAAGCACAGTACAAGGAAACTGAACGATGCTCGGTGAAACATTTTTTACTTGTAAGAAATTAATTAATTAAAAAATTAAAAACTAAATAAAAAATATATATTGACAGGCAAGGTACTTTTAAAAGTATAATTTAGGCCTAATTGGTAGAATAAGACCTGAATTGAAATTCAAATAATTATGTGTTTACAAAATAAAAACCTTCCAGCCTTTTCGGATCTTTTAGACTCTGGAAAGCGTCTCTGAGAGACGAATATTCAGAATCTCCCGAGAAATAATAATATTTCTCAGAGACAATTTTTATATTCTTAAATTTAATTCAGTCAATAATAATTTATAACCGATAAGAAAAAACTATATAGCATTTGAAAAATTAGGTTTAAATCTCTCATTTTCAAACGTAAAAATTTCTGAACTGTGTCTTTATCTTGTAAAATGTTTACTAAAGTTTGACGGATTGTGTAATGCTTATGGTGGCTGTGCATAAAAACTCAATGAAAAATGTTTCTAGTTCAAATGTAGGTATAGAGCTTTAATTCAATTTGCTATTTAAATAAAGTGTAGCGGAATCAACTGTAAATATTTGCCAACTCACAAGTGAGTCAGCTAAGTGTCTATCAGATCTAGGATTTAAAAAAGTAAAAAAACATTCCACCATGAATAACACAATAATAATATATTAGTAAGTTATTTAATAAAACTGAAATGAAACAATACATCCTGTGCGAATGTAAAATTTATAACTTAATGTATTAAGTCAAGTATAGGATACTTCTCCGGCAAAAAAACTAATTTCAATCCTAACATTTATATAGTATTAGTACATTATACTAAGGTTAATATAATGTAAATATTCCTCCCCAAATGAAAATATATAGTCTCTTTCAAAGATATAAGATTATTTGCTTTAAGTACCAATAAATTATTATAATAGTTATATAGCAACAATAGTTATAGTGCAGGGTAGAGTAATGGCGTATCACAACCTTAGCGAAGACATTACATACAAAGTATTTAAGGATATTCTTCACTTAATATAGTCCCTCAACACAATATAGCTGCAGTATCACTAATATATGCAAATTAGGAGTAGACAAACATAGCAACTAGAGCGTCTGTAGCAACTGTACGCCGGATGTGTTTGAGTGAGAATGGATGTTTGTTTCTCAAAGCTTGTACAAGCTCTGAGAATGTTTATCCTAGTTCTACAAGTAAAGGCCAGATACGTTATAATAAACGTTATTTACTTCCAAACCAAACCAAAGGCATTCAATCTAAATAATTCGTTACTTATAATAAGTAGGGAGTAAACGTATGTAACTACACTCGCGTCTTATTACAATAATTACACTCCCCTTAAAGTTATGTTATATTCTAAATAAACACCAGGGTAGTGGCAGATAAACCCCCCAAAAAGATTATGAGAATCGTGAATATTTCAAGAGTGGCTGAATCATTTATTTATGTTAACCCTGGAATTGCTGATCAAATTTCTTTTAAAGCCGCAGTGTTTTTGAAGCTGCATCTATTTTTTTAAATCGTAAAAAATTTTGTAAATGATGTTAATTATTATGAATTATTTTATTCATGAAATAACAAGAAATGTTATGGTAACACATATTTTGTAAAATAGTTACACACATATCCGCAAAAAGTGATTTAAATGTGGATTGGAAAAATTAGAAATCTATAAACAAACTTAATGGTTAAACTGCAAATTACAAAATGAATGGAACAAGATTTTTACGGTGTACTAGTAAAGAACTGTATATACTGTAAATTATACTACTGTATAGCAAATTGTAACAAATTGTAATTAAAGCTACTTTTTTAAAATAAATTTAGTTTACTGAAATAATGTAATAATTTACAAAAACAGCAAAAATGTGCCAATTATTCCAGCTTTTTACAAGACAACAGGTGCGACTATTTTTTCAGTTTCAGCAGGCTACCAATACAATATAACAAAATATGTAGTATAAACAGGCAGCTAGCTTCATTGGCTTTACAGTGATACGTAAAATAAATCGATCCGTTGAGCAGAAGCACTTTGTTTCATAGACAAATTAGAATTTATCTATGAAACATAGTTTTGTTACAAATATTGTTACTACTTTGTTTGGTAATGAGACAAGTCCATCCAGCCTTCTAGAAAACTATAATAGATTAGTCCCAGATAGCAACCCAAACAGGAGACAAAACGTCATTTGGCGCTAAAGCTTTTACCGTAGAGGGGAGAGGTTCGTATATTTGGGTGTATTCTTGGAATGCGTCAAAACACACTTAGACCAACATAAAATTCGTCGGCCGGTTTCTAAAATACACTAACAATTAGACGAAATGAAGAAGTTAACCACCAATTGGCTTTTTAATTGAAGATTAATTTTTAATTTGAATTATTTTCTACCACTCATACTTGTACTGTATATTATAATCACCTACTAATCAAGGTTATCTTCAATTTGCCTCGTTTACTTTTCTCCTTTAATGCAAAGGAAAATATTTAGAAAACTTATGTTAAGATGTTTATAACCATAAATGGAGCTAAGATACGTATGTGCGATGTAAAGATGTGTAGTTTATCTTATTTTTCTTATCTGTGACGATGGATGGATGGCGGTCATTTCAATAACACAACTCGAACAACATGTGAACATTCATACTACGTTAAATATAATTTATAATAACAATAAATATTTCCAGTTATATCGTCTGAAGCGTTTTTAGAAACAGTCTCTTTAATTTCTCAAGTAAAGTATGAATCTTAATTTTTAAAATCGTTTCAGCGGGGTTTGATAGCGAACACTGTTGAGTTGTGAGCCAAGTGCGCGCCATAACAATGCTCGACGCATCTGTCGCTCGCTACAATGCCTCTGATTTTGCAACACTCCAGAAGCGACATGAGGAACGGTCTCATCTCCTAGCGACGCCGCTTGGCACCTGGCGTGAAGGCAAACATTTGCTGATCTCGATAAGTGACTCACTTCTATTTAAAAATTTATGGCTCATGGCTACAAAAGTTATTGTAAAAATAGCAATAAGATGTTGTATCAACAAAAATGTGGTTTTCAAAAGAAGGGGTTGTAAAATCTTGTTAATGAGACTAATTAGTTAAAATACAGTACTTGTAATCATAATCATATGTATTGCCATTGATCAATGCTATTGAAAATGCGTTGACTTTCAATTTTTGTGCAATACAATGAGTCCATATTTTAGGTTCAGATTATTTTAATGTAACAATAATTCCTATGTTTCTGTTTTATATTCAATAAATTTGAGTGTAAGTTAATTTTGCCTGTTTCTCTAGTTATACACGAAGAATATATCCTTACAAAATTAATGGTAATTAACATAAAACAAGTTTTCTTGTCAAAAAGATATTTGATTTTACGAAAAAAATTTTAGTTGATACTAATAAAACTTACCTTTAATAAATATTATAAAGAAGTTAATTTAAGATTCTTCAAAAGGGAGAAAAGCAAATTAGTGCAACGCTTGCTTGGTACAGTTTATTGCTACATACTGCTACACTACTGCTACACTACTGCTACACTACTGCTACACTACTGCTACACTACTGCTACACTACTGCTACACTACTGCTACATACTGCTACATTACTGCTACATACTGCTACATACTGCTACATACTACTGCATTACTGCTACACTACTGCTACACTACTGCTACACTACTGCTACACTACTGCTACATTACTGCTACATAATGCTACATTAATGTTACACTACTGCTACATTACTGCTACATACTGCTACATTACTGCTACATACTGCTACATACTACTGCATTACTGCTACACTACTGCTACATTACTGCTACATTACTGCTACACTACTGCTACATTCTGATATACTAATGCTACATACTAAAGAGTTATTGTAAACATCTGCTACTTTTAAACGGAAACGTAGGCAGTTTATAACAAAATAACAAGATTATAGCAGAATTGCGTAGCTGATTAGTAACATCACCGGATAAAGTCTAGCCTACTCCAAGGTTACTTTATACTGTCTATATTAATCGATTGTTGATGAGGCGTCAAATTAAACTCTGGAGATTTTGTGTAATATAAATAGTCTAAATTACTATTCCCTAAACTGTGCATCGTAAGACAAATATAGAAGAAAATTACAATAATAAAAATCTATTTACCTTTACTAAAAGTACGTATTTTAACCATAATAATAAGTCCCACTCGTATTAAAAAAGTACATATATAAACTCTCATAAATTTTATTTTATTAGACTTATACAATGAATTAATTCAATATCCAACAAAGAGTATTTTACATGAAAAATCTAAACACTCGGAAACATAACAATTAAATAACGAAACTATGAACGACGGTCTTTTAATGCATTGAGTTTTGAACCTCCAGCATAGTTCTTAGAAAATTTAATTTAAATTCAAAATTTTTATTTATTTAAATTTTGAAAAAAATTTGTTGTACATATTTTAAATTCAGCTACGATTAAGTCCAGTTTCCTGGCATTAACGTTGAGGACGTTAGTCAGACGATGTGAACTCGCCATAGAAGAACGCTCCCTACCTCAGGGAGTCTGACACTCTTTTTATTGCAGCCACCCTCCCATTACAGCATTTAAATAGCTACGATACAACACTTGCGATGATTTATGTTCGGTAGTCGGACCTCCCCCGGGCGGCCGTGACGCGTCCACCTGGCTCTCTGATGGGCTCCCTCAGGGCTCTGTGATCGGACTTGTTTTATTAGCGGGATTACGGTATAGATAAAATTTGATCATATTTAGGAGCTTTCACCATTTTACTCCTGAATAACAGGTTTATAAAAACTGTTGAAAAACTCATAAAATAAACAAAAATATATTGTACATTGCCATTAGTTCCTTGTTCTAGAATTAAAATTTAAAATTTAAATTATTGTCATTGTTTGGATTATAATTACTCACACAGAGAATGAATGAGTATAATTTACAAACGATTCCAATGCGATAATGACATAAGATTTTTTACTTGTAACTGCACTAGAGGCATTTTGAGGAAGTTGGTCCAAATCCGCAAACTCTTGAAGTCCAAGGTGATAACACTGGCTATCAAGACAGTTGGACCTATTGCCTGTTCAATAGTACTTATACTAGCTATTTATTTTTACATTTAGTTTTAAATGATAAATTCTGACTATTTTTAAGATAATTTTTCTTACGTCGATTTTAGTACTATTAGTAGGTGGAGTGGAGAAGTTTGGTCACCGAGGTCTCAGGTTCAAATCCCGCCAATCTACTAAGGCCAGATGATTCTCTATTTGATAATTCAGCAACCCACCAAGTCTTGCCAAAGGTAATGTTATAAACAGTTTTGAGCACTGATCTAGACAGGCATGCATTACATATTCAATTAATATATGTAATGTTTTCACTTCAATAGTTAATAAACGGTATCAGTGGACTGACACATACTTTCTCCCTTAAGGCAATTTAAAAAAGAAAATCTGTAATAAAACTATCATACTCTTCAAAGTTTATCTAAATTGTATTTAATCATTTATTGTTTCAAAAATAATCATCCCATTTCTGAAAATAAAAACAAGAGAGACAAGTTAAATTAATTGTTCGAATTGTATGGGGGGAAACATCCCCCCCGATAATACAAAGCTTTTTTGAGTTGGTTCTGTTGGGTGATTTGACCTTACGCTGCATACCAAGTTTCATGGAAAACTGTTGGAAAATAAGGAAGAAATTGATTTTTTAATATTCTCCATAAGAATAACATTGGGCGCTTTCAGACAACGTACTGCGTTTATCATGGACAGTAAATTTAACTTTTCTCTGGAACCGTTAGTCGTAGACAAATAATTCAAATTACTAATTTGTTTAGTTTTTAAGCTGGTTTCAATGGTGCCAGTCAAATTATACTTTACTATTATCGTTTTCACTGAAAATTAAAAAAAATAATTTTTCTGACATTTAAAAGCCCATAACTTTTGAATCGTCATTTTTACAGACATGCAAGTGGTGGTTTTAATCAAAATCGTTAGAGCCATTTTTGAGAAAATTGGATTTTTCACGTTTTTTAAGGGTTTTTAAGGGTGAACTACCCTTAAAAATAAAAAATTCAAAAAACCGAAAAAAGCCTGGAGATACCGTGAATATATATATATATATATATATATATATATATATATATATATATATACATGCCAAATGCCATCTAAATCGGACCAACGGGGTAGGCTGTGGCACTGTACACATCCAGACACACACACACACACACACACACACACACACACACACACACACACACACACACACACACACACACACAACACACACACACACACACACACACACACACACACACACACACACACAACACACACACACACACACACACACACACACACACACACACACACACACACACACACACACACAGACACACGGACGGACAGACATCACGTCCAAACCCACTTTTTTGGATTCAGGGGACCCCAAAAAGGATATATCCACCCTCAACTCAAATTCGAAAATTTTGACGAAAACAATACTTTCTCCATAATACTACGTATAAGGGGAGAAAGTAAAAATTAAAAACCAAATAATCTAACCAATTTAAATGTCAAAAGTCTATAAAGCCAGTTTTTTCCAGTACTGTATTTCTGAAATATATTAATTCTGAAACATCCCTGAATCAAACTCATTTTTCTTTTAGCCTTTGTAAAATAAATTATCCATTAATTGATTGGCCTTTTGTTGGTCAATATTGATAATACAATGTTGGAAACAATTTCAAAGGATAAGTGTCATTATTAATTATTGTATTTTGGAAAGGCAAACAGTTTATTCTTCTAACGGTTTGTTATTTCAAATTAGTTATAAAGTTTATTAAATATCTGTACTGAATTCTATAAACCTAACATTTTTTTATTTTTTTCCAAAAAAATATGATATTATTGCTTCTAATGACATACATTAATATGATTTGATATTTGTAAATTACATTCATTTTACATAAATTACGAATATTTATAAGATACTGCAGTAGGTAATGGTGGATTTAGAGCATTTTTGTAGGTTGATGATCTCCACTGTAATGTTATGTAAGGCACTTCCTCGGCGGTCTATTGAGTCATTATCCTCAACATGGCTCTTTATACGGTACTTAGTCAGTTACAAGTGTTGTGGCGTCATAAATATTTACCATGTGAAAGTGGAGGCTGAGGAGGCAAGACTTGGTATTCAAGTGTCTTCATTAGAGCAAATATCTGAGGGTGCTCGGGTGAACTGTTTCGGAAGTAATACCTTGAAATGTGTATAATAAACTATGAAATTCAAACTTATTTTGTTGCCAAATCAAATTCACTATACCAAACTAAACTAGTTTACTAATTTAGTCGGCCAGTAAAAGACAAGATTAGGTAGGAGAAATCGTCCACTCTAGGCAAGTTGGAAAGGGGTGGTTTCCTGCCTCCCAACGAGCTTGTCAATAGGTTGTTGCAGTTTTCCAGGTCTCTTCACTTGGAAGATTGCTGATTCTCTAGGAGAGAGAAGTTGAGGGGTGCGCAAAAATCTGTTACGGCTGAAGCGCCTTGGGAGAAATTCGCCCCTTCAAGTGAATGAATCCCAGTTATCTTAATTATTTTTAAGTTTTATATATTAGTCCCATAACGTTTTAAAAGTTCAAAAGTTATGAAAAAAATAAAGAGTATCTTTCTATATACACTAGTGGTTAAAAAAATATGACTCGTTTAACAGTTCATTCGGGAGGCAAATTAAAAGGGAGGGTAAAAACACTGATGCCAAATCGACACTTATAACTTACAAAATTAATGATCTATAGAGGTTTACTGTCTAATTCTGTAGTCTACATTCATTTACAATTCCAGTTCACTCCACACAGATAAACTATGTGGGCTTAGAAATGTTTCCTTGAAGATCTGAAATGCTTTTACGAGTGAACGGTGACAGACGATAGTAGCCTATCCTAGCTTTACAGCGTGTATTGCTATCAACCCCTCAGATTCATTCCTGATGTAATGCGATACCTTATTAAACTCAAAGCAAATGCAGATGCGTTTCTTTCAAATAATAAAGCTGAACTGAGCAAGCCTCTGGGGAGTCTATTATGCCATGTAACAGATGGACTGCCATCAAAGAGGTGGCGGCGTCGCCCCACAGGCTACGAGAGGGTCGCTACTGAACATAAATCACCCGAGGGTCTGGTGAGGAGCAACATATTGGTCTGGACCTTGAGGGACACCTGACTGCGTCGTGTCTCTATGAAGCGTGACCGGTCCTGTTGGATGAAGATTTCAAAATGTATTTGGCCTCTATGAATATTAACATTGTTTTCACTATCTAATACAAAAAACTACCTATACGAGAGAACTAACGCATTCGACCTGCCAAATCAAATGAAAGCACCCATCTCTCGTCTTGCTTCGCATGCTTTAATCTTGTGGTGGCCAACCCCTCCTCTGGATCTATTCTT
Organism: Nephotettix cincticeps; assembly: GCA_023375725.1. Classification (NCBI taxonomy): domain Eukaryota; kingdom Metazoa; phylum Arthropoda; class Insecta; order Hemiptera; family Cicadellidae; genus Nephotettix; species Nephotettix cincticeps. Next base: position 60,893,988 of record CM041791.1, on the reverse strand, counting down.
AGTTCATATATAACTATATTATTGTGTTACAATTATACATCGTCACTTTTCATCAGTTAACATTGGTATTCCACAAAAATCTAATCTTGTGCCAATATTGTTCCTGTAAGATGTAAATGACTTTGTATGCTTTTAAATAACTTTGTACATGAGTTTCTCAGTATATTGTATGCTGGGAAAGTCTGGCTCTTTGGCAATGACGTCTCTCCCGATTTGTATTTTTAACCTATATCTGCAAACATCAGTACAGACAGTATGTGAATAGTGTAACAATAATGCTGAATCTTGAATACCCACAATTTCAAGACGATTGTTGTTTATATAATATAAAACAGCCAGAATAACCTCCTCCGTTTAACCTTAGTGAATATCGTAGCAGAACTGATAATCTTACTTGGGATGACAATCCAATGTCCAATTATTACATGTGAAATTAGTTCCTACCATCTTTCTGATTTATAGAAATCAGGAATTATTGCTCAAGATCTAATATTCCTATTTTAGTAGCCAAATAACATCAGGGATTTTGTCCTCGACTGGTACTCCATCTCTTCCTCTCCAAACCCCATTGAAATGAGCCAGACCTCCAAACATATTGCCTATTTTAATTCTCTCTTGAGGGAAATGGAAATAATTGCCTTGCCTTCACTATTCGAATTGAAATAGACTATACTTGCAAAAAACCGAAATCTTAACATATAATACTGTAGTTCACAGCTACAAGAATGGAAGAGCATCTAATATATCTGAAAATCAAATGAGAAGGACCATTTTCGAACTACAAAATTGCTTAAATGTATAACAAAACTCCAATATAAACTATAACAGTCCAACTTGCTAAGATTTACAAGTTGTCTATGTTATTTGATGTATTTGTAGGTTTCGATGACATGTTCTTGGAAGCCTGGATTATTTCCGCTGCTTCAATTTGACAACAACGATGTCGCTTGAAGTAATTAAAGTGGGACTTATTTAAGAAACAAGAGGGGAAAAAAGAAGAATGGAGTCTATCTATACTTTTAGGGATCGTATAAAAGTAGTTCTATTTAATCCGTACGTAAAAGTCCATATTCATAATTAATTATTTTTTATAATCATTATCGTTACTTATTTACCAACGTGTGTTTGTTTTTTAACTATAATAAATAGTTGAAGTATCACTGAAACTACTAAATGAGACTCTGACAGGTTGAGAAGGAACATATATAACGGGAGATTTACGTTTCCACTTCTCTACATTTACGGGACATTTTTGTCAGTAAGCATTTTTACTAGCATTATCTACCAAATTTTCTCCGGTGACACAAGAAAATGTAGCCATAAATTTGTATAGCAATATTAAATAATATTTCATTAAATAAATGACAGCTGAGAATTAGCCGAATAACTTGCCGAATCAGCTGTTAAATTAAAACCTTTGCACTTCTTATACAATCATCATACTCTCATTACCTAATCATAACTTGGATAAAAAACTCGGTTGGACATCATTTCCAAAAGTCTTATTGCTATTTGATTTGAGTATATTTATATATAAAAATTACATTTACAAACTATCTAAAACTATCTACCTTATTCCACCCATGTTAATACGCATTCAAACAGTAAGGAATTAATAGTTGTGCCAAGTTTCATGGCCCTTCAAGTCGTAGGGTTTTGAGACACTCAGACCTTCTAGTCAGTGAGTCAATGGTATTTATATTATATAGAAATTATTTAATAAGGGCTATATGTTAAGAAAAGGAGCAAAAAGCTAAGACACGCTCATCATATCCAATCAGTATTGAGCCTTTCCTATAATTAACTAATTTAAATTTCTCTATAGTTTTTGTTCATCTTGTTGTAGTGGATTTCCCATAGGGAATAAGCTATTACCGTAGGTCTCATGGCATGACTTAAGCCCGGTGCCATGTAATCTTTTGGTTCTGAGGTGCCCAGAGGCTAAAAAACAATAGTCGATAAAAATTATATATGTATGTAAATATATGTATTATTTATTGATCGTTTACTTATTAAGACCACTAATATAATTACGAAATGAATAATGCCCCCTTGATATTGAGCGTGATAATGACCCTTTTATTTTCATTTTTTTCTATTCTGACACGTGGTCACAGTAATGTGACCATGTACTGTGATTACACGGTCACAGTAATGTGACCATGTACTGTGATTACACGGTCACAGTAATGTGACCATGTACTGTGATTACACGGTCACAGTAATGTGACCATGTACTGTGATTACACGGTCACAGTAATGTGACCATGTACTGTGATTACACGGTCACAGTAATCATTTAACCTTAAAAGTAAAATACAGTGTATATAAACAGTGAAGTATGAGATGTTGTTAGTTAGAGAATACTTTTAAATTTTCATGTAATTATTTCTTTGATTTTTTCAAAAATTGAGTTCTTTTGTTGTGTTTGAATTATGTTCAGTATGTTGTCTTTGTCTTCAGTATAGTTAATGTAAATGTAAAATTCTTCTTTAGTGTTCATTTTTTCTCCTTTATTTTCAACTGATAGAAATTTTAAGTTATCTTCTAATTTTCCATAAGTATGGTCTGTTCTTACTTAGTATGTGTTCTGCAAATTTTGATGTTTGTGAAGTTTGTTTATTAGATTTAATAGCCTAGGTAAGTGTTCTTTGTATCTACATTTGAAATTTAGTCCTGTTTTGCAGATATAATATTTTTGACAATCTTAACATGTAATTTTGTATATTCCTGATTGAGTGTAATGCTAAAAATCGTTTTTTATGAGTTCCTCACAACAGCAAACCTGCACACTCTTCCTCATTTTAGTCTTATAGAGAATAGGCAAACTCCTTTATTTATGGACTGATATTGATAAAACTTGGTATATGGTAAAAATAAAAATAGTTTATCGTACAAATGCCTATTTTCAGTGTTCTTTACAGTAGAACATGCATACTCTCTTCTCTTGTTAATTCTTCTCTCTCTCTCTTCTGGTGTTAATATTATGGAGGATAGTAAAACTCATTTTTACGGATTTATCTCAAACCTGTTATATTTTATTAATGATTTGGACATTTGCCGAGTACATTAGTCTGCTGCGACGGTGGTATTTAATCTCTGTCTAATTTAGACATGGTGTTTTTTAAATTTGAAAACAAACGCTAAATTTATTTAAGCGAGTTTGTTTATACTTGTCTAATTTGTCACTGAGACCTAATTATCGTGCCACACAAACAGTGTAACGATCTGTGATGAATCCGCTCAGTGTATTCCAGGATAATGATTCAAATTGGGATGAAATTCGTTAATGAATAATCCTTTGTTGTGGAGAATAATTATCTCAGTTGTTTCCAATAACTAATCTACTTACTCTGACATTATTAAGTTATATTGGTTTTAAAAGGGGAATATAACAAATACTACTTCAAGTTGTATTAAATATTAGGTATTATAACAGCCTATGACGATGATCTATGAACTAAACAGACCATCAGTATGTAAAAGCCATTTGCACTAAAGAGGCATATTGTTGTGGAACATATTATTATGCAGGATCGGACAAGAAGATCATGGGGTTGACTTACAGCTAAAACGTGAGCAAAGCTCTCTAACCATTGACCCTTGTAAGGTACGAGTGAATAGAACGTTGGGTGTAGCCTTTCATCTACAATGAACATTATTATTAATTTCCTGAATGAAAATCTCCTATATCTCACGAGTTATCTCTAAATATTTGTATAATATCATCACGTAAATCCATACGATTGTATGCGGTTGCTCTGAGTTTGTACATAGTATGTATATCATATCGAGTAAACTCAGTTAAATATAAAATAGATGTTTCTAGTTTATTAATAAAAATTATAAAATAGACTTAATTCAATAATTGTCATTATATTAAAGGAATTACTTTTTTCTGCACGATATTTACTTCTGAAGAAAACCTAACACTTAAAAGAGTTTAAATTTTCAAATTAAAATTAATCAGATGGTTAAATCTGTAGAATAGGCTGTAGACATTATCAATTATTTTAACAATCTCAATAGATTTAATATGATGACAGATTTTATAGTAGATTCTAAGCAAAGTATTAAATGTTGCAAAGTAGTTAGATTGTCTCAAGACAACTAATGTTTTACAGGTTTACAGAGACTTAAGATGAAATCCTTTTTGTTTATTTGTACATTAACTGATTTTGTTATAAACGGAATGAGGATTGAAAAGCAAAAGAGAAATTTAATTTACATCAATTAATTGGTTTGTTACAGTGGCTTCAAGCAATACAACGAATACGTTTTCTATCAAAACACGGAAGATTTTGGAAATACTCTTTCCTGCTTTAATTTCGCACAGTTATGTTACTCTTAAGTTTTTACAAATTGTTTAGTAACCTGATAATTTTACATTCATTACATACATATAATAAATATTTATGAAAAACCTCTATTCACATATTGTTCTTTGCCGTCTTCAATCAAGAACTGTCAAACGGTTATAAACAGCTGTTTTGGTTGTATTGTTTACATTTTATTCTCCATTAGCGTAATGTTAAATTCTTAGATTTTAAACTTAATATTACAGTAAAACACGAATTTTCCTTGACATTAGACCTATCTAGAACTTATTTTCTACTCGGAAATTAGTTATTTCCAAAATTTAAAGGAATTCCTTAGTGCCGTTTTCGAGATCCGTGTGCAAATATATATATATATACAAACCTTGCTCGTATTATAGTATTGGATATTTACGAGTATAATAAGATTCAATATTTAATCTAAAACCTAGTAAGGTCATAGATGAAGACGTAGGCCTATCACATCATAGCAATTCCAAGAATGCTCTATCAGAATTATTAATTAAGAGGGTGCATTAATTAAAGGATATACCGTACTGAGCTCCCGTGCAAAGGCGCGGCTGGAGAGCTGTAGAGCCGTAAACCACAACGATGCTGCGGTCACATAAGGGGATAGGCACATGAGGCAACTTAATTAAGCGGAACATCAATAATCCGGCATGAGTTTACAATTTACTGGTTTTGTCTGTGCTCTTCTTTTTCATAATAGAATATAAATAATAGATTATTATTATTACAGTTGTTATATTACTATTACCGTGGCCGTTACGACAACACCTGGACCCAGGTCAAAGTATGTGTGTGTGTGTGTGTGTGTGTGTGTGTGTGTGTGTGTGTGCGTGTGAGTGGGTGTGTGTGTCGATGTATCTGAAGAGGGGTTTAGGGGTAGTAAACCTAAAAATTTGGGTTTTACATATACACTAATTGATAAAAAAGATTTACTATTTATTAGTATCTTGACTTTTTGCTCTTTATCAAGCGGTTACAGAGAAACTATTTGCCTCTTTTCGCTTATTTAACTCTAGATCTTTAAACTTAAAGTTAAGAAGTGTTTTCCGCTGGTGATAGGCAAACCTGCTAGCATCTAGACCACCTAAAACCTTTAAATACTAATACAAAAGCGAGTTGAAAAATAACTGACGACACGTAGCAGATTGATTCAAATCACCAACTCGCCGTTCTTATTCCAGCCTACCAAATCCCCTCCCTGCTATCTATCTCCCCGTGACAGCTGAAAGGAGCGGTGGAAAAGTTTTTTCCAAGGTTTTTATACAAGAGGGAAAAGGGATTGAGACTTTTAACTTTAAAGTTGTATTCACCATTTTGGGAGCTCGAGGTTACCTTAAAGCAACTGTTGTATTGCTTTTCCCGTCATCACCATAACATTAATCGATATTTATAAATCTTAATATCAAGTAATTAATTTGTAATTCAATAACGATACCATTACACTTGCACCTCAACAAGGAGAGGAGAGGATCCTGTCGATAATCTCCACTAATTACAAGAGCATTAAACCCTCCTTATTGTTTATGGTATTAATGGGGTAATGCTGATAGTCATATTATGTAAGACAGTTAATTGAAAATTGTTTACTGTTTATTCCTTTATTGTAGCCTAAACATTAGATACAGTGTCTAGATTTTATAATATGTACTCAGTGTTGGGCACTTGTTTCATAGTTGTGAAAGTAACTAAAACGGAAAGGTTCCTCAAAACCTCAGACGTTAACTACTCGATGCTCTTCATGTCAGCCAACAAACAAACTGTGAAATTTTAGAACCCCTGATCTAAGCTACCCAAAGTGCAGTAAATACAACATTTAAAGTTATATTTATACTCAGATTATAGTATCCAATTTACCTAATCGTACCTAATCGATCATATAGTTACCGTTTCTACATTATTTACATTTTTATCTTGACATGTCTACGTCTCAGCTCTGGGGGAGTGGGTATTTGCAATCCGTCAGATCAAAATTTGAAACGCACGTCATATGGTTACAAGTAAAGCTGTTTAGAGGAACTAAAAAAATCCCCTTTAGACAAATCCATTATCTAAGCAAGATTTTCTTAAAGTGTGGCCCGCGGACCCCTAGGGGCATGTGAGTGGTTTTTTAAAGGGGCCGGGAAAACATTCTAATCTAATTTGCTTTTAATTACTCACATCAAAAGCCCCTATTTCTAAAAAAAAACTTAAATTAAAAGTTTTTGTTTTCATTACAAAAACCATTCGTAGCAAGCTCAACACAAGCCTATGAGCAAATAGTGTTTTAGTAAGGGGTCATTGGGAATGGGTAGGGGGTCCCCATTATATAAATAATTAATTACTTGGATCCTTGAGTAGATAAAGTTTGAAAATCCCTTATATTTTTAAGGACTGGGATGGTGGCGTCATCCTGTAGTCCAGCTACTTGGAGGTCACGAATTGTGGATAGTTGTGAGCGATGGTCGGTGGATGTGGTGTTCTCTTGTGTGGATTAACGTCCGCACTATTGAATACTACGTTAATTCGCAAAGACCATCCTCATTATTAGACCAATTCGTAATTCAGAGGCCGTGGTTCGGATTCCACGTTAAACTGTAGGTCCCCTTGGTTGCCATCGGCTGTTGGGCTATTAATTAACAGTCCTGTCTAAGGAACATGTCAGCCTTAGTCAGTAACAAAACTACAAGATCGCGCCACAATCATCTTACATTCAATCCTCATTCATACTTGGCTTAAAATACCTACCTTGTGGTATGGTCGCCATATCAAATAATCTAATCTAATCTAAGCTATTTCCCAAAGTGAAGTAAATATAACATCGTTAGTTACATTTCCACTTAGACCATAGTATCCAATTTATAATAACATTATGCGTTTTGTACAAGTAAGCCTAATTCGCGATTCACATTCACCGTGGTGTAATGGAGGGTAGGTATACCACGTCGATCACTTCACATTCACCGTGGTGTAATGGAGGGTAGGTATACCACGTCGATCACGTCACATTCACCGTGGTGTAATGGAGGGTAGGTATACCACGTCGATCACGTCACATTCACCGTGGTGTAATGGAGGGTAGGTATACCACGTCGATCACGTCACATTCACCGTGGTGTAATGGAGGGTAGGTATACCACGTCGATCACGTCACATTCACCGTGGTGTAATGGAGGGTAGGTATACCACGTCGATCACGTCACATTCACCGTGGTGTAATGGAGGGTAGGTATACCACGTCGATCACGTCACATTCACCGTGGTGTAATGGAGGGTAGGTATACCACGTCGATCACGTCACATTCACCGTGGTGTAATGGAGGGTAGGTATACCACGTCGATCACGTCACATTCACCGTGGTGTAATGGAGGGTAGGTATACCGCGTCGATCACGTCACATTCACCGTGGTGTAATGGAGGGTAGGTATACCGCGTCGATCACGTGTCGTGATCGTTGTCGAAACTCCTTACAATTATTGTCCTTTCTTCTCCTTCATGGCACTATCGATAACTCTGCATTTCTAACCCAAAGTTCTATTAAATATGTAAAGGAGAAGCTGTCGTTCACTTTGCCCCCCGCCACTTTACAGTTTACAATAACGCGTTTCCACCCGCGCCGAAAGGTGGTGCGCGAGGCTCCAGCCCCATCAGGCTAGGGGGCAAGATGGATTGCTAGCTGCAACTTTATAGTATCTACAAGAAACTGTGATTTGAAGTCATTAAACATGTCTCAAACTCTAAATAGCTATTCCCTTTTTCTGTTTTTCTAAACCTTTTATTTTCTCTTGTTACTTATAGCTTTTGTAAGGGATTTTCCCATTGAAAGTGAAATTTTGAATTGAAAATTTTCTCCTAAAATATAAGAAACATTATTTCCTAATATACTGCGATTTCTTTTCAAACTAATTTATACATTACAATTATTATATTAGATTTATAGGAGTAAACATAAAATTATAATTTCAAAATTTATTCAATTTAAAAAACTAGCCATATTAAAGTATACCAAACTCAAACGCTATGAAGCCTTGTTGGTGATTATTATTGCTATTACGATATACACGTACTGTTTTTTATGTTAATGTGTGAATGAAGTATTGTAAGTCTAAAAATGTTGTTGTATATATAATATATTTAGTTTTATATTACTTTTTAGTTTACACATTTTGATAAACCTTAGAAACCCATTTAGTAGGCTTTAACTCAATCCTAAATAATCTTATGTTTTTGATTTAATTGTTGTTTTTTGTTTCTTGTTTCTATGAGAGGAATTTTGATCTATCTAGTCAAGGAGTGTTGTCACACAAACGCTTTGTGGGAAAGCGGTCCAAACCCAAATGGCCTTCCCGGGATTTGAACCTGTGACCTTACGGAGCAAAGTCCAAGACGCTAACCACTAGGCCAGCAAGACACCCAAACATACACAGGTCTAGAATAAACCGGAAATAACGCTACTTGGTGCGAAGAAAGACAAGGGAAGGATATAACATCAATGTAATATTGTTTAAGAAGATATTGAACCTACACGTACTGTCTTCATAAATTTCTTCTGGGGCATAGAAGAATTAGATGGCGAACGTGACCACTGAGGAGGGAAGTTACTGATATCTGATAAATTGTTGTTGGAAAATAACATGTCTTTCAACAGCTGTTGGGAACGTGCAAGCATGAGTGATTTTGTTAACTATATTATATGTGGATTCTTAAAATAACATGCGTCATATTTTACAAAAAATATAATTGTTTATTTCCATGATGCTGCCTACTTAAGCTGCATAAATTGTGTTTAATACTAATGTAGATGGATTTTATTTGAAATTCTATTGTTTTACTACTACTTTCAAATACTGAAAAGATAAAACTAAACTAACTTTGAACTTGCTATAGTGTTTAGCTGCAGTTTTGGATTTAGTAATCTCACGTTATTTATTATTGTAAGTAATAAATTATAAGTAAACATTATTTTATTTTACCTTATGTTTTACAATGTCTACAATTTTCAAACCACATAATCTTTCTATTTCAAGTGTTACTTGTAGTTCACTCATAGCTGTAGGCCTTTTTTATAGCTAAATTTGCATCAGAAATATTTTAAATTAAGAATCGGCGGTATTCTGTATAAATGTATGATTGTCTAAGAGATCCACCCATTAAACAGGGCAATTTTGGTTATTTTCAACTGATTTTTACAGAGTTTTCATAGATTTATATTCTTTTAAGTTTGGTATTTTAATAAAAGTTCTATGCATTTGATTACCGTGATCATCACCATTGAAATTATAAATTAAAGATGGCCACCACGCTGGAAAATGGTGAAAAATATCAATAGTTTTTTCGTTAAGTCAAGTAGTTTTAAAAGAGTATACATTTTGACTATCAAATCCTCACACTAGTAGCACGTCATAACCTCACACGTTGCACCAGAAGCACGTCATAGCCCCACATACTGCACCAGAAGCCACGTCATAGCCTCACACGCTGCACCAGAAGCCACGTCACAGCCTCACACGCTGCACCAGAAGCCACGTCACAGCCTCACACGCTGCGCCAGAAGCCACGTCACAGCCTCACACGCTGCGCCAGAAGCCACGCCATAGCCTCACACGCTGCACCAGAAGCCACGTCATAGCCTCACACCCTGCACTAGTAGCACGTCAAAGCCTCACACGCTGCACCAGAAGCCACATCACAGCCTCACACGCTGCACCAGAAGCCACGTAACAGCCTCACACGCTGCGCCAGAAGCCACGTCATAGCCTCACACGCTGCACCAGAAGCCACGTCACAGCCTCACACGCTGCGCCAGAAGCCACGCCATAGCCTCACACGCTGCACCAGAAGCCACGTCACAGCCTCACACGCTGCGCCAGAAGCCACGCCATAGCCTCACACGCTGCACCAGAAGCCACGTCATAGCCTCACACCCTGCACTAGTAGCACGTCAAAGCCTCACACGCTGCACCAGAAGCCACATCACAGCCTCACACGCTGCACCAGAAACCACATCAGAGCCTCACACGCTGCGCCAGAAGCCACGCCATAGCCTCACACGCTGCACCAGAAGCCACGTCATAGCCTCACACGCTGCACCAGAAGCCACGTCACAGCCTCACACGCTGCACCAGAAGCCACGTCACAGCCTCACACGCTGCACCAGAAGCCACGTCACAGCCTCACACGCTGCACCAGAAGCCACGCCAGCCTCACACGCTGCACCAACCACGTCACAGCCTCACATGCTGCACCAGAAGCCACGTCAAAACCTCACACGCTGCACCAGAAGCCACTTACAGTCACACGTGCACCAAAGCCATCACAGCCTCACACGCTGCACCAGAAGCCACGTAAAGCCTCAGCTGCACCAGAAGCCACGTCACAGCCTCACACGCTGCACCAGAAGCCACGTCACAACCTCACACGCTGCGCCAGAAGCCACGTCACAGTTCACACGCTGCACAGAAGCCAGGTCACACGCTGCACCATAAGCCACGTCACAACTCACACGCTGCGCCAGACCCACGTCAAATAAGCTGCATAACACATATTATGCACCAGAAGCCACATCACAGTCAAATGTAAAAGAGTAAGCCTCACATGCATAGAAGACGTAAGCCTCACACGCTGCACCAAAAGCCACGTTTTAGTGCAAGAACCACATCAATATGCAAAAGTGTAATATAGAAGAAATAGCCTCACATGCACCAGAATTAGTCAAGCCTCACATACCAGAGCCACGTTATAATAAAAAGTATTAAACTGCACCAGAAGCCACTTGTACATATAAAGCCACGTCACAATACACGCTGCGAGAAGATACAAATTGCGCCAGAAGCCACGACAGCCTCACACGCTGCACCAGAAGCCACGTCATAGCCTATTGCACTAGTAGCACGTCAAGCCTCACAATCACAGAAGAATAATTACTGCACCAGAAAAAGATACACGTTAAAGAATAGTACAAAAAAACATGAACGCTGCGCCAGAAGCCACGCCATAGCCTCACACGCTGCACCACCACTTATTCAAGGGTGCATAATTGCCTCATCTCAAACTACCCCTAAATCACCCCTAGTTTAATTTGTTGGTAAATAGAGTGAATTTGAATTTCAAATCAAAGTTCTCGTCCGAGTCCTATAGATTAGAAGTAATCCCATTCCGTTCCAGTAAACTTGGGGCATAATTTAGTTTGTCAACATTAGGCATTAGGGGTGCAGTTATCAGGGCAGTGGGGTAAAGGGAGTGGCCCTTCAAGTACCAAGGCCAGAGTCAACCCTCTGGCCTTCACTTTTTTGTCAATATTCAAATATTTCAAACATCGTATGATCTTTTTAGCGAATTTAGGATGGAAATAGACCTATTACCTAGAGAGAACTATTAATAGAGGTAAGGCTAGGACAAAATATGGTTTTTTTTTGTTTCTGAGTCCTTAGACCGCAAAAACACCATTCCTTCGACCTGTGTATATGAAATTTTCTAGATATAAAGTACTATATATAGTAAGTGGGCTTAAGGGGGAATTTGAATCCCAAATTAGGGGCTTTATGGTCATACAATTCATAAATGATTAAGCACAATTAAAATCACCCAAAATTTTTTGTGTTATGAACCTTTGCTCTATCTCAATAGGGTACTGCGCTTTAAAAACTCACAGTACGTTATCTTCTGTAGCATCAATCCTATGGGGAAGAAGTGTAAATTGATATTGCGGTCATAATAAAATTATTGTGATTGAACTTGGTATACAGCTTCACCTATATAAGGTCTACTGTATTACCAAAGGTGAAAAATATACATTCTTTTGTTCCTTGCGGCAGCAAACCTACTTACTCTCTTCCCATTATATAACTTTCTTATGTGAATTAACCTGTGATTAAGAATATTTTGTAAATTGACTAGTAATTTCTAAATCAATGGAAATTTGCTTTTATTTAGATCTACTGTTACGAAGGTATTGTCTATTAAACTAATCTAAAAATTACTATGAAGTTCTGAAAGTTTTAAGACCACAGATTAAAAAGCCGTGCACTGTGAGATTTCATTCATACCGTTAACAATAGCTTGGTCATTTACATACTGTTGGACTGACTGTTATGTGGGTTCGTTAGAAGTAGGTTCTAAAAATTTATTTTAACTAACTATTAATTTAACATTATTATTATTATTTTAACATTTATTAAAACTAACTGAACACGTAAGATTATTAGTTCCGATGAAGGTTTGGTCTAACATGCTTATTTTCTCAGATATTAGCCATTTTGTATTTTCCACAAAGTATTTTTTTCTTTCAAACATGTTTTAACATTAATTATTTTCAAATTTGTTATGTGTTTTAAACTGGTTGACTACTATGATTAACAAAATAACTAGCATTATTTAAGCTCAAAATCTAAAATGGCGGTCATTTAAAATTTTAAAGCTAAAATACTTTGTTACGGTAAAATTTAAAAAGGCCGCCATTTTGGATTTTGAGCTTGAATCATGCTAGTTATTTTTAACAATACTAATCTAATAGTGTAAAACGCATACCAAATTTTAAAATAACCCGTTAAAATGTTTGAAATAAAAATATTTTGTGAAAAATAGAAGATTGTGGATATCTGAGAAAATAAGCGTTTTAGGCCATACCTCCATTAGAACTTTTTCCTTTATTTTAATGTACCCAATCACTCACGTCCTGAAACGTTTTTCATGGACACCCTGTATATCTAAAAACTGTTCTTTTCCTAGAATATCAAACAGAAACATAAAAAATACATTTTATTGCACGGGTTGAAAGATCAATGTTTACAACCGAGCCGCAAGACGATGTTTTAAAATATTTGAACAAGACCAAAATACATCCAAGCCAAAAAGAAACCACTGCTATGGACTGACGTATATTTTTCTTCAGACTGCATAAAGTATTGAGCTAACTACTGTACAAAACAAGGATTTTATAAACGAAGAGTTAATTCCATTTTGATTTTACAATTTAAAACTATCAACAGATTGTCTGTCAACAATAATAACTTGATTATTGTTGCCACTGCTATTGATATCTTACCATTCTAGCTCTACATTGGAATAACGAACGGTTCATGATTTCATCTTTCCCTCCCTAGGGTGGAAAGGATTATTTTGACATGCAAAGCACGTACTATAAATGGTTCTTATCTGAGCAGTTTAACAAAAATAGTCAAATAAAAAAATCAAGTCTTAGGAAAAATAATGCCACATTTTCAAACAGCTGTTTATTCTATCACATTCAACGATACAAAGGTCAAACCAAGTTACAAACTGTACTTTCAATTTACAGTCAGTATAAAAATACAAAAGTATGTAATTTAGATGTTTAAAACAAACATTATAAATTTCATTAGGTTTAGACATTTTTAAAATTGAAAAGGTATTTTATGATAGCTTCTAATAGTTTATTTTTTACACTTTTTTGCAAATCGTCTAAATCTATGAAAAACGGAATTCAATCACAGGTTTGACTATTTTTTTAACAAAACAAAAAACAAGGCAATAAACGTAAAACAATACACGAATAAATTCATATTCTTCAAAATATTTATTGAAAGATACACTTCTGTTATGTAAATAGTAATATAGGCAATGCATAATGGAGCAACAATTGTGATAATTTTCTTTATTTTATCTTTCAGCAAAATAACCGGTTTGAGGTTACTTTAACCCAAAATTGTTTTTATTATTATATTCTCATTAGGTATTAGAGTGCATAGACCTCACACAATAGTCCATTAATTCATAAAGTCAGTTTTGCAATTTCTAAGTTAGATCTGTTCAAAGTAACCGCTGGAAATTCATCAAGATTAAAGTAAAATAAACTAAATTCAAAATGGTCTTAGAAATATGAACATTAAATATTAATGTTAATTCAAAAATTTGGAAAAAAACTCTTTTTTATTGTTGTAAGTTTTTAAATGAAGTTAAACGAAAAACCCATGGAGGCAGTGTTTAACACTTAATAAAATAAATAAATCTATTTTAACGACACTGCCAGTGGATTTTACGAGGTTTTAAATTATTGTAATACTATTTTGAGTTATATATCTAATTAGACTTTATATATCATTTTAAAGACATTTCTTTTTTGATTAAAAATTAACAGATATCTAAAAGAAAACCTCACATATAAGGGAAATAGACGTGAGTTACAACATCTTTCACATCGTAAGACACTACATAATTTACTATAAATTCACATACAAAAAAAATTTTTGCGTCTATACAATCAATATAAACTTTTTTTAAATTCTTTACTTGAAAGTGTTGAGTTTCTCCGAAAATGTTCAAAGTGTGATCAAGTACGTACATAGCCATTATTTCACATATTTAATTTCGTCGGAATAAATTATAACATCCTGAACACCATATTACATTTACATACATTAATAGTAAATTTAGTTTAAAATAAATAAGTATATACATTTTTACAGTAAAATAATAAAAATAAAACTTCTTATTGCTTTCATTGATATGTACAACTAGGATATGTACAAGTTTTAATAATAAATTGTTTTACTAAACTTAATACAAAATCTTAGAATAGGAGTAAGTCAGTCTTATAGATCCATTCAAGTAGAAAACAACCGAAGCGTACAAAACATCAACCTACGATACATCAGTTTGCAGTTTCAAGCCATTAAAATGCTTGCACGCTCTATCTATATTCATTACAGTTAAATGAGTTGTAATGTTCTAATCGAGAGTTTCAAAGATGAGGGCATCAAATGTTATATTCATACCCGACTGTCACATTTGTAATCGGTATAATTCATATGTGCGGTATATTACAATGTGTTATGAACGATAGAGAGTTATTGCCATTAACTATCCTCAATATTAGTACTGTATATGATTGATGAGGCCACCAGATCCTGTGTGTTTCACCACAGCAATTTTACAACCACAGTGTAAACAGAATTACCAATAAAATTTCGTAATATCATTAATCTAATTTAATTTCTAGAGCATTCTACACTCTGGACATATTAAAAATGCATTGGTTTTTGGAAAATCTCTTTATATGTTATAAAAAATCTTCCCTTTTAATATTAACGTTAACCTGGAAGAATCATCATTGGTGACTAATTTTACATTTTACCTACTTGATTCTTATATTAAATTCATTTTCGTGTCTGCGTCTTGTGAGATGAATAATGAATGCACTTGTAAATGACACATATACACAGCCATTTCTTCGGCTAGTTCCCTGCGGTACACACTGCTCAGTGCTCACCAGTGGCTGGCAGTAGCCAATTCTCATTTATGCAATTACGTCACTTGGCGCGTATCACGCCTCCCGTTGCTCTGATGCACGTTTCCTAGTTTGTGGTTTTGGCTGTGTCCGTTTGGAGTGATATGGTAGTTGTGGTTGGGGTTGTGGTACACGGTTGTTTGGTTGTCTCTGTAGTTGTTGAAGGAAGTCAGAGTTCTGCTGGTTGGTTGCGGGTGTCTAGGAGGTCTGTAGACCCTATTGCTGCTTCCATCTGAGTATATACTTTCCTGAAACAGTTACTACAGTAAAGTAATGTCTGTTACGAATTATCTGCATCTTATCTTATCTGCACCTAATAAACGTGATGGAGTCCTCCTTCTATTTCATTCGTTTTTAAATGTTTATGAACTCTGTGGACTGGCAAAAAATCTAAACTTTATACTAATAAAAATAATGTACTTAAATTAACCTTATTTTCATATAAATACGTTTTAAAAAAGAATTTCTAAATTAATTTATACAAAAACCATTGAAGTATTAGGTAATAGAGAGAAACCTGTGTTTTAGGATACATGTAAAGTTGTCATATATCCTAGACTAGAGTTAACACAGCCACACACGCACACACACACAAACACACACACACACACACACACACACGCACATTGACACGCACACGCACACACACACACACACACACACACACACACACACACACACACACACACACACACACACACACACACACACACACACACACATACAATAGTCACATTAAAGTGGATAAACTGCTTACAAACTGAAGTGAAATAAATTTATTTTATATTTATAAACAACTCATGTAAGTCGGAAATGTTGTCGTGGTTCTTTCTTCGATATCTGCGTTGGTAGTCGAATTGTTTAGTTGGATTAAATAGGTAGTCAGTCACCAACGGCACCTTCAAACTTGAACTGATAAAGACTAGATAAGGTTTATTGCCAGGTAGCCTACCTGTGGTCTTATCAGCGGAGTGGTTGCCGAACTACGTCGGTATCTAGGAGGCTGTGGCGGCAGTGATGGCGGTGGAGGGGGAGGGGTATCCAGCTGACTGCTCTCCGTCTCTTTCTCGCCCGAGTCTGACATTGCCCTTCGACCGGTCTGGGGGATGATCAGGGTTGCTGGAACGCCGGAACTGTAGTTGCCTAAAGAATAATGGATCCCTAATTACTACTGTCATATTGTCAATCTGCTGTATTCACGAATTTTACGTTTGTAGCCTACATTTTGTACAAAGAAATTTAAAGAGATTTAAGTTATAATTGAAAGTATGTCAGTGAAATCTTTCTTAACGTGATCTTACCTTTAATCCTGAATCCTCTATCCCCAAGCAAAAAGTAGTTATCCGAAAACACTCTTCCATCGTAGTAACCGAAGGATGTGTAAGAGGTCTCGTTATCATTATTTTTCTGATGACCAGAGTCCTGTAATTAGAACAAAAGTAAAAATACTTTTAACGCCCTTTACGCCAACATGAAAAAGTAAAATTTTCTACAAGAAAACCCGTTTGATATTAACATTTTCAATGGTGTAAATCTATATGTTGTAAGTTGAGAGCATTTGTGTTCAAGAAAATCACTTATAAATTCATAAACAAGTAAACCTGGGTTTTCCTTTTATAATGGTGGGAGGGTTGGGATTCGGGGGGAGTCTTCAGCAGCTCCGCCATCTTGGTATACTAATACCGTAAGAGAAACGATAAAAACCTATTTCCTTTTCAAACACGTATTGTTTAAATTAAGACACATCTCATCAGTTTGTAATAAGAAAATGTTGATAATAAAAAGCTTGTGTTTTGAGCTAATGTAATAACAGTTTTATTTTTACTGGCTTGAACCGTAATATTGGGTAAGGTGTCCCACTGACCGGAGAGTGGCCGCTGGTCGAAGGAGGCAGCACGAGCGTGGTCGAGGCGTACGCGGCCGACACCGATGCTGACGTCTGGCTACCTCCGCTGCCGCCCTTAAACGTCCACATGGAGCCCCTCTGAAGCATGTTGACCTCGGCGTAGTCCTCGGCTGCCTGGGGCACCTCACTGTACAACTGACACTTCTCGTCCACCTCACACTTGCTCGCTTCTATCCACAGGTTCGGGTCGGCGGCCAGCGGGTGGGCCAGACTGACTGACAACCCCTTGAACCCGAGGGGCGTCGTCAGCACACCCGCGTTCGACCGTGAGTCTAGAAAAGGAATCGCATACCAATTTTTATAATACATCTAAAAGAATAACTAGTTTTATACATAAAAAGAGATAATGTCTAAATGTTTACGATGACGATAATACGTGTCACAACACTATCTTTTTATATACAATAAAAAATGAATTTCTCCAATTACCTGGTAAGTAACTCTTTTTGTTGAGTTGCCTTTTCCAAAAGTAGATCATTGAACTGAAGAGAATTACCATGACCGCGACCATACTGCTTAGAAGAATGATGAACCACGTTTCTGACAGGAAATCAAAACTGGTCATTTCCAGGCTCGGCTGAACACCCACTGGTTGCCTATAAGAACATTTGGTTTTAGACGCGTCTAAACAATATACTGAATAAAAATATAAATAAACTTAGACACTCGTAATAAAATGATGCCAAGTGCCAGGCAATCAGATCATTCTAGGGATTTTTCCATTCGCTTTTTGTTTTTACTTTTGCAAAATAACTAAATTGTGATATAATCTATCTCGCTTGTACAGGAGGGCTCAAGTTCAATCTAAAAGTTTTATCCACTTTCGTGCTTTTTTCATATAGTTTTCCTTGGATTTGGACTCGATTGGATTTTTTTAAGTTTTTAGGATTTTATTTCTCTGTGAGTTGTTTTACTGTTTTAAACCTGGGATGGTTGAGCAGCCGGGTGGCGGGGTCGAGCCGCAGCGTGGCAGGGGCGCTGTACGGACCCGCGCCCACCCTGGTGGCCGCCGCGGCCTGCACCGTGTACACCACTCCCGCCGTCAGGTTGGTCAGCAGTAGCGAGGGCGAGGCGGCGCCCACCGTCACGTTGCTTAGTACACCCTTGGTTCCGCGCACCACCACCTGAAATACAGTATATCCATTACTCCCGCCGTCAGGTTGGTCAGCAGTAGCGAGGGCGAGGCGGCGCCCACCGTCACGTTGCTTAGTACACCCTTGGTTCCGCGCACCACCACCTGAAATACAGTATATCCATTACTCCCGCCGTCAGGTTGGTCAGCAGTAGCGAGGGCGAGGCGGCGCCCACCGTCACGTTGCTTAGTACACCCTTGGTTCCGCGCACCACCACCTGCAATACAGTATATCCATTACTCCCACCGTCACGTTGCTCAGTACACCCTTGGTCCCGCGCACCACCACCTGCAATACAGTATATCCATTACACCCTCCGTCACGTTGCTCAGTACACCCTTGGTCCAGCGCACCACCACCTGCAATACAGTATATCCATTACTCCTACCGTCACGTTGCTTAGTACACCCTTGGTTCCGCGCACTACCACCTGCAATACAGTATATCCATTACTCCCACCGTCACGTTGCTCAGTACACCCTTGGTCCCGCGCACCACCACCTGCAATACAGTATATCCATTACTCCCACCGTCACGTTGCTCAGTACACCCTTGGTCCCGCGCACCACCACCTGCAATACAGTATATCCATTACTCCCACCGTCACGTTGCTCAGTACACCCTTGGTCCCGCGCACCACCACCTGCAATACAGTATATCCATTACTCCCACCGTCACGTTGCTCAGTACACCCTTGGTCCCGCGCACCACCACCTGCAATACAGTATATCCATTACACCCTCCGTCACGTTGCTCAGTACACCCTTGGTCCAGCGCACCACCACCTGCAATACAGTATATCCATTACTCCCACCGTCACGTTGCTCAGTACACCCTTGGTCCCGCGCACCACCACCTGCAATACAGTATATCCATTACTCCCACCGTCACGTTGCTCAGTACACCCTTGGTTCCGCGCCACCACCACCTGCAATACAGTATATCCATTACACCCTCCGTCACGTTGCTCAGTACACCCTTGGTCCAGCGCACCACCACCTGCAATACAGTATATCCATTACACCCTCCGTCACGTTGCTCAGTACACCCTTGGTCCCGCGCACCACCACCTGCAATACTGTATATCCATTACTCCTACCGTCACGTTGCTCAGTACACCCTTGGTTCCGCGCACCACCACCTGCAATACAGTATACCCATTACTCCCACCGTCACGTTGCTCAGTACAGCCTTGGTCCCGCGCACCACCACCTGCAATACAGTATATCCAATACTCCCTGAAATCGCTGTTTTAAATAATCTCTTCTAAAACATAAATCTGTTTAGAATCAGATTAGTCATTTTAAGATGTTTTACAGTGGCACAAATATTGTAATTTACTATGGCTGTTAGTTATTACACATACTTGACCAAGTTTTTTCTTCATCGTCTATAGTAAAATTATGTATCATGACATAATGAGAAACGTTATTCTATTTAGTTTTTTATTCAAACATTAACAAAATAATTTCACACATTTTCGATTTAAAAAATTAAAATGTCTGGGATAATATTGTTTTAATAAAAAGGATAAATGTTAGCTGAGGAAGAAAATTTTATAGTGTTTTGGATTTCTCTACCAGCATTTCGAGGCTATACAAATACTGTATCACCATTGATTGTCCATTGAGTCTTACTTTACCGTTGAGAGTTACTTACAGATGCGATATTTTTATACTTTTACCTCAAACCCATGGAACCTAAAATTCTTAAATTTAACTCTTTTATTTTTTTATATTTGAGACAATGTAAAGTAAAATATGGACCGCTTAACCACAGAAACAATAACACAAATGTTAGGTAGTAACTTTCATAACGTATTGTTTGCAATATATCTTGTAAATTATAATTGTTCAGTAAAACCGCTGTCTTTTTATTTTCACTTACTTAAAAATAATTATGATATTTTTATTCCGTACAAAGTGATAGCTATTAAACATTATTTGATTAAAAGTAATTTTATAAACATTTGGAAATAAACAACTATTATTACATATCTAATATAATCATTTATAAACAAATCGACGTCTTTAAAATCTGTACTATTAATAATAAATATATCTACATAAATGTTAGGATTTTCATGAACCATGATAATCGTTCTCTGAGATGATTTCCGCTAACTATCGACACTCCCGGTGAAGGCATTAAGCTATTGTGGTAGAGAATTGTTACCTGATAGGACTTGATGATCCCATTGTGAGCGCTCTGCGGTGGCAGTTTCCACTTGAGATATACAGCACTAGTGTTGACCAATACTGCTTCAATATGGCTCGGCGGCTCAGTTGGCACTGCAACAATATATTTATACTTAACCATACATCACTTTGCGCACGTATTTTACAAAATGAATTTTTTTTGTAGAAATCTTGAGAAGGAAAATATCGTTATATTTATCTTTAGACACTTTTTCAGGAAGTTTTTCAGTTTTAAATCTCTTAAACTTGGAATAATTAGATACTATGCAGGTTATGTTATTCGTATACTAACCATCCTCCAGAGTCCTGATCGTCTTGGAGTTGGAAGGTCTACCATCTACCCGTCTGTAGAACGGCACGAGGAAGAACTGGTAGCGGGAGTAGGGTCTGAGGCCAGTGACGAGGAAGCCCGAGGTGTCGCCTGTGTGCAGCACGGTCAGCATGGAGGTGGAGCGGGCGTGCTGCTCCATACCCCGGGAGAAGATCAGTACTCCCTCCACGTGGTCGTTGCTCAGAATCTGGTATATCAACAACAACGTATCATCATTCTTTTTTTGTTCAATATTCCCAAATCATCATTTAATCCACCCAAATGCATATTCGAGAAGAAATTTACTACCGTTATTGTTTATCCTTCATTTATTATAATAAACTAAGTGTAAAATTAAATTTGATATACTATAAATATATTATATATATATATGTATATATATGTATGTATACATGTATGTGTGTGTGTGTGTCTGTGAACACGATAACTCTCGTAAAAATAGTCCGATAAAGACCAAATTTGGTAGAAACGTTTATTCCTACTTTTGCTCGGACGGGTTCGTAATCCAGACACATCGGTCAATCGGAACAGTTAATTTGTGGGGTGGGTCTTTACTCAAATATTGATTTTTTGCGTTTTTCATATGTAATTTAAAACAATTTTAAATTTTATCTTTTGTCATTGAATCAGCTTTAAAAACTACACAATTTAGGTCCTCAAAGTATTTCTCTATATGCAACGGTTACCGAGATATTAACAAATCTTAACACAGTACGTTGTGTTTTGGGTATCCAATGTTAATCTTATGAAGTATAAGGAAAAATTAATATTTCACTTATCAATGTATATTTTTGGATGAAACTTGATATTTCATGTGGTTGAGATCCATCCATTTATGCTTAAAAATCATAGTTTATGTGTTAATCAATGCAGCTAACCTGCATACTCTTTTCCCATGTTAATCATGTAGAGAAGAAGAGGCAAGTTCTTATTATATATGGACAGATGTTGATGAAACTTGGTATAAATGGTCAAAATAAAAATTGTTAGCGCTAGAAACACCTACTTTTAGTGTTCCTCACAGCAGCAAACCTGCATACTCTTTCCCTTAATCTTATAGAGAATATGCAAATAACTCTCAAATTTATCGACCGATAATGATAAAAATTATCATGTATTATTATTGTTATGTTATTGATTTGGAAAATCGCTAAATACCCAGGTTTGCTGTGACGAGGGTATTTAATAGTAGTGCTTCAGTTTGTTGAGTACTGACCTCCCAACCGAGCCTGACCGAGGTGGAGGAGACGGCGTGAACTGACGTCAGCTCCACGACGTGGCCCGCGGACAGGCTGGCCCTCGCCTCCTTCTCGCTAGCGTCCACGGAGGCGTTGGACAGAAGGAGGCTCGCGGTCGGCGGGGAGGCCGAGGACAGGCCGTGTGAGTTCTCCGCTCTCACGATGAACGTGTAGGAGACGTTGGGCTGGAGGTGGTGCTGCGTGAAGGTCGGTCCTGGGACTCTCTTGGCCACCACTACCCACCCCCCTCCCGTGAGCCCTCCAGACGCTGATCTTCGGAACATTTCAACCTAAACGACAACATTTAAACCTGTACAAACAACTAGTACCTAGTAACAATCTATTTGGGAAAGGTCACTCTTATAAATTTATATGTGTTTTATAAAACATATAAACATATACGGTATTGTGTTTTATAAAAATTTCCAGAGAATTCTTGGCTATCGCCTGTTTAAAAATCTTTATAAATAAAATTAGAGTTTTATCAGAAATAAATTAACCCATTTTGATTTTGAGACCATTAATCCTAAAATAAACTAAAATATCTTAATTTCAAGCAGTGTAAAAACAAAACTTTAATGTTATATATTTTAATTATAATTGCTGTATGAATAGTTTAATTATATGAATAGTTAGCCTGCCGCTGATGAATTAGTCGAATAAAGATATTGCACTAAAACCACGCAAAAATTTAATAAAAACCGTCCTGTGAATGTTTAGTCTTCTTAGACACCTCCTTATTATTTCTATGATTTTTTATATCCATATAAAGTTTTAAATGATTAGACCTATCTATGGTTTTTCTTAATTAACTCTTGAATAATAGCGACTCTTTTACAAGTTGTTGCAGATTACCTGATATCCTAGCAGTGAGGAGGAACCGATCTTGTTGTTCCTTGTCCAGGATATGGTGAGGCTTGTGTCGGTGGAGTTGACCAGGGCGGGTCTGCTGGGAGGGCCGGGCAGGGTGGACGGCTCGGGGCTGCGGTGGAATACCGCGTTGGGGTTGGTGCGGGACTCGAGCGTGATGCTGGCGCTCCACGTGGCTTTGCCGCTACGTGACGACGCCACACACGTGTATAGACCGGCGTCACTCTCCACCAAGTCTAGGAAATCATTCCTCATTCATCACATACGTACGCATAACACATATGTGTGGTCATTAGTTACATTAAATAAAATTAATTGAGTTTGTCTGATTTGTTCGAACAGAAATGTATCGTATTTAAAAACTGTTAACTCTAATATCAAATTTAGTAGATGCAATAAAGAATTAAGTATAAAAGAAGGACAACTAACTGTTTATAGCAAGGGTTCCGTCCTCAGCCAATGTGACCTTGGAAGCATCTGTGGCGACAGGGATGCCGTCCTTGTACCACGTGATAACAGGCTCGGGTTCTCCGGAGGCTCTACAGGCGAGGATCCCGGGGGTGTGCAGGGGCAGCGTCTGATTGGAGGGTCCGAGCTGGATGATGGGTGGAGGGTGGTCGCCGGGGTAGACGACGGTCAGGCGCGCGAACCACGAGTCCGAACCTGCGGCGCTGATCGCACCACACATCACCACCAGGCCTGAGTCATCTTTGTGTACGTCCTGGGGAACAGGGAACAGCAGGTGGTACTCGTCAGTTAGTCGTGGAAAATAAATTACAATTTCTCAAAAGTTGAATGTAACATATGGCAAATAATATATTTATGAAAACATAGTTCAAATATATGTAGAAGGTTTTGGTTTTGACCCTACAGTTATTTGTGGCCTGTTGCTCTAAGCATATACATGCGATTCTTCAATTTCCACCAGGTAGGCCTACCTATTTCTGTGAATTTGCCTCTGTGATTGCGACTCAAGAGACGCAGATAACTAAGACAATAACATCATTTTCGGTTATATTAAGTACATATCACATCATATAGCCTCATAATGTCGTCCAGAAAAAATATAAACAAGGGACATGGAAACTCTCAGGGGTTATATGGTACAATAAAAACTTGGTTACCTTTGCCTGTTTCGTAGTGGTGTAGACGTAGCATTAAACTAACTCAAATTTAAAGAAGATGCAATAGTACAAGCAAACATTCTAACTGGGAAATACGTCCATCGTAAATGGGAGGGATATGAAATCTTTATTGATCCAGTAAAATACAATACATAATACATAAAAATGGTTACAGTTTTATCGTAAAAAAGCTAAGACAACTAAAACTATAAAAATTATGAAGTACAAACTACAAAAGGATCAATAAAGGTTGGTCCCGAGATTGAAACCTGTGCGGGAACCTGTACAAAAACAATTCACTGTCCACTCGAGCGGTAGGTTTAAGGTCGACCGGTCTGATTAATAACATACAATCTTAACAGTAGTTATAGATAATGAATATTCCCTTACTAAATATGATGATAATTCCAAAAACAGATCGAATAATTATTTTCCGATACTTAATAAAAGATCTACGACATAATAAAAGTAACCTATTCCATAACTAGGAAGAAAGATAGACAATATTACAGATTATATTTGATATCCTATCACAACTATCACTTATCCGTGTAATTCTATCTAACTGTAGCGAAAAAAACTTTCTATATTTTATGATTCAACAAATAAGTTCTTATTAATTTACGGAAACGATTTTCATTGATTTGGTTAAAGTTTTCTGGTAATTGGTTAAAAAAGGTTGGTGCCAAAAAAGAAAAAAACGTTGTGTATATGGTAAGATTCGGTTTAGGCACTACAAAATAGAACCTGTTTCTAAGGTTATCCCTAGGCCTATTGTAGTTGAGCCTGTTACCACTTTTACAATAAAAAAACTCGTAAAACTTTAAAAACATAGAAGTTCCTGAGAGGTCAAACATTGAGATCCTTAAATAGTAATCATTAAATAGTCTCCTTGGATTGAGATAAAGAGATTGAAGCGATACAAGTCTGAGCTATTTGTTGATTCAGTTTAGATTGTCCTTTTTAATTTTTCCCCTTAAACGTTAGTATGAGGAGAAAGTAATTTTTGTCAGCATTTTCAAATTTTAGTTTCTGGTGGATATATCCATTTGTATATTATATATATATATATATATATATATATATATATATATATAAATCGGACCAATAATCTCGTCTCTAGGCTCCTGCACATACAAATACACACACACAACACACACAACACACACACACACACACACATAATATACTGTATATGTATATATATATATATATATTTGTATATATATGGCTGTATATATGTATTTGTATATTTGTATATATATATTTGTATATTTGATGCTTGGTAACGATTATATATACAGTATATTATGTGTGTGTGTGTGTGTGTGTGTGTGTGTGTGTGTGTGTGTTTGTGTGTGTGTATTTGGATGTGCAGAAGCCTAGAGACGAGATTATTGGTCCGATTTATATATATATATATATATATATATATATATATACATATAAATATATACAGTATATTATGTGTGTGTGTGTGTGTGTGTGTGTGTTTGTGTGTGTGTATTTGGATGTGCAGAAGCCTAGAGACGAGATTATTGGTCCGATTTTCATGATATTCGGTATGTAGGTAATAATCCACGTTATCTTGGAACATTTATTTTTAATTTTTAAAGGTATTATGCTTCTGAAAACTCCCAAAAAACATGATGAATAAAAATTTCTCAGAAACGATTTTAACGATTTTGATGAAAATTATATGATGTATAGTCCTTTTAGAAGATATACAAAGTGAGTGACACGACCCATATTTCTTAAAACATCGGAGTTTAAAAGTTATAGGCTTTTAAAAATAAAAAGTTTTTCTATTTTAAATCTAATATATACGATCGCGTCATTAGTCTAATTTAATGCCCATGGTAAACCCGGTACTTTGTCGGAGAGCGCGCAACGTTATTCTTAGTGATAAAAATATGAATTCCTTCCTTATTTCCCAACCGCTTTCCATGAAACTTGGTAGGCAGCATAAGGGCATATCACCAAAAAATTACTCAAAAATGCTTGGTATTATGGGGGTGCAGTCCCCCATGAATGTCTAACATTTAATTCGATTTTGTTTCTCTTATTCTTATTTTCAGAAATTGGATGGTATTGTTTGAAACAATAAATTATTAAACGATAAAACGATTAAAGAGTATGGTGGTTTTATTAAATATTATTAATTAAATTGACTTAAGGGGAAAAGTATTGGTCAATCCACTGATACCGTTTATTTAACAACTGGTTGATGAAGGCTATCGAAAAAAAGTGATGTTGAAATAGTGAAACTATTGCGAATACTGAGTTGCCCACCTGGACTGTGAGGGTGATGGACGCCCCCTGGTGGTCCTCGGCGGTGACGGACGTCACGTACCTCCCCAGCTGGTCCCCGGGCATGAGCAGGGTGTGGTTCCCCTCCACCAGCCAGAACAGCGTGGGCGACGGCTTCCCTCGGACACCGCACACGAATACCGCGCTGCCACCCTCATCCACTGTCACATCCTGGGGCCTCACCATGATCACCGGTGGGGCTGCGCATCGCATAATAGTATTGGCATTACGTTTCATCTAATTTATAGCTGCAGTAATTATTGTATTCTATATTAATTCTTGTATTATATTATTCAAAAAACTTAATCTTATAAAAACTTACTAAGAACAAAATATAAATAGCTATTTATTTAATTTAACTTTATTTACACAGGTATGCTTTTAAGCTCATACATTCTGAAAAGCATTAAACAGTTTGTTCCAGCGTATAGATACTCTAACACAATTCACTATCCATAAATTACATTATGTCTTTTAGAAAAACTTTTAAGTAGGAATTATAGCAATTTGCTTTTTGTGGTATAGTTGAATACCACCTAAGTTCAACGATATCACGTTAAAGGAATATACCATTACCTGAAAAGTCTGGAAGGATCCAGCACAGCTTCAAAAGTTTGTCTTACAAAATTAGTCTTTGAAAAGATCGTCTTAGGAAATTAAATTTATAAGTATCATACTAAATAAAGAATTAAGAGATTTTTTACAACAAACCCGTTACTAAATGTAAATAAAGCGCCAGATCCATAAACAACACGTCATGGCAGTATGGCCGGTGACCAAAAGTGTAATCGACAGTAAGAAAGTTTACAAGTTTATCTCGACGTGACCAACTATTACATATATATAAGTATAGTCGTATACTTGACGTGTTGTACACATGTACTGACAGTGGACGATGAGCATGGCCGAGGCGGTGAGGCTGCCCACGGCGTTGTCCACTTCGCAGCTGTACTCTCCCTCGTCCTCCTGCGTCACCGCCTCCAGTCTCAGGCTGCGGTCGTCTAGGACTTGGACCCTGCCGAGGGGCATGTTGCCGCCGCCCGCGGTGCGCCGCCACAGCACGTCCGGCACAGGGTCTCCGCCCGCCTCGCAGGAGAACACCACGCTCGCGCCCGCCACCACCACCGCGTCCTCGGGCACCCGCACGAGGAACGGCTTCACTGCAACGCAACATGTTCACCTCGCTAGGTAAAACTACAGTGGCTACTTTATTGATAATACTAATATATTACTCCCCTATTGGATTGTTTGTGCTCGACTCATGCAAGTTATTGCTAGTAAGATCGTCATAAGATGTCTAGTATATAACATTCAGGGTGATAACGCTGAACGTTAATTATAATATGAATTTGATAATTATAATATGATGGTAGAAATAAAGTTGCTGTAATCGATAACTAGATCAATTAATTGTCCCTGACCTGGCTTACATAATTTACTACGATACCCTTCTACCCTATTGTAATCGTGCATAGGAAGCCCCATACCTAGATTAAATTTTATAAATCTCAGCTACACAAAGAAAGGGTTGCCACCAACCTAACCAAAAAATATTTTTATGTAATTTGAATTGCTATTATAGTTGTAAGAATCATCTTACCATGTACTTTGAGCTGCGCGACGGATGACTCTCTGACACCAATGGCGTTTTTAGCAACACACTGATATTTCCCTTCGTCCCCTTTCCTTGAATTCTGGATAGCCAGGTTACCACCATCTACTATTTTCAACCTAAAACAAATTAATGATCAATAATTAACGATTAGAACGACTTCACTATGCGTCAACGGCAGCTGGCTCAAAGTAGCTCTCGTAGTAGCAAAGGCATTACAGGTATCTAGTGTCACTAGCGTTGACAGTAAGATATACTATTATGTTTCACTATTCGGTTAATTTTCTTTGTACTATCATTTATATATTTTCCTTGTACCTTTACGTCCTTTTATGTTTTTTAAAGATGAGATGATTTTAAGAAAAAAATTTTTTTGTAAATATTGATTGGATTACACAAGATATACATTAATTTGATAAAAATATATCTGCAGCTTTAGAATATCGATTTAAATGAAATTAGAGTTTTGACTATACATTTTATACCCTAAACAAATCCAAGATTGATCTTATCTCAATTCTCTCAGTGTGTGAATGTTTCACAAGATATGTTTAACGCTACTTTGTGAAAGCGAGAACATTCACTATATAGGAGGAAACTTATTTCCAGTGTTCTATATCCATTGTAAATGGTTTTTACTTACCGTACTTTAAAATTACTCACTACCTATTAAAATAAAGGAATGAGCTATCAAAGTTGTACTGAACCTGTGATATATGGCCAGAAATAAATAACCGACTACCAAATGAAAATCTACATTATTTTTATTAAATTGAGCATTGATTAAAATATTATTTAATAGAATTATACTATACTAGCTGAACCGGCAAACATCGAAACGCCATACAGTAAATAGGTGTTAACTTTTAGATTGGCCATGTTCTGAAATCAAATATCATTGCGGCTTCGGTGTGAAAGGCTTAGATATTCTGGGTCGCGGTATAGTTATGAGCCGTTCTCAAGTGAATGGATGTAGCTGAATGAATGGTGTAACTAACACGACTGTGTTTTATTATTTAGATAGATACTCTAATAAAATATCAATCAGTATACAATACTATGGTATTTATTAACATATGATATTTAATTCAATGACACGAAATAAAAATAAGTGCATAACCCTTCAAAACTCTGAAGTATCAACGTGCAGGTAAAATTGTTCATTTGTACAGTATTTATTTATTTAATAGTTTTAAATTTACGATTCAAACAGAAAGTATTGAATAGCAAATTCACATTGATAGTGGAAATAATATTAAAAGCTGTAGATTTAGAAATTAAATCTTTGATTGTAGAAAATTCGTTAACAAATTTACTCCCCATAAGGTTAACATGGGGACTTTGACCCTCTGTAGGGAAGAACCCTTTGGGGAGGAAAATCCTTTCTTTGTACGCATCTAGACCTTAAATAGAATCTGTGTACCAAATGTGAAGCTCCAAATCCTTGTAATTATTGAGAAACTATCAGTGAGGCAGTCAGTGAGTCAGATTTGGGTTTTATATATAGAGATTAAAACTCTATCGAAAATAAAACATAAAAAATATTTTTGTAGTTTAAAATTAATACTGTACTAAGTAAATGAACTAATTTCCCACCTTTTATATCACTTGTTTAGCTTTTATACTTATTTCAGGTAAATAATATAAAATAAAATCTAGTCATAATAATAAGTGTATTGAGTCTTAAGATTGACCAATACAACCCAAACAAAGGACGGGCTAACTGTTAGGTAAACTATAAAATTGTTTACCTGGAGGTCGCGAATTGTGGATAGTTAATTATAAACGATGGTCGGTGGATGTGATATTCTCTGGTGTAGACAAACGTTCACACTATTGAATATTACATTAATTCACAAAGACCACCCTCACAATTAGACCAGTTCGTTATTTAGAGGCGACGATGGTTCAGATTCCATGTTAAATTGTAGGTCTCTTAGATGCAATTGGCTGTTGAGCTAAATTAACAGTTCTGTCTAGTGAACAAGTCAGCCTTAGTCAGTAACAAGTCTACAACATTGCACCAAAATCATATTATACTAATTTTTCATTCATTCATTGATACTCATTTCTCATTCATTTAGCTGAAAATACCTACCTGGTTAGGTCGCCATTTCAAAAAAGGTAGCCTAAAAGGTAAGGTAAAGGTTTTATAAATAGCAAATTAATAAATACCTAGTTAATTAACAAACAGTTTAAGAGTGAGAAAAAACTCTCACCTGTCGGAATCGTCCACCTCCAGTACGACTCCATTCTTCTTCCAGTAGACGAGGGGCTCGGGGACGCCTCTAGGAGGGCCACACTCCAGCAGCGCCGTCTCCCCCAGGGCCACCCTAAGGTTTGACGGCTCCACGCGGAACTCTTCCCTTAACACTGAGCCCAAACAACAATGGTCAAAAGCGATCAAATGTTTTACATCCCGTCAGACATCACTGTTGTGACAGAACTATCAGTTGGCCAATTAGCGATTACGACTTGTTAACGACAGAATAGCTTCCTTTTTCTATGTTTTGAGAGCAAGCGATGTGCCACAGTAGAGGCTCGGATAGCTGACAAGCGAGGTGATGATTCTGAGGGTGATTGTTCAGCTATTATATATAGCTTGGCGTTTGCGTTGTCAATCCAGCTGCACAGTCGTTATCTCGGGGACCGAGACGCAGACTTGAAGAGTCTTATCTTGGCGCCACACCATCTGTCTTCACTATATAATTTGCTCTATAGAAAAATATGTGTGGTCTTTGAGCATAATTTTTATAACGAAATATATGTATTCGTATGAAAGAGGAAAATAGTGGTTGGTTCCTATAACCTTAAGGTATTGCAGAATGACAGTCAAAGGAACAAATATACAGTACAGTACCAAAATAATACCATTAATAATATCTTTCCAACAGTTTTCATCTGCAATAGAACTCGCCGATTTATGTGTGAAAGCATATAATTTTATATGTTTTATAAAACCTTTAATAAAACTAATAAATGTGTGCTTGTAAATACATAATCTATAAAACATGTTTAAACTCCGCATCTCATTAATGTATCACCGCGACTCACCTCCGACCTGGAGGGTGGCGTTCCTGCTAGTGGTGTGGCCGGCAGCGTTGCTGGCCCTGCACCAGTAGACGCCAGCGTCGCGGCCCGGCGCCACCCTGAGGAAGAACAGCGCGCCCGCCGGCAGCAGGACGCGGCTGGCCGAGGGACGCACGGGGTGGCCGTCCTTGTACCACTCGATGTGCGGTGTTGGTTGGCCGTCCGCGGCACAGTTGAGCGTGGCCGGCTCGTGTCGAGGCACCGTCACGTCGGCGGGATGCTCCGTGATCCGCGGTGACGACGTCTGCTGCAGCCCTGCCACAAACCACCCTCATCATCACAGGACAACTATTCATTTATTAATATACTGGCTAATAAAGTATAATAGGCCTAGACCCATCTTAATAATGGCAAGTAGAATTTACAATTTCATTATGAAACCGATTACCGGGGTAAGTTAAATACCCCGTCGCAGCAGACCTGTGTACTCAACGAATTTACAAATCAATAGTAATAATAATAAATAATAATATAAGAAAAATATTATAAATATCTGTCGATAAATATGAGAGTTTGTTATTTGCCTATTCTCAATCAGATTAACATAGGAAAGAGTATGCAGGTTTGCTACTGTGAAGAACACGGAAAGCAGGTATTTTTAGCATAAACAATTTTTATTTTGACCATGTATCCTAAGTTTCATCAACATTACTAGTACAATTTTATTTTTTTATTTTACAGTTAAATCACACTATTATTTTATGGAAACCCTGTATTTTATATTAAATAAAAATCCGAGTATCCTAAATCCCAATATTCAGAGAAACAAACAATCGTGTTCTACATAACTAATCGTGTTCAGGGTGCTGAGCTGAGTTTATGAACTTTTATGTATGTTTTTTTTATGAATGTTTGGGCTTAACTGTCACCATGCGGACCATGTGAATAGCTCACTTTTCCATAGGAAATTTGCAAATGAATTTTAAAGAATTTAGAAATGTGATCTCAACGTTTTATGTCAATATTTGAGAAATGTTTTCTATAAATATTCACGTTTTACCATACCTTTACTAATTTGTAGACAATTTTACGAACATTTATTATTGCAATTGTTTATTTTCTTGTTATAGTGATCTTTCTGACAGTTACCTGCCACTCCGAGATTTATCGTATTAATAGCTGTCCCCTTCGCTCAACGATATACAGATTTATCGTATTACTAGCTGTCCCCTTCGCTCAGCGATATACAGATTTATCGTATTACTAGCTGTCCCCTTCGCTCAGCGATATACAGATTTATCGTATTACTAGCTGTCCCCTTC
The DNA here is from genome assembly GCA_023375725.1 of Nephotettix cincticeps. Lineage (NCBI taxonomy): Eukaryota > Metazoa > Arthropoda > Insecta > Hemiptera > Cicadellidae > Nephotettix > Nephotettix cincticeps. The sequence continues at coordinate 60,861,328 of CM041791.1, read as the reverse complement.
GCTCAGCGATATACAGATTTATCGTATTACTAGCTGTCCCCTTCGCTCAGCGATATACAGATTTATCGTATTACTAGCTGTCCCCTTCGCTCAGCGATATACAGATTTATCGTATTACTAGCTGTCCCCTTCGCTCAGAGATATACAGATTTATTTTATTGGGTTTAGGTTTTCTGGCAAATATGAAACATACTATAATTATTATTACCTTTCTAAATTGGTGACCTATCCAGGTATTTAAGACAAATTATGTTAAAGAAATGAATGTATTCGTGTGGCCTTGAAACATTAAACCATATATATAAAATTGAGACAGACTATAAATTATAAAAATTATATAACACCTGATTATTATAATAAACATAAAGTTAAACATTGTAATTATATTTTATGTGACCAACATATAAATATTTGAATTTTTTAATCGTAATACACAATACCAAAAAACTCTAGAATATTAACGTGGCAAACAAAACGATTTATTTTGTACAGTAAAAAAAATGTTTATATTTACTTTCCTGTGGGAAATAGGTTAGATCATGGATATGTCTAAAGTAATGTTTTCACTTTATCCAAACAGCTGTTCTTTTTCTGTTAAATAAAAAAATCAATACAATATAGCTCTGATGTTTTCTATGGAAAGCTGTTACATATTTTCCGTCTTACAAATGGCCACCCCCTCCCTAGAGCAAAGACATATCCATGTTAATATTTATAGTTTTACATTATTGAATTATACAGACTATATTCCAATGTATTCAAATTATTTACAGTTTGAAAAAATGACAGTTAAAAGAAACTTTCAAGCTATTTAAACACAGCCGTTAATTTTATAAACACTAAATGTTATAAAACCTGACACTTCAACCTTATGCCCTCTGGGCCGGAGCTCTATGGGCGAATTTGCAAAACTCACAGAAAACACAAATCATCCTTAATAATGCCTGAAACTTTCATTATAATATTTCGAGCGGTTCTGGGGTCTATAGGCAACATTTGAACACACAAATATATATATATATATATAAATTTTTGTAATCCAATCAGCTGTTCCAAAAATTGAAACCCATTTTGCAGTTTGTCTCACATTATTAATGTTTCTGACCTGGTCAAGGATACTATTCTTTGACACTCGATCATAATGGAAGTTTTTGACACGTATAAGTCTTATCACGAGGAGGCGGTATTGACAATACGTCAGACCAAAATTTGAAACGGTGACTTCATATGGTTACATTCACTTTGGACATTTCCATGATCTGACCTATTTTCCAAAAGGGAAGTAAATAAAATATATCATTAAATATTATTATTATAAAATTATTAATTGTTATTGTGAAATATATTGAGCTTAGTTTGAAATTAATAATGATAATTGAGACATTTTTTAATTCACAAAAGTGTCTGATGTATACATAAAAATAATTTGAGATGTATGGGATTACTTGTAAATTTTCTAGGTAAGATATGGGTAATTTATTCAGACAAGTCTAATTTTGTTTCCCGAGATACCTTCGACAAGATGTTTTACGTCTCTGAAAGAAACCAATTACGCTGTCATCATTTTAGAGAGAGTCGCTGTTGAGTGACATTAGTCCGCATTTTCTACGTAATTAATACTCTTTTTATTTTAGAGCCATATTATTAAATAATTTGACCTTTCCACTATACAACTGCGAGTATTTAGACATCAGCCTACAACAAATTTCTCTATGTTTGAACATTAAACAAAATATTATTAATTGATCAAATATGGTGAAAGCTAACCTAAGTTATTTATTCTTACCTACCTTTTATCTGTGCTAATGTCAGGTATATGTAATTAAAGCATACGAAATCGTTTATTTTTGCTTAACAGATAAAATTCAGTCAAAATAATAGGAAATAGCGGAATAATTTTGTTTTTAATAAATATGGAATGTTACACAGATTTCAATTTTATCCGTGATTACTTTTAGGAAAATAATTTATGCAAACGGCTCTCACAGCCTTACATATACGTAATATTCAGGTGCAAAAATTAGGAGTACAGTTAATTTCATAAATTGCTCAATCAGTGATAAAAACATACCAAGAAAATCTAAGGCTGAGCTGAATAATTTTTTGATTATGTTAGTGAGGATGTAAGTGAAGTGGCAACTGAAGTACAACCTAATGAAATACTGACGATATATCAGAGAGGTTGTAAGACTGTGAGACTGTGAATGAGGTAGCAAAAGATTGTAATGCACGATATATCAGTGAGCCCCTGAGACCGTGAGATAGGTGGCGAGAATTGTAATAATGTTTCACCATCTGATCTATTATAAATTATCTATAATATTATAAAGAAGAGGTAGTTTCTGTATGTTTGTGGGTTTGTGTGTTTGTGGGTTTGTTGTGGCAAGTGAACGCAAAAAATACTGAACCAAACAGTTTGAAATTTTACACAAAGACAGATCTTAAACTCATGCAACACATAGGCATACTCATTTCCTTAAAATCCTCTCGGGCTACGCCCTGTGAACGTCCTAAGTTTCAATGTTTACATTTTTAGAGAATGAAAACATAAAATTACTTGAATGTCAACAGCTGTGAACACTAAAATTTGACAGTTCGAGAAGCAGAAGACATGATTGCTGTAAATACCCTGGGATTCAATGTTTACAGTTTTTAATGTCAACATCTGTTTACTTTACATTTTTACAGTTCGGGAAGAAAAAGAAATAAAGTTAATTTTTACACATAAACTGCTGGATCGAAATTAGTGAATTATTAGTTTGAAATAGTGGAATGGTAGATTTTTAATTTTCTCCCGATGCCTGCCTCTATTACGTTAATGCTTATCCTCTCCCAATATTTGACATATGTTACTTTGTCATTTTTAGATATAGATATATACTAAGACACGTGTTTTGTCATTTTGTAAACAATAAAGAATTAATTATCAATAACTTAAATGTATCAGTAGAGCCTACACCTCTCAGCCTTTTTTACCCGTGCGAAGAACGGGTACGTTGGCTAGTTTATAATAGATCAGATGGTTGATTTTGTACTAATATGCTGATAATGATAATAATAATTCTTTATTCTTCAAAAAAAAAACATAATACAATACATTACAGTAGTATTTTTATGAAATTCACATATCTATAAACCACTCAACGGATAAACAAATACATAAACCAACTATACCTATAGAACAAAATAAACTACTAGCGATTATTTAGACCTTAACATTTATGATGAATAACTGGGTTGCCCCGAGGCTACGCCCGATTGGGGTCCCTTCACTACACATAAATGATTCAAAGGAAAAAACAGAAGTGCCAAGCTGTTATTTTTTGCGATAAAATTAAACATTCAAATGAAAAAATAATTTTAAAAAACATAGTGTGCTTACTTAAGACTGCTAAAAGTAAAACTGCAAAATATATAACTCAATTTACAGTAGATAAAACTTAGGTAAAATATGAATTGGAGAAGTAAATTTGGAAGTAATTCTAAAAGTTATTCGGTAAAATATAAAAAAAGGAACAAAATAAACTAAATTTTAATAAATCAGTATCAATAAGATTGTGAGGCTGTTAGACTGTATATGATGTGGTGAGGATTGTAGTAATAGTGATGTATCAGTGAGGCTGTGAATGAGGTAGTGAGGTCTGTAGTGATGTCGTGACGATAGGTGATGATAGGTAACGAGAATTGTAAAACCATCTGATCTATTATAAATTATTTATAATAGATCAGATGGTTGATTTTGTACTAATATGCTGATAAATCAGTATCAACAAGATTGTGAGGCTGTTAGACTGTATATGACATGGTTAGGATTGTAGTAATAGTGATGTATTAGTGTGGCTATGAATGAAGTGCCGATGACTATAGTGATCGTGATGTATCAGTGAGGCTGTGAATGAGGTAGTGAGGACTGTAGTGATGGTGATGTATCAGTGAGGCTGTTAATGAGGTAGTGAGGACTGTAGTGATGGTGATGTATCAGTGAAGATGTGAATGAGGTAGTGAGGACTCTAGTGATGGTGATGTATCAGTGAGGCTGTGAATGAGGTAGTGAGGACTGTATTGATTGCAATGTATCAGTGAGGCTGTGAATGAGGTAGTGAGGACTGTAGTGATGGTGATGTATCAGTGAGGCTGTGAATGAGGTAGTGAGGACTGTAGTGATGGCGATGTATCAGTGAGGCTGTGAATGAGGTAGTGAGGACTGTAGTGATAGCGATGTATCAGTGAGGCTGTGAATGAGGTATTGAGGACTGTAGTGATGATGATGTATCAGTGAGGCTGTTAATGAGGTAGTGAGGACTGTAGTGATGGTGATGTATCAGTGAGGCTGTGAATGAGGTAGTGAGGACTGTAGTGATGGCGATGTATCAGTGAAGATGTGAATGAGGTAGTGAGGACTGTTGTAGTGATGGCAATGTATCAGTGAGGCTGTGAGGCTACTCCACGGTTATTTACCGCGCTTGCGGCGCGTGACGCGGTTGTATTCGGCCCTAAACTATGCTAATGCAGCGAATAACTCTCTCCGCAGCCGTTAATGCGTGGCACATTTACATTGTTGACTGTGTACTTTGTTTCGTTGACATTGGAATACATTTTGGACCAGAGAGTAAACATTTTCTGGATGTTTTGATTTGTTCTAAAACAGATATTGGGGAGTGGCATTATCCTAAAGAGAGAAATGAGGCAAATGTAAGTGAAATATGGGTTTCTAGATAATTCTAGCTAGGGTGCAAAAGCCATGCCGCCTATTTAAAATAAGTACTGTACTTAATAATAACCTAAATTTTAACTTGATCTAAGAATTTCTGAAATTAAAAGTAAATTTTATATGTTTTAATCAACTCTTAGCCTCTTTAAATGCTTTTATAATATTAAATAAACTCAGTTGAAAATTTTAAACCGCTAATTTAGCAACAAAAAATGTTTTAATCAACTTCACCTAATAACTTAAACAATTGAAAAAATAAATCCAAGGAAAATAAATAGTTTTTTATGCTATTTACTTATGCACTATGAAAACCCATAATGTCTATGCGCATTACCTTTATACTAAGAATTACGTAATTAAAGAACAACTCTGTAAAAACTGGTGGTATCTAAAAAGTTTTTGATTTGATTAAAATTCGTCGTTTTGTAATATATTTTATTTTATGGTACCATGCCACAATATTTATTAAAAACTAAAAATATAGCCTATCATCCCTGGTTGAAATAAATTCCATAATTTACCGCTGAGCCTCAGACAGAGTATGCAATTTAATATTAATTCTCTCCTGAATTAAAGTAAAATTAAAGCTGACGAGAAAGACTGAAATACCTGTTTACCAATGTCAATCTAAGGCGTTTCTATTGCATATGTGTTTTTGTAAAGGCAGACTACTAAACTATCAATTCTCAAAAAATTGTATTATATTAAATAATTGTTGTATTTACTTTATTTTTCAAATTATAATCACACATAATTGATTGACAAAGATTTCTTGTTGTTCATACGCTTAAGATCTTTTGAGCGATATCATTAAGAGGAAACGATGGCTATAAGGTTTGATTATCTTTAGGCGTTTTATTTTCATTGAATTTTGACACCATTTTCATTGAACAATTTTTTCTGTTGTTTGTATTGTCTGTGTCGGATGTTATAGACGAACATCAGTAGGTACCCTGATAACGCGACTTAGGGCTATTTATTAATCACATAAATTTCTTGATGTATTTTCCTTTTTTTTATTCACATAGCAGATCGGTAGAATGTACTACTCTGCATATACTCTATAAAATATTTTCATAGTCACATTTTGGACGTAAAGTTTTACCATTAAGATTTGAAAACGTTAACATTCCGTGGTTTTATTCTCACCAATGGTAGTAGTCATTGTAATGATGGCTTGAGATTTACTGTAAGTTACAAAGATATATCAATTTGTTTTTATTGAAACCCTTTATATTGTTTCACTTAAAGTTTTATATTTTCGTATTCCTATTCCAATGTTTAAACTACTAACTACATCACTAATAAGCTAACAAGTCCGGCAATTTAAGTTAGTTTTTACACTCATTATTATGAAAAAATCGAATATATTTGTTATATTGTATTTGTATTTCGTTGACTTTTCTTTGACCTACCCTTTTATTTTCAGTGATTTTCCTTCATATTTTCAGTGACAGTTGTTTATACGTCGGAAAATGAAATATAAGAAATTTCCCGTGATAAAATATTATTCATAAGTAATGTTACATTGCTCAGCCTCTGAGAACAAGATTAAATATTTCCCTTAAGTTGATTACGTGTCGCTCCATGCAACACACAATATCACTGTCTTCTGAAAGTAATATGCGTCAGCCCGTGTCAGTTTAGCAGTTTAGTGAGACACCAACGCCAACAACGCAATAACATGGTCAAACTGTTACCCAATCACAATTGTTATCACTACAATGACAACAATCTGTTACTTAACTACAGCTACAAATACCTGCGCCGAACAAACGACAGCAGGCGCGATATTACCCCTTTGTTGATCCACTCTATATTATCTAGCTTGAATGCTTTCTCAAACAAAAGATGAGTTTGAAATTGGAGTTTGCTGTCTGACAACTAAATTACCTTTGGTTCAATGCTACGGAACTCATCCCTTTATGTCTGCGCTTATTATACGTCTCGCTTTTATTGGATTAGACATTCTTGTTCTTACATAAATTTTCTTGGTTTGTGAAACACTCTACATTTTCTATATTTTTGTATGAAAATTTTGCAAGTAAAAATGTATTTTTATTATTTATGATTTAATTTTATAAGTTATTATTTCCAATCAAGACCTATGATTTCTCACATTGATAAATTGTTCTGCTTTGTGAATTACAAACTAGGTAAGTATTCTTACAATTTTTTTCGACAGACAAGTCTAAAACTAATTCGAAAATTTACTAGACGAAAGACTTTTATATTATTGTAAACAACAGAATAATTTAGGTTAAATTAAGTAGTTGTATAATAACTTAACACTTCTAAAATTAATTAAACTGTATGTAGAATTTTGATAACAATTAAAATGAAAAGTATATGTTTCATTATAAAATGGCTTGGTTTTGTAATATTTATTAGTGAACATCTCTAATAAATATCGAAGCAACTTTATAGGTTAAAGAACTTCAACTTTTATTTAGGATAGTTCACCTTTAATTCGCCTAATACATTAACAACTTTACAATAGTCTCAACCACTTGTGGGAATCACCTGTTTTAAATCCACAGGCAATGTACTCTAGCTAGGGTTGCTATGCTAGAGTATCAACAACTATTATTCTATTCTGTAATATCATAGAATAATTGTGTCAAAGACAAACTTGTAGTATTGTATATTTAAAATAATACATACTAACATTATGCAGTTATATCGATACATGAAGCTAAGATACAATAGACACAATTTAAGTCATGTTCTAGCCTGAACACGCGGAGAAATACAAGTATTCAGGAGAATATTCCTATTTTCATGTTTCTGTTCGTTCATTTGGCTTTGTGCTTAACAGAACTTTGTTTAACGTTTGGCTTATTCCTTTTTTATGTAAACTGGTTGGAATGTATATTCATTCATTCATGTTAGACTAAAATATTAAAATCAATAATTCAACTTACCCGCCGTATATCCAATTACTGATAAAATCAATACCACTTCTAAACTCATCTCACAATACGCAACTTTACAACCACACACGTCACCTTTAATCATTTATTTAAAACAATTATTCATGATAGGTGTTATATTAAATTAGTCATAAAACGGCATCGCAGGAACCTTTCAATAAAGTTATCAATGAAGATCTAACGAGCCCTAATGTTTTGTAAGTACGAGTATATCCGCTTCGACATTGTTAAAACACGTGATGTGTTCAGATCCGACCGACATTGCCTTCCTAATCCACCCGTGCGGCGCGGCGGTCCACCACCGACTGGAGATGACAGCATCCGTTTCCCCTCAGATGATGGGGAGGGGTGGGCCCCCACCATCGCTGGACCTCTCGATATGTGATTTTGACTAAAGCATACTCGCACAAAGCACTCACTTATTTCAGGATGTTCGTTCATATAACTGATCTTATTAAACTGTTTATTGAATTGAACGATCAACCAATATTTTAGACGTTTTTTTCTTTTTATTAATACAAATGGAATAAAATATAGTTGGGACCATCGCTCCAAAATAGTTTAAATGACCACAGATAAAATATAGACAACGGTGATCTTCAATGGTGCGTTTTTGTTTGTGACGATCATGCAGAAGCACGTGGGGTATAATGGGTTCAGCTAACTATATTATATTTTATGCTGTTTATTCATTATTTATATTAGTAATTTTCAACCAAAGATCATTCAATTAATTCAGAAAACTTCGCAAAATTAATTCTGCGGTTAGAATTGTTAGAATGCACGCCATGCTATAAGAAATCGGCATCCGGTCATTTCTCTGTGGAGTAAGTTAAATTGAGGTAATCATAATAATAATAATAATAATAATAAACTCTTTATTGCCGTAGACAATACAAATATTGCATAGCATGCGTCAAACAATTAAAAGAACTCTCTAAATTTGAGTTTTATAAAATACAATTAACAATAACAAGATTAACATTAACAATTAACAATAGAACAATTAAAGATAAGCGCAACCAGGTAAAAGTAAAATTTCAAGAGACGTTAAATTTTAGTGGCATTAAAAATGAAAACTCAAACCCTTGATGTGTAATCTATGAACTCACCCACAGAGTAAAACACGTTCGACACTAAAAAACGTCTTAATTTTTTAATCAACATTTTAGTCAGTGAAATGGAAAAGTGTTTTCTCTATATATAAAAATGAATGTATATCTTATATGCGTTGCCAAACTACTCATTCGATCGCCATGAAGCTTTAGGAAGTTGCTCTATATGTGTCCGGGAAGGTTTTAGTAAACAGAATTTCAAAAACTCCATAAGTTTACATTTTATGGCGTTTTAAATTTCTAATGTTAACCTCATGGGGAATAAGTTTGTTTACCAATTGTCTATAATCAAAACACTTGTTCTTTTAAGCTACAGCTGTTGAGTTACTTTCCACCTGCAATATGCTTTCCCACGCAATGCCGTATGAGTCATTCATTAAGGTACTATATGGTTTTTGGGGTTTGTGAACCTATTTTTTAATTGTTGTGTTTAATTAAATGTCACATGTTAATAAATGCAATATTTTAATAAATGTCTTATGTTAATAAATGCCATAGTTATTATAACTCGAGATCGCCTGAACCGATTTAATTGATTTTCAATTTTTTGGATTCGTCTCTGCTCCGAAGGTTAGGCGTATCCATTTTCGTACTTAACGTCAGGGCTAAGCCCACTGATCTGTAAAGTTTGTATATGTTAAGCTAATTAGGAAAAGTCGTGATGCATTTTCATCATATGCAAACATCAATAATGTGAATAGTTTCTAACAGCTATTTTTTAGTTTTTTTCAGATTTTTTAACAGCTATTTTTAAAGCAACACAAAACGTGTTGCTTTATTTTTACCAGTCGACCGCTAACGTCATTCTTCGTCATTTTCAGCGAATTTTTGAGATCGTTTAGAAAAAAAATTTATAAGTTATAGATGGGTTGGTTTGTTTGTCCCAGTGTAATTAATTATTAGTTTTTTTTGGAATGGAAATAATGAATTTTAGATTACGTGAACATTATTATTTATTTTATTAGCCGTTTTTCAGTTAGATTTGGATTGGGTTTAGGTTAGATTGAATAATTTTGAATCAATCCACTTACTTTTATTAGATTTATTAGTTTTTTTTAATGTTATTAATATGTCTTATCGTTTCAGTATTGTTATTAACTATTCCTTGATCCAGAATATCTAATCTTTCACAACGAAGCCGTGAAGCTATTCGATTTTAGAAAATAGATAGGTCAGCTAGTTATTTTACAATAAAACATAGTTAAATAAATAAACGGTACCAGTGAACTGACACATACTTTCTCCCTTAAGTAAGTTCAAGAAAGACAATCTGTAATAAACCATCATGTTCTTCAAAGTTCATCTAAATAAATACCATTTAATAATTTATTGTTTCAAAAATATTCATCCCGTTTCTGAAAATAAAAACAAGAGAGGCAAAGGTAAATTAATTGTTCGAGCTGTATGGGGGGAAACACCCCCCCCCCGGTAATACCAAGCTTTTTTGAGTTGGTTCTTTTGGGTGATTTGACCTTACACTTCATACCAAGTTTCATGGAAAACGGTCAAAAAATAAGGAATAAATTGATATTTTAATATTCTCCTTAAGAATAACGTTGGATGCTTTCAGACAACGTACTGTGTTTATCATAGACAGTAAATTTAACTTTTCTCTGGAACCGTTAGTCGTAGACAAATAATTCAAAATACTAGTTTGTTTAGTTTTTTAAGCAAGTTTTAATGGTGACGGTCAAATTATACTTTACTTTTATTGTTTTCGCTGAAAATTTAAAAATTTGATTTTTCTGACATTTAAAAGTCCATAACTTTTGAACCGTCATTTTTACAGACATGCGGGTGGTGTCAATTTGGTGTCAATGTCAATCGGGTGGTGTTATTTGGATTTTTCACGTTTTTTAAGGGTTTTTAGGGGTGAACTACCCTTAAAAATCAAAAATTCAAAAAAATGAAAAAAACGCCTGGAGATACCGTGAATATATACATACATGCCAAATTTCATCTAAATCGGACCAACGGGGTAGGCTGTGGCACTGTACACATCCAGAGACACACACACACACAGACACACGGACGGACAGACATCACCTCCAAACCCACTTTTTTGGATTCAGGGGACCCCAAAACGGATATATCCACCCTCAACTCAAATTCGAAAATTTTGACGAAAACAATACTTTCTCCATATACTACGTATAAGGGGAGAAAGTCAAAATGATCTTAACACTGGTACAACAATGGTAAGGACCATTGTTGTACCAGTATTAACCGTCTGTTGTGGTTGGAAGCAGCCCGACAGAACCATACTTACCTGTAGAATAGCTTAAATTGTGTTAATGACAATATTAGAATATTTTTGGTAAGAAACTAAGACATAGGACGCCAAATATTTAGACCAGACCATATATTGAGAAAACTTGTAATTTGGGTGTAAATTTTCTGCACAAAAATCACACATTTTGATAAACATTTACATTTTAGTTTAAGTACTTAATGCAGGAGTAACGTATTTTGTTTCGTAATACTCAAACCCAAACTCTGTTGTGCATTTTTCATGTAATAGAATGTATAAATTTTACTTAAAAGTATCATTTTATTTTTGAAACAAGCGTTTATCTGTGTACATTTCAGCGAATTTCCTATAAGGAAGAAGTTGATACCGTAGGTCTTATAATAAGACTTAAACCCGGGACCATGTCATTTTCCGTTTTGAGGTGCCCGGGGGGCAATAAATTAGTCGTTAATATATATACAATTTTTTGTCTGTGTGTGTGTTTGTGTGTGTGTGTGTTTGTGTGTGTATGTGTGTGTGCGCGTGCGTGTGTGTCTGTTTGTGTGTATGTGTGTGTATGAGTCTGTTAACACGATAACTCTCGTAAAAATTACTGTCCGATCGAGACCAAATTCGGTAGAGACGTGTACTCCTACATTCATTAGGACGAATTCGAAAAACTAATGAAAAATCGTCAATTGGAACGGGTAGTTTGGAAGGGTTTTGTACCCAAAATGTTTTTTTTCTGGAAACACTCAACTCATCACTATTTTTTCTTTCCAAATTAGCACTCTCATATACAATTTGTCTAACAAAATCAGAACAATCCTCAGAAACAAGGAAGGTATTGCTGCAAAACGACCATTTGTTGTCAAACTGCATACCGCACGACGATGTAAACAAACTCTAAAACAAAGAACGATATAAAAACAATGGAGGGTCAAAATATAGCTCTGCTACATTTGGAATAGAACAATCGAGAGTCAAATACGATAATACAAAGTTAAAACCCTCCAAATACAATAATAAATTAACAGTGTCGTAGATGACGGAAACTGAACGTCATCCGTTGCCGATCCCGTGACGGGCAGTGTTCGTCTATGGTAGCCAATGGGTTAACCGCAGGTATAAAAAAGCGAGTTTTGCAATAACTTTCATATTTCAAACGAATTTTTTAAATCTAAAATAGCCAGTTTTGGCACTAAATAAATGTGAATTAAGATACAGGTTTACTTATAAATTAAGGGACACCGATCTCATTTTTCACCAAAAATGCATATAACCAGTTTTACTATAACCCCAAGACAGAATAATTAAGAGGAGAAACCATTATTACGGGGTCACACTTATAATGTCAATAGAAGTTTAAAAAAATATGTACGTACATACAAAGTTTTATTTGTCATTTCGTAACTGAAAATAATAGATATAAATTATCTTATATTTGCTATACCAAGACAATACAGCATAGTACAGTAGTTGGGAAAGAGAGAGGTTGACACTGACACGAGCACATCCCCTACCAGAGGGGTTGTGTTAGGAGTAGTTACGATCCAAGGGTCAGTTTACGATGTCCAGGCCCAGATTTAGCGCCCTCACCCCTGCCCTCGGTAACTTAACGGCTTAAACACATTCAAGTACAGTTTCATTACACACCACCTTTTACCTTGTTAGCTATTTATCTTGTATTTACTCTCCACAGTAGTCCATAAAAACTACCACAATTTTTAATTTAGTTTTTATACTGTTGATAGGCGAACAAGATCTTTCGGAAACCCATAAATTTCTAAAATTAATATCAATAATCAATAATGTTTTGTGGAATTTATTAGATCATTCGGACTTTAAGATTTCCCTTAAGTACATAGCAAGAGTGCAACTAATACTTAGAATTTATTTAGCTATATTTTTAAGAAAGAAAGTTTTCATTCCCAAATAATACTCCACAGGCACATCCACTTCCTCAGCAACCTCCAGGATGGTGGTCGTTACCGTATCTTTAAGATGCTACAAGCGGGCCGATTCATTTCTTCGCCATGTGTTTCCCAGTCGTTCAGACATTAACGTTTCTATTGTTTGTTTCCATATCAAGTTACCTTTTATATGTATAACAACAAAAAGCCAATGTTGATAAACTTAACATTTAAACCTCTAAAAAAAGAAAGTAATCAAACTAACATTTATTCACACATTGAATAAACACGTTATTTAAAGAGCCACTTAAACAGCTCGAAGTAGCATGAACAGCACTTCATCCATTTGGTATACAATTTTCGTCCGTGTTTTTTTATAATTTCCATTATTCATATAAACAATTTTTTATTAGTCTGGCCTTTTAATTAAAACTATTCTACTTATTCCAAATCGTTAATCAGAAAAAAACATTATTTCTTCAAATTCTTGAAAGTTTGAGAATTATTATCGTGTTATTGTGTTTTCCGTTTGTTGAATGTGGAGTGTTAGGATCGATAGAACTAGAGGAGGAGATCTACTTGAAGATTTATTCAAACGAGATCACGCTTTACTTCCTTTCTTGGGAACTAATGGAAAGACTCTCTTTAAGATTTCATTGAAAAGACACCGGCAAAAGGCCAAGTAATTAAGGGCTCAATCCCATTACAAAGACGGTGACTGAGAGAGAAGTTTTTACGGCATCGGATACTTGTTTGCATTTCACAACTTTTCAACGGACAAATTATCGTATCGTACTGTACTTATTGCCATTTTCTGTAGATTGAATAGAATTTGAATAGATAAATTGGTACTTGATGAGTATCATTCTTCCGAGCAATAACCAGTCTCTTACTTTAAATGACTAATTACTAATTGGCCAGTTTTTGGATTGATGCACAGTTCCGCCTCATGTGATCGACACACATTCGCCATGACGTCAAGTCGCGTACAAGCTGACACATTTCACACACCTTCCAAACTCCAAGCTCTACAAACATACGGTATAGGATTCTAAAGAGAATTACGTTAGATTATAAAAGATTTGACAACAAATTAAGAATAAAATTAATATTAATATTGGATAAAATAGTTGGTTGTTCTAAGTAAATACATTTACCATTAATATAACAATGTGTTCAATGAAATAATTTAGTCAACCTTAGGAACGTAGCTTAATAAATTATATCAATTATCTGTTATTTTTTAAGAATTATAGAAAAAAAAACTAATAAAGTTTTATTGCTTTTGTACCGTATGTGGGACGTGGGTGCCATAAACGGGGTTGATTGAACATTTACTGCTGTTTGATTATTCCTGTCACATTGAACGATCCAATGTGACTTGATTAAGATGGAATTACATTGGCGTTTTTTTAGTTTTAATTTTATAGTTATAGGATACATATACAATAAATCTTACAGTACGTTTGCTTAATCTCTTGTAAGGTTATTAGTTGTAGAAAATATATCTTTACTGAACATAACGCTGTCTTTAAGCTCAACAATGTCTATTAAAAGCTTCCCTATTTTGTAGTAATACAGTAGTATTTTTCCGAGTATCGAGTTCTACAATGTCGAGTGTTGAGTTTTGAGTTCTGGCGTGTTGAACACTCGCAACAGACGCCGTTTCCAAACCTATTGAGTTTAACCCCTCCGTGTCGCCACAATCTCTACCAATTACTTTATGAACAATTCCAATAAGGAAGTCCTAACTCTGAGTAAAACAAACTTAAAGGGGCCGCATTGGCATCGGATAGTCTCCACCTAAATTAATTACCTAATTGCTATTTCGGGTGCTATGTTCAAGAGTGCAATGATTAATTAAGCAAAGGAATAAGTTTTCACAAGGATTGACATTTATGAAATTGTAAAAAAATCCCTTTTGAGTCTCTAAAATGCACACTGTATCAGATTTGAGTCTTCATGTAGCGTCGTAACTCTTTTTAAAGATGAATAAAATTAGTAATATTTTATGTTATTGCCAAGACAACAATTTGTTTCAAAGGTTTTTTTGTTTTGTATTTTTTTACGAATCATCAGCCATACAAACCACAATGATATAATCCAAATAGCTTAATATTAGATTAGGAAACCACCTTTGCTACTAACCTTAAATTGGAGGTTTTCAATCACATTAAACTTCGAGTAAACAAGTTATTAAGGGTTTATTTACAAATACCATTTTTGACAAGCCATTATTTTTACTAGCCTAATATTTAATATTTAAAACTACGGCGTATAGTGTGTTCATATATATGTTGCTCCACAACACATACTACAGTACTGGTGGGATCATGCCGCAGTGACAGTCCACTGTAACCGCAGACCAAGGAGTCTGAATGACCGATGATCGATCCCATTAATGGCCGCAACAATCCCGTATCAGTAACTGATAACGATCTGTTAGGCCGCAGCTGTTGTGTCAATAAATCAGCCGCCATTTCCCGCCGTTTCAAACATCAGGCCACATCAGCACTGTTATGCTGATTGGTATAATCACTGGATCTGTCCCTCCTTCCGCATAAACAGAAATCCCATCCCATTTTCCCTAATCTCAGCCCTATTATGGAAAAGGGGATGTCCTATAAAACACAATTAAAACTATTATTTTTCTTGACTGAATTTAATTAATAAATTTAATAATGTACACATCATTATACAACTAAATATCAGAATTTTATATTAAATGTTTCTTAATGTAGAAAATAAATCGGCCATGTACTCAGTTATACCTTTTAAAATGCCCTGTAATAATAATTACTTAAATCTCGATCACTGAGTGACGAATGTGGGGTATAGCCTACAACCTTAAATGTGAGGTACAGTCCTACAACTTTAAATGTGGGGTACAGTCCTGCAACCTTAAGCTAGTGAATGTTTGCTTTGAAGTACCAATCAATGAATTGATAATCATCGTAACAAACGTTATAATAACTACTTCTCCATTGTTTGGTTATTTTCAGTGACTTAAATGATAATAATTTTCCGTGAAATGTCCATGAAATAAACGTAATTCTGACTAAAGTCTCTGTACTGTTTATACGACTTAGAGCCCAACAAACAGGTTAGTCAAACACACAAACATCCTTCCACAAACACGGCAGTTTCCTCGACACACACCTGTTCCTGGACGCAACAATGGGTCTCCGCCGCCATACTGTAACTGTCAAGTTCAACATTCATGGCATCTCATGTTTTAAGATTTTTACCTCAAGTAATATTAATTATATTTATATTTCTTGATTAATTTTATAGATGTTGTTGTAGCTGACGGACTAACCCTGGCGGACTAACAATTTTTTTTTATGGTCTTAAGATTATTTTAAATTGGAGGCATTTCCTCTTGTGGAATATATGACATCCCTGATCTCTCTACCGACCTTTATGTTTTATATGTTTTTTTCTGTTGAGGATAGCAGTGAGTCTTAGCACTTACACCTTACTTGTTGGGGATATAGTCAATAAACCGATTCTCGATTAATTTGAATTTCCAAATGCAGCTCCACAACATAATTCAGTACTATAAGAATAGTAGTTTGCACTTTTTACCAAACATATAAATGAATGCCAAATTAATCAAATCGAGAAAATGTTTATTATCTAATTAAATGCTTATTTCGCCTGAATAAAATATTAAATTTAGTTTTTAAAGTACCAAGAAAAAACTCTATAGATCCAATAGATACTTATTCATACATAAATATCAAATACTATGTGATAATTACTGAGGTGGCTGTGTGAGTTTGAAAATCAAAAACTAAAAACAAATTTATGATCGCCATACCGAATGACAGAGGTTATTATGTTTTAATCCACTCGTATTTTGTAAGTGCTGATGAGTCCTTGAAGCTAACTAAAATAAAACTTTTAACTAAATAAATAGTTTCCACGGGGGTGGGTTTAAATCCCACATAAGTTGAGAAGTGCTTGTATAAAGCGGGACTCGAGCGTTCAGCGAGGCGTGGTTGTATTCACGTTCAAGCCAGTTATCTCCGAAGAACATTTCATAAGTCGAATAAGATTCAGATTTTATCTTGTCTTGTTCACGTTTCAGCTGGTTCAAGAATATTAAACTTCCCTGAGTAATCGCGTAGAAGTTACCGATTAAGTGTTTTCACCATGAATGAGCATTTTATCAGACAAATCACACGATCCTTGCGGCAGGACCATATGTTGACAATTTTCAACATATTTCCAAAAACCCTATTATTACCTCTCCTTCATCAGTACATAAATGTATACATTTTTACACATTTCTTAACACATTCATACATTTTTATACATTTTTTCTCGAAACTAATCAGTAAAAAAGCATTAGTTGTGTCCCAAGATATGACAGTTATTTAATTTATAATTTTTTAGGTATATGTTGTTCACTCTTTTTGAGCAATAATTGTAAATAGTAATTTTATTTCATTTTAATATATTTTCTTTCTGGAATCTATTTGTTATTTTTCTTTTCTGCTGGCATTTTATTATAATTACGTTAGTGCAAAACTCGGTGCCGTGCATGAGTCTGTAGTCCTATGCGGACTCTAATTTTAACAAATATTTTGCCTAAATTAAATGTAAATCTGTTTCTGGAAAATAAATTATACTATTGTAACACAAAATTAATTCAATTTATAACGGATTTTAAATATCGCTGTTAGGATTTTAATTCATTAATGAAAGAGGAATTAATGTAAAATGTATGTACAAAATCAGTGATTCTCTGATAATTTACTCGTATCTTCAGTTTACGCTTAAACATTCATTCGATAACATTCAATTTAGCGTTTTCTGATTATATCGTTTAACGAGATGATTATTTAAAGTAATTGACTATTAAGTACCTAACAACATTAAAAGTAAAGTCAATTATTCTATGTATTTTCAGTAGTATCTATTTTAAAATTTTAGCTACTTTCGAAAGAGGTTTTAATCTACTTCTGTTAGTATTAATAAATGTTGTTATCAAAACTGGACAGGGTTCGTATTTGTTATTTAAATATTAGAACTTACCTGTATGTGATATAACATTAAATATCATTCAAACGCCAAAAACTATTCACTTTATAGGCACAACAGTAACTATAAAAACTGTACGCACAACTTTAAATGAGAGCGGAATAAATAATAACACCTGAAGATATTCATCCGCTTATTTAGATAATCCTCTTGAGGAGAACACTTTCTAGACTCGGGTTAGACTGTTCATAGTGGAATCAATGGGATAAGGGCTAGAAAAAATGACAAAAGGTTAGTTTGGGCGCACGACAGCTGTCCCTTTGTTAGGCGCCGCTTTTCAAAAAGAGAATTTATGACCGATAATGAGAGGATACCCATAGTAGCAACGCTTGGGCGAGTGTATTATCCCCTCGAGGTGCTGCCTCCGGCGCACGGGGAGGGTACCACCTCGGTCTGTGTTGCGATACTTGTGCTAGTCATGATCATTTGCAAGTAAATAAACAAATATACACTGCTATTATGGAATAGTTATTTCCCCTCAGGAAATGGTCGTCTTCGGCTACGCCTCAGGAGACAACAGTTTCCTTCGTGGGCGTAAAAGGCCTAAATCCCATGTTGCACACACAATTTTTCATCCATCAACATATACGAATAACTCAAGCTACAAATTACCCACTATCAACTAACCTGAATCACTAATTTTTCAAGTCGGTTAAAATAGCCTCAAATCAATCAACGCAAACTATCAGCTGACCGATTAAGAATTAATTACTACTGTTAGCTACTATTATTTCTGATGGTTCAAGAAAGGGTGTGCCAGATTTATCCCATGTTATACTCATGGGATTGCCGTTTCTCCCTTGGGACTAAAAACTACCTACCTTTTCTTCTTCGGGGATGAAAATATTACTTAGGTTAAAATATTACTTATATTACTTACTGCAGATACTCTATTCTAGGGGGTAAAGTACGGCTTTAAGTAGTAGGCAGAGTAATAGTAATTTGTGCTAAAAGGGATGAAAGTGAAGCTTTTCATCCACGAAGTAAACTGTTGTCACACGACGCCTAGCCTAAAGTGACAATTTCTTGAAGGGAAATTGAATGGGGGGAATAAATTTCACTTTAATCCCTTGTTCTACACAACATTTATTCTCAATCGACCTAATTAACCATAACTATACGTTAATAATATATAGTACAAAGAAAACCAAGTATTGCTCAGATTTTTTGAATCCAGAATTAACAAATAAAAAAGATAGTTATTTACTTAACAATTAACATAAACATTTTGTTACTGACTTGCATAAACTCTGAACAAAAATTTAGCCTCACCGCTCGGGAAACGATCTTATTACCTCCTGCACATGATTCCTCCATTCTCTAGCACTGAGCCACGGCGTCAGCAATACTTACATGTAGTTGTTCGCCATCTTCACTCAACAACTTTAAATTATTTTTAAAATGTTTTGATTTGTTTGGTTTAAATTTGAATCTCCATCACCTAAAGGTTAATTTTTTAGAGTTTAAAATGAATACTACACGAAAGCAAGGGTTTCACTGGCTTCCCTGACTTCTTTATTAAAATTGAGTGGCGTTAAGCCCACGTCGTCACTGCCATTGGCCATTTTATCTTAAGTAAATGTCAATAAAAAATGGCTCATGCTCTAGAAACACTATGGATACAACAAACAGTGGTACCACCACAGAAAACTAACTGTATGCTGCTCAATTTTGGCTATATCTGTTGGTGTACTGAACGTAGTGTTTCCGGATCCTTCCTACGATATTCTAATAGGATTACTTTTCCTCTTTTGGTACTAAAAGTGTCTACTTTTCCCCCTAGGTACTAAAAGTGTCAGAGTTCCGTAACATAAAACTTATTACTTTAATACACTATTCCAGAGAGTAAAAGTACGACTTCGCATAGTAGGTCGAGATAAAAATGTTTTCATATTAAATATGTCCAAGACTTCGCGTTGTTTCTATTGAAGCCTAAAATAACATTGAGAATATGAATATTAAGTTTATATTTATGTGGTAACCATATAGTATTCAAATTTCCATTTTATTTAAAGTTAATTTTTGTTTGTGAAAGTTTATCATTGAATAATAAATAATTTAACAAATGGATAATGTAATGTGTGTACAAATTCGTGTTAGGCCTACCTAATTAAATTGATTAAAAATTGGCAAACAATTTAAAGATTTTTAGAATAATTTTCCTCATTTATGTTTTCTTAATCTCATACAAGATTTATATCTGTTGTCTCATCATTAAGAAAACGTTCATTCAGAATGTTAATACAATAGTATAACACTGTCCAATACATATATTATTATGCACTCATATTGTCCAGGTAAAGAGTGTAAGAATGGATGTTATGTTTATTAAAGCCATCCATAAGGTTCTATTTTATTTACAGACAGCTAAAACACACATTTACAAAAAGCTTGTGTAAAACTGTAATGGTTGCGGGCATTGGGAACAAATGGGCATAATCTAACCCATAAACACTCTCCAATTTATGTGTGTTCAACATTTGAATGAGGATAATGGCCGTTACACGCAGAAAAATAATGTTGAATGTAACTCCCAAGAGAGGTGTAAAGGGGATAAAGCACTAACATCGGCAACATCTGAATTGATGTTGTGCGTGAATGTTTAAAATTAAAAAAAAGTATGGCTATTATGTCGGGGCTCATTATTTTTCTAGTTTATACTTTATAAAAACCTTTTATAAATGATTTCACAAACTACTGTTTAACCTAAACTGATATGTAATTTCACGTAAAATAAATGTAGTATATATTTTGCTTTTTGCATCATATCAACGTCAGCATGCTCATCATTTTCAGCATTTTCTGTTCAAAATGGTTTTATTGATTTTAAAGAATTCGAAATTTTATTTTATAATAGTATTTTGTCCCTAAATCAAAAATTAGTACCTAACCAAACTCTATTTAAGCCTACTTAGAATAACTTTCAAATTAATTAAGGGCTCTTTTTTCTCGATTTACTCATTCTGATTTTCTTCAGTTATTACAAAACCCAAAGAAACCATCCCGGTCATGTTTAAAACGTTGGTCGGTTATGTTCAATTACTACTCTCAAAATTTGTCTGTGAAGGTCAAATAATAAACACTCATCAATACACATTTATTGATGGAACGAATTCAGTTACAATGTCAGAAAGTCTCTATAACCTTTAAACCACTTGAGTTACCAGCTTCAAACTTAATACATGAATAAGTATTAATAGGACCAATTATTGTGCATCGTATCAATTTCCACTTTGTACCATTTCGAAATGGCGTCCATTATAATTATTTAAAGCTCAATCACTAAAGCACCATGGGATTTACAAAAAAGAAAAGTCAAAAAGTTGTAAAAGTTAATTTTGTTTAAGAAAATCTAACTTAATATTTAAATAAGGACAGATCACAAAAAACTGAGAAATGTACGTTTTTCTAAAGTTACAGCTATCAATTGGGTTTTAATTATTTACCAATTAAGTAGTACCGTTACTAAGATTGAATTTTCTACGTTATTTGTGATATGACTCTGTTCAAATATAACATTCTCTTTAACTAAATTAAATTTTGCAGCTTTTTTGTCTCTTTTTAATCCTACCATGTTAAAAACATACACACTGACAGACGGAAAACTTAGTGAGATAGGCTATATTTTCACAGGACATTTTTTTATCTCAGGAACAATATCCCAAAGTATCAGACAAAAATTCTGAAACACCATGTATAATCATACTTTTCTTGTTCGTTCTAAATACTTTGAACATGTTAAATCAAAAAGTTAGCCAATTGTGTGTCCACATCACATTTTTAAGCAAACACTCAACATACGCGTGTCGAATGAGTGAATCAGCGCGGGGAGTGTCCCCAGCGCCCAGCCTCGCATCTGTCGCCCTCGGTGATTCTCTTCGGTCCGCCGGCCTCGGTTACACCTAACGCAGGGACTGGAGGGTCTCTTGACAGCAACACAATGTCATCCTGGATGATCCACCGTAGATGAACAGCATGACTTGCCCAGCCAAAGCCTGACACAGCAATGCTCTTCTTATTTAAGTTTATGTTTAATATATTTTGATTAACATCTGACATTTCACTTGCTCCGGCTCTGTTCTGATCTGATTGTTTTAGCCACTCCAAGAGGTAATCCAGCAGCTTCAGCGATAAACGCTAATGCTGTGATTCGCCCAAATGAAGTCCTTTCACTTGTATGTAAGTTGCTCATACACGTCTGGACGGATGGGTTTAGTTTTGGTAAACACCGCTTAACGGTGGAATCACCACATAACCCTAGCAGGAGCGGGGGTACTCATAAAGAGGTACCACCTGCAAAAAAAATAATAAGAAGGGCACAGAGGACTACGAAAGGTCTAGTTGGGAATTAGCCTTGGTTCGTTTTAAAGACGGAATTATGAATAAAAATTTCAATTCCATAAATTATATAACTGACTTAATATTTGGATAGGTTTATATAGGTTAATGGCATTGATTAGTATGCCATTATTTTATCATCATGACTATGATTTTAGCAATTTTTTAAAGCTTCCAATTATGAATTGACGGCAACAAAGAAAACTTGTGATAGGTCTACTTAAAAAAATGTTCAACGATATTTCATTTAACTAGAGTTATTGTCTAGAACATTAGAAACATTATCTAAACTTATACTTAAATGTTTTTATTTACAAAATATGAATCTTGTAGAGTTCCATTAGGTCATAATATTTGACAAATCGTATTATTGGACGTGTTACGATGTTGAAATGTCAAAATGTCCAATATAAAATGAAATAATCTAACAAATAATTGCATAACGTTTTTGTTTCAACTTATGAAAACTGATAGTAATTAAATGTAAAATACAGTAATGGCGTGATTTTAAGATGGCAAAAATCCTAGTTTTTTTATATTTTTAGCAATCCAAAGCTTTAAAAGTTTTATAGAACGGTATCTTTTAATTTATGTCATAAACCTTGCCATGATAACATAAATAATAATTAATTAAACGTGGGTTAGAATCACCAGTATCCCTCATTTTAGCGAATTTCCCATAGGGAAGAAGCTATTACCGTAGGTCTCATGGTGAGACTTAAGCCCGGGACCATGTTATTTTTTCTTCTTTAGGTGCCCAGAGTCCAAAAACAATAGTCGTTAAAATTTATATATATATATATATATATATATGTGTGTGTGTGTGTGTGTGTGTGTGTGTGTGTGTGTGTGTGTGTGTGTGTCTGTGAACACGATAACTCTCGTAAAAATGGTCCGATCGAGACCAAATTTGGTAGAGACGTGTATTCCTACTAATGCTCGGACGAGTTCGTAAACCAGACATATCGGTCAATGGGAACGGGTAGATTGGGGGGGTTTTGTACCCCAAAATGGGGTTTTTTGCGTTTTTCACATGTAATTTTTAAAAATTTCTAATTTTATATTTCACTATTAGAATCAGCTTAAAAACTACACAATTAAGTTCCTTAAAGTTTTTCTCTATCTCCAACGGTTACCGAGATATAAAAAAATCTAAACACAGTACGTTGTATTGTGGGGCTCCAATGTTAATCTTATGGAGGATAGGGAAAAATTAATATTTCCCATATTAATGAATATTTTAGGATAAAACTTGATATTAAGCTTCATGTGGTCGAGATCTATCCATTTATACTTAAAAATCATAGTTTAATTATGTTTATCATGGCAGTAAACCTGCATACTCTTTTCCCATAATAATAATATAGGTAATAGACAAACTTCTTTATTTATTGAGAGATGTTGATGAAAGTTGGTATAAATGTTAAGATAAAAATTATTTATGGTAGAAATGCCTAATTTCAGTGTTCCTCACAGCAGCAAACCTGCACACTCTTTCCCATGTTAATCTTATGGAGAATAGGCAAATAATTCTCATGTTTATGGACAGATTTTTATAAAACTTGTCATATATTATTATTATTATATTATTGATTTGGAAATTCGCTGAGTACGCAGGTCTGCTGCGACGGGGGTATTTTAATATCTTCTTATTGTAAAACCTTTTCCGCTTGGATACAAAAAACCGCTAACGTTAATGTGCATCATTTTCAGCGAATGATTATGAATGTTTAAAAAATGAATAGATCACTATTTTGTTTGTCCCAGTGTAATTATTAGTTGTTTTTGTTATGTGCAAATGAAACTAATGAATGTTAAATTACGGTAGTATTATGACAAAAACAATGCCGTGATTCAGAAAATCTAATATTTCCTATAAAAGCCGTATGGCAGTAGTGAGGTTTGGTTTGGGTTTAGGTTGGAGTGGAAAATTGTGAATTAATTCACAGTTTATCTGTTTTGTGGGATGATATTACTATTTCTTATAGTTTCAGTGTTGTTATTAACTATGCCGCGACCCAGAATATCTAATCTTTCACAAAGAAGCCGTAATGCTATTCGACTTCAGAACATGGCCAATCTTATTGTTAACACGTACTTTCTGTTAGGCGTTACTTAGCCGGGTTAGCTAGTTTATTTTTAAAATGTAATATTACCATTATTATGTATAATTCTATTCCTCCCAACTATATATCAGGGTTCTCGTTTATTAGCTGAATCGTCCTCGAACTATAGGATTTTTGTTTTTAATCAGTGATGGTTTAGTTATATTACTTTAAATAGATTTTAATATTACTCAATTTCTTATTGGAAAATAGTATATATAAATAAATACATGTTAGATGATAACTATTCACTATTCAGCTGTTGCAACCCTGAGTGACTGGTAATTTAACTAATTATCTGATCAATGTGGGCTCTGACCATATAGGATCGATTGTTGATCGCCACAGCCACTGCGTCCATTAGCAAGATCAAAACGTATAAACCAATCAATGGCATTGATCTTGGCACAAAGGCTCCATCCGCGTCACACTGTGACGTAACGCTGCACTTCCATGTGTACAAGACACAATAAGAGCGGTTTAATCTATTTAGTCTAGTATCACTCAGTGTCTAGTTTCATTCACAGTTGTATAGCCGATGTATAAACTCCAACCCAGCCATAATCAGATTTTCCGTTTTAGTTTGCTAATAAATACGAGTGATACGAGTTATCCGTTCATATTTCAATATTTTGAACACATAATAATTTGAATTTTGAATTTATTTTGAATTTTCATAATTTGAAATATTGAATTTTGAACACAAAGGAAGAAAATTGGATACAAAAGAAGAATTCCAAATTTACGCTCACTATGAAATTGACAAAAACAACACATTAAATACTTAACAAATTGAAACAAAGAATCCTATATATGAAAAAATAATACAAAATAGAAATAATACATGCTAACACACTCCACCAAGCTATATACAGTAAAATTTAAAATTATCATAAGCTATTTATTTACAGTTACAGATTAATTTTACCAAATAAGGTTAACATTTACACTGGGATTATTACCCTAAACAAGTAGAAGAAATAAAAATGTTTTCTAAGGGTACTTGGTTAGATTATTTCTATATTATATATATATATATAATTGATTATATATTTATTGTTTATAATTATATATTTTTAATTATATATTTATTAACTATATATATATATAATTAATTAGACCAGTGATGAATTTTTTGTTTGATTTTCCGTCGTCTTCCTTTTAAATATATCTGTGAAATTACCATTACGTAACTGGGAGACAATTCTCTTTATTCGCCAGGGACAAGATGTTCCTATTTCTCGCAAGAAGGGGTACTCCCGAACTCGTCAGCGGCGCGGGCGACGCAGCTGCGGCCGACGTGACTTGGATCAGACCGGCTCCCAACTTTCAAGGGAATAAACCAGATTCATAACTACCATATTTTGAAAATTATTTCAGTGATTAATCAATTTGGTGCCGGTTTGTATGTGACAATGACTATTTTCAGATTATTTTCATTTGTTGGGCTACAACTTCTGTATATGAATTATAATTTATAAAAATAAGCATTTTATAGAGGTCTATACAATTAATTTCTGCGGTTTAAGTTTCTGTTTGTGTTTTAAATAAGATATATTTAAAATGCTTGAACGTTGTCACATCTATCACTGTGCTCAAATATAATCAACGTTAAATATATCGAAGCACTTAATAGTCAAGTGCCGTTGCGTTGATTGAGTGTGATGCTCGGTACCCAAAATCCCCGTTTGATGCCCTAAATCACCCCCTCCCCCTCCCACTCCCCCGCCCCTAAGCTCTTATCACATGTCCAGTCGCGTGACCTTGGCCACCCCTCAGTGATAACTGGGGATTGACTGTTATCTATTCAAATGTTATATCCGGACCCTTGAATAGATATTGAGAGGGATTAGTGGTTAAATGTAATTGACTATTTTACGACTTTACTTTCCGTGGTAATGTAGCCGTTTAATCCAACTCAATGTTGGTTATATGCTTTATACCAGTATACTAAATTTTTTTTAACTGACAGCTTTTTAATATGGAAACGTTCAAAGTACAAACATTAATGTACATTTTTTTCATATTATCTAAATAATTCCGAGTAAAACTATCATAATGAGAAAAATAATGTGGTATTAGAAATATTTATTGTTTAATATTTAATTTAATTTAGGTTAAGTAGAGGAATGTAGATTTTAATGAGGGTCACTTGACAACGGGAGGAGTTTCCTTACCTGCCGAAACGCAGTGTTGTTAAACATTTGAAGTGAAAGAAAAAGTCCAAATAATTAATTAAATAAATCATTAAGATAGGCATAGTAGACAAGAATATTTTTTTCCTAAGGTTTTACATTATTAGCGTTGTATATCGTTGAAAAGATGAGATTTCAGTAGATAAAAATCAACAAGCAAAAATTGCAAAACAAAACGTGTGGGCCTGTTAGGATATATAGAATAATCTTACAAAGATATTTTCAATCAATCAAAATTTTATCATACTTCAGAATTTTTTGTCTGAAAATGCATTTTTAAATTAACATTTTGTTTTTGGTTATTAGCCTACTCCGTGCCAATATTTTATATAATTTTCGTTACAGTTGTTGCTTGTAACACTGTAGTAAACTCTGCAAATATATTTTCCTGCACGAGTATAGCCACATGTCAGGCAGAACACAGTAAACTGATGACCATCACTGAGACTGAAACCCGACGGTAAGAAGTGGTATCGGTAGTGAAACTGGAGGTACTGATTGACTCGTTGCTGTTGCTTGTATTGACTGTAGTCTAGTGGAATGTCTTAGCGGGTCTGCGTTCTATATTTTTAACAACATTCGTCGAGATATGCCTAGGACAAGGGTATGTCCAGTCCCTAGAGACACTCTAGGGACTGGAGGTAGCTGCGTGGTCTGTGGGATTGCTGGAGGGAGGCGTCGATATCTCGGCATCCAACAGCATTTATTTCAGTATTTATTTATCGTAATCCGACAATACTTCATATGATGTCTGACGCAGCATACTCCATTAAAATATAGATTTTATTTTATTTACATTAACGATATTACAGTGACCGGCCTATTACGCACTGAAACCTTTGAAATACGGCAATTTTCCGCCTTCGATAAAGATACACAGGACGATGTCGAGGCCCCTAATTCAGTTTGACACTAGTGCTCCAAGTCCAGCTTCGGGGACACACAGTTGGCCGCAGGAGCCCAGGAGCCCAGGAGGCAAGGAGCCCAGGAGCTCCGAGCTCACATCCACCACGGGTCCCTAATTGTCAATGTTAGTAGCCGATGATGTTAAGGTAGGTGGCTAGTCGTTGGTATCCAGTGACTGAAGCCTCCACTGGCAGCGTGTAAATGGGTCCTAAGGTAAACATAAGGTAAGGTAAATAACAATAATGTTAAGATCTCGCAAGCTAAATAACAGAAATACTTCGTATTCCGATGAATAAGTCAAATAAAATCATATATAGTGTGGTAATGGATATATATACAACATAGCGGTTTACTGTCCGATGCTTTGTAAGTCGACGGAGAACAGGTGCATCTCAGGCTCGATATATCCACCCTGATTGTCGCAGATTGTCCACTGATATATATTTTATGTTTAAAGGCCCCGGAGAACCCTTAAGGTTTATGGGCTATAACAGAATCCTTCCAATATTCTTCTATCGTGCCTTCTGTGATTCCCCTACTTCCTTTGTTTATTATCAAGCTGACTTCTTTATGATTACTAATATTCATTTTTAACGCATAATTTAGTTCATTTATACACAATGTTAACATTCTACAGCATCTGTTTTTCTTCCCATAAAAACACTATTTAAGTCAAATAACAGCCGTAATATCCTTCTTTAATACCAGAAAACTTTGTACTTGGTGTCATTTTAAAGAACATTATAATCAAATCCAGTGATCTATCTGATTCGAATTAAAATTTTCTCGTTTACTCAACGAATACTTGATAAACTATATAAAAGGAATCATTGGACTAACATAGAATTTCTAATTAAGAAGACTTAAAAATTGTATACACGTAATAAAATAATTGTACTACAATTTAAAATATATTTTTTTAAATATTCATAAAATTTTTTAAAACCCTCCCTATCTTAAACGTTAAGAGAGTTGTAGAAATTGTGGATGATATACCTCAACCTCTCATGAGATAATACCAAACTTTTGAATAGGTCTTATTAGGAGATGTGTTCTTAGTTGCGTACCAAGTTTCAGGGAAAAAGATTGAAAAATAAGAAAGAAATTGATATCTAAAATTCTACCTAACACATTGGGTGCTGTCATGAAACTTACTGTATTTACCACTGAAAGAAAATTTAACTGTTCTCTGGAATTTCTAATCCGATAATTTACCGATGATAGTCAAACTATTTTACAAATTTATGGTTTATCGTTTTGCCCGAAAATTTAAACTTTATAACTGTTGAGCCAATAATTTAACGTTATTAGTTAATCATTATTTTATAAATGTATGTGTTTGCCATAAAAGTAAAAAACATTTTTCTCGTTTAGGTCAGTACCTGGTGACCGAGCTTTGCTCGGATAGAATAAGACATTTTTTTACAAGTTAATTAGCAAAATTAAAACAAATTTACTGCCCAATGAAAACATTTATGTGGTTGAAATGAAACCGATTTAATACACCACAATTAATATAGCACTGAACAAAAAGTATCGCCCCTGGTGGGGATGGAACTCGCGGCATATAGTTCTTGAGGCCGACACGCTACAACTCGGCTACGACGTTAGTCAATTGAGCGATGCCGTTTAACGTCTTTTAGCCAAAGCCGATCATTTACTGTTTAATTATCCATACCGTTATTATTAGCCTGTGATCAACTGATTTTGTTATAAACAGAATGAGGATTGAAAAGCAAAAGAGAAATTTAATTTACATCAATTAATTGGTTTTTTTACAGTGGCTTCAAGCAATACAACGAATACGTTTTCTATCAAAACACGGAAGATTTTGGAAATACTTTTTTCTGCTTTTATTTCGCACAGCTATGTTATCCTTAAGTTTTTACAAATTGTTTAGTAACCTGATAATTTTGCATTTATTTAATTCATAAAATAAATATTAATGCATAACCTCTATATTGTTCCCCACAGTCTTCAATCAAGAACTGTCAAACGGTTATAAACAGCTGTTTTGGTTTGTATTGTTTACACTTTATTCTCCATAAGCGTAATGTTAAATTTTTAGATTTTAAACTTAATATTACAGTAAAACACAAATTTTCCTGGACATTAGACCTATCTAGAACTTATTTTCTACTCGGAAATTAGTTATTTCCAAAATTTAAAGAAATTCCTCGGTGCCGTTTTCGAGATCCGTGTGCAAATATATATATATATACAAACCTTGCTCGTATTATAGTATTGGATAACTTTAACTTTTAATTTTGCAAACATGCGGGTGGTATCATATTATTCGGACCTCTAGCACTATGAAGCGTGAACATTTCATTCAAAATCGTTGGATTAAGTTTTGCTAAAATGGAATTTATAAGATTTTAAGGGTTTTAGGGATGAACTGCTCTTTAAAAAAAGCTAAAAACCCTGGTGATGCAGGGGATATAAACCCTGGTGATGCAGGGGATATAAACCCTGGTGATGCAGGGGATATATACCCTGGTGATGCAGGGGATATAAACCCTGGTGATGCAGGGGGGATATAAACCCTGGTGATGCAGGGGATATAAACACGCTTGCAATATTTGAAATCGGACCAACACTTTAAGCTGCGGCTCTACACATCTGCATTCAGACAGACATTAATTCGAAACCAGCTTTTTGGGCCTAAGGGACTCCAAAACGGATATATCCATTAAAATTTAATTTCTAAAGTTTTGGCGAAAACAATAATATTCCCTTAGGTCTTATTCTTCTTATGTGCTATTGAATAGGTGGGAGAAAATCAGTAAAAAATACGATTGACACATTCTAAAGGATTTATAAAAATGTTAATCGCTGAAAACTGCCTTTATATTAACACATTCTGATTAAAACTAATCTGAAGTTAATTAATCTTAAAGGTCGTGTTTCAGAGATTCAAAATTAACACTGCTCTCACGGTAGTAAAAATGATGACAGTTCTTGTAGCCTTTTAGTAACGACAAAATATCCAAGAAAACGTTTTTAAATAATCATAAAAATAACCTAACGGTAAGTTACCTCATTTTTGAAGGTCAAATAAAAATGTTTATCGTTGCAGAGTATATTTTCTGATAAATCTCTTACATTGGACCTGTGTCAACAGCTTCATACAGCATACGCTGTTCATATTTTGTTATATTTTTTAAAGGAGGTATTTTTAGGTTTGTCTTAAAATTCTCTGAAACAATTCTTGTATTTAATTATTTTAAGAATACCAATTAATTTTAAGATCATTCTTATTTGAAAATTTTAAATGACTGACATTTTAAATTTGTACCTTGGAATTTACTGCAACTTTTATCAATCCTTTCATGGGCTATCCTCAATCAATATTATCAAAATGTATCCCATTTAAAATATGTATGTTTAGTTAATGATTTTAGAAAAAAATTGTGTTGAAACTTTTTGTAATTAAAAAGCTACATTTTCAGTAATTAAGGACTACCAGAGTTTCGTGTTAAAATGTGATGTTTCATTTTACATTTTTACCTAAGATGAAAAAACCATATCTCGACACAACAACCAGAAAAGGCTGATATTGTTTGAGGTTTGAAATACCCCGTCCCCATTAAATAAATTATTGTAATTTATTTATCCTCAACATATTCATCGAGAAAACTTAAATCATTGGCAATTAGCACTGTATAAAGAGGAGAACCTAAGTAGAAAATCTCTTGTGAGATAACATTAGCACGTCACTCAAATCCTATACTATATTATGAGATGGACTAACAAAAATGGAACCTTCGCGATGGACTAACAACTGAGGGACTCGGGTATTTGTACGCGGTTAGTCAAAATTTGTAAAGATACTTGTTATTGGTTGATCTTATTATTGTATCACATAAATTGGGCAGGTGGTTTACCATGTCTCCCTGAATAACACAGCTTTAGTTTATTCAGAATATGTCTACATACTTCTAGACATATTTACAAAACTACTAGGCATATTTTAGTGAATTTTTATTACTTTACTTATCTGGAATCTCTACTTATCTTTACTTATCTGGAAGTATTTTTGAACATTTAAGGCACAGGATATGTCAAAGAACAAATTTTTAATAAGTTTAAATATTTTTATAAATTTTACAACAATTTTTAATTAAAACTTTTGTCCCATATAGTGTTATTAAAATCATATGGGAAAAAATTCTGAGCCTTAATCATTCCCCTTGGAATGCTGAACAAAACAAAAAAAATAATCACGGCAATATCTGTAACAGTCTAGAAGAAAAGTGTTCCTAAAGGTAAGAAAACACTGTTTCCATGGAAATGCCATCAAACTGTATGGTGGTGAGCCCCTCAGCGTTGCAAAACTTTCGAAAAAGATTTTGCATACGTTTTAATTTAATTATTTAGATAGAGATGTAGTATTCAGAATTGAATAGATTATATATCAAATTAACCGTAAAATACCAAAAATATTATACAATTAAAACCGAAAAAACGAAAATTTTGACCCAAATGGTCAACCCTTAACTAAGTAGGCCTAAATTACTTTAATTGTAAAAGCACTTGTCTGTCGAGAGTGTTGTGATGTTTACACATTTCAACGAGTTATGAGAACCTCGCCCTGGTACCAAGAAGTTCATCTCCAAAATAATATTTTGAATTGGAAGGCTAGAATTAAAAAATACATCACACTGGTGCTGTGAAGGATTAATGTGTAACGTAACAACTGTGACACCAATTCTGATTTGTGGAGGATGAGAGTCATATCAAATTGCCCCTCAGAAATCTGAGAAACATTGGCCAATAAATAATGTTTTACGTCATGGATAAATGTTGACCGGTATTTCTGGACGTAATGTTCGAAATAA
Organism: Nephotettix cincticeps; assembly: GCA_023375725.1. Taxonomy (NCBI): domain Eukaryota; kingdom Metazoa; phylum Arthropoda; class Insecta; order Hemiptera; family Cicadellidae; genus Nephotettix; species Nephotettix cincticeps. The sequence continues at coordinate 60,828,992 of CM041791.1, read as the reverse complement.
ACCTGGTTTTTGTTTATCTACGTTTGGAAAATATACAGCCGTATTCAGAATACATTAGGTACCGAAATTGCAATAATTTCAAAATATTTGTTAAAATTGAATTGCAATATTCATTTGATAGTAGTTCATTGACAGTGCAAAAATTAATAGTATAATTAAGTCAAAATTGTACAAATAACTATATTTGCATAAATATGTTGTTGAACAAGTATTTTAATGATTATTTAAGTTGGTTATCTTCAATAATATATAACCTCTTCTATAGAGTTGAAAGGTATAATTGTTACCCTCATAACGTACTTAGTAATTAATTACATATAATATACATCATCATCCACAATTTTAATTTATTTATCTACCTACAGGGATTCAGTGAGTCAAACGTGAAGGGTGACTCTCGTCAGATCTTGAGTCACCTCTGGCTAGTCAAGGAGGCCTAAATAGGCCTAATGTCGCTACGGTACAGTACCTCGCTGACCTATGGTGGCTATAGTGTTTGTGCAGTTGAGGGGTTGGTTTTCCAATGAGTAGCCTGCGGTATTGCGGTGCAAATTCCAGCTTTGTGTTGTATGATGGTTCAATTTTGTTACATTTAAAAATTAGTTTTCGTCATTCTGCTTAAAAAACAATGGTTTTAGATGAAGAGCAAAAGTTTCATGTGTTGAAGAGCAAAAGTTGTTCTTTTTCTTCCTAAGACTAAACCTTTTATTATGTTGATTTTTTTAATCCTTGGCTGCAAAAGTCATTGTTGATGATACTTTTGATTCGAGGTCAGCACTCACATCACCTAAACAACCAATTAAGAATCAAGGAAGAACTGCTACAGCATAAGTAACTTAACAGCTGATTAGCCTAACGTCTCGAAACGCCTCGGCTATTAAACGTGCTCGTATCAAAAACGCCCGTTTTAGGTCATGTTTATTATGTACATGTACCAATATATCCATTATTTTATTATGTATGTTATTTCAAATTTTTCTACGTCTTTCCACATTTTTAGCGTTTTGATGGGAAACGGTCCAACCCCTGCAATAAAAATTTAATAAATTCGTGTAACTCATAATTTTTCGTGATCAATAAATTCTAATGATTAATTGATGATGTTTATAAGTAATACAAAAGCTTTGAAATTTTATAAAAAAAGAATAAAATAAAGATTGAAAGTTTTTATTTTAAATGGCAACAGTGTGTTTGACGCGTAGGCTGATGGCGGTAATGAGTGTCAGGAGCAGAAGGGCGGTGACGACAGGCTCAAGAACGCCAAACGTAGACACTAGACGTCCTTTCTGTGTCAAGAATAACGTAACGTGACTATAATATTCTCAATTATAGATATAACCAATGTATTTATTAAATACTAGTACGTTTGACATGGTTTAATATATAAATGTCAATTATTTACCTAATCCTTAGCTCGCGTTGCTCGGTTACCTATAATAGCCCTCGGCACCCTTATATGCATTGTAGACGGAAAATTACAATTTAATTATTTTTTTAAATATTTATTTACAAAATAAATGTACTTGTTTGTATTTATCTATATAGAAACAAACTACAGAGAGAATGAGAGGTTTTACAACACCGATTCAGGTAAAATTGAATCAGGACAATTTAGAAAATGACAGGTTAGTTACGTTACAATTCATATTCATTAACGTTATTTATACTAAAAAGTAATTCAATTTCGTTGCTATATTAAAAGTACTGTACGGTATACTGTATGTGGGTTTCTCATTTTTCTCTGATAGTTGTGTGTGTGTGTTGGTTCGGGGCCCGCTGCCGGCGCGCAATCACATTACCGCACTGTGCTGGCGTGCCGGCTAACGTTGACAAAGCAATGCAGCAGCCAGTGACGTCATCACAGCTTGTAAGCCATTTGTTAATTAGAGTGATCACAATTTATCAGCCTGCGCCTGCGTTTGCGTTTGTGAGTCCATGTATGCATGGGTTCGGTTACAAATTGCAATTGATGAATGTTCCAGGGCCGGAACCTGTTATTAGAGCGGCCACGCGGATTACCTCTACTGGATTACCGAATATTGATTGACTCGAAACTCTACTGCAAACTTTAACGTCTAGTCATTTGGCCATGTTATAGATATCACATTCGTTACAATATAGTTTAAAGTTTTGTGTAAATTTTGTTAAATACAGTAGTTACTGTTATAAAAAATTAATTTCACGTGGACGGTGTATTCATTTCATTTTTTTTCTCGCTGTTTATTATTTTTGTTTATGAGGTTATCAAAGTCATTTAAATACGAGTTATTAAAATACGCAGTGTACATATGTGGGCTGAGATGTGAACTGTTGTTATGGGCACAGTGATAGTGAGTTAGTAGAGCGACCAAGCCGAGTCAGCATCTCCCGGCACGTGACCTCCACCCCTCCCCTCACCATCAACGATGTGTAGCTCGTTGGCTATCATACATAATCGTGAACTATGCAAATCTAACCACTTTAAAGCTAAGAAGTCAGAATTTATTGCATGATATTTGCTTCAAATCAATTAATGATGTTTTAATAAGTATGATATACTGATACATAAATTTGAATACCAATTCAACTATAGGTGTATGAAGGATTCATCTGACAGTAATGATAATAAAATATTGATGTATAAGACATTTAATGTGATAGTGCGAATTTGATAGATATAGGTTTATATAAAAATTTTAAAAAGTAGAAGTATACATTTTTCTGAATCCAAAGAAGAGTTTTTTCTAAATCATGTCTGTCTCTCTGTCTGGTTGTCTGTGTGACGACCCCGAGACCACACCGAAGGTCCGATTTTTATGACATTCAAAAACCAAAAAAAATATGTATTTTACTAGTATTATTCTATGACTAACTGTTCCAGATAAAAGTTAAATTTACTGCCTGCCGTATATTCAGCTCGTTGTCTAAGTTATTTTATTCTAATAACTAAAACTTAATTTCCAAATAATTTCTCAAATTATTGTTTTTTATTAAACCTTAGTATGTAGCTTAAGTGGTTTAGTATGCATCTCCCAATAAATCGAACACAAACATTACCAAAAGCATTTCCTCGTGGGGAGAAGACCGAGAGTTTGATAAGCAAAAAGCTAAAAATGTTAACTGAGCTGAGCCTATTGAAATAAAGTTGATAACTATATTTGAAATAGTAAATTGTTTAATGTTTTAAGAAGGACATGTCTTAGCTCGGAGGTGGGGTATCAGCAATCCGTCAGACCAAATGTTGAAACTGTGACGTCATATGATCTGTGGTGTATAAGGACAGCTGTTTAGAGGAACTGAAAACGTTCTCTTAAGACATATCCATGATCGAACCTATTTCCACAAAATATTTTATAAAATTATTTTTTTAGCATTAGAAAATATTACAGCTATTAATGTGCTTTTTAATTAGGTATGGGGAAATGTGGAGTCTTATTTGTGTCAGTTCACTGATACCCGTTATTGTAAATAGAATAATGAATTGTTTGATGATAACTAAACAAAATGTCGTTTAATATCAGCTTTATACAGAAGACGTTTGTGTAATGAACGGAGGGTATAGCGGCGGCGGCGGCGGCGGCGGGGCGTCTGCCACCTGATGATGGTAGGTAATGATGTCTGGGCCAGACGCTAAGCTCCGACAACAGATGTTAGTTAGGCAACTGGAGCAAAGGTTACTGACTTGGTTCACACTGTTTCCATCCCGCCTCGCCTCTTCTGCGTGATTTTTACCATTTCTATATTTTGTAGATTTCACCTAGTATAGAATAACGTAATTTATATAACATGAAATAGAAACTGTATTAAAACTAAATCAATATGTTTTTGAGGAATGGATACTGTATAACATTTGTTATTTAAATAGAACTAAATAAAAAATCATAATAATATTTATTAGTAATATAGCACAGTGTTATTTTTTTGAGATGAAACTCTATTTATGTATACTAATAATCATACAAAAATCATTACCCATAAATTTTACTTCTTGGACTTGTTGTACTTGGGCAATGTTAGAAAGTTGTCATTTTTAATTCGAAGCAACCTTCTAAAACAATCTAAAATCTACCTAAAATAACTGATCATATTTAGTTATGTGAAGCTTTTTAGAACAATGGAGTGACAGTTTTGTTGTTTTGTGTATTTAAAATAAATTTCAGAAACAATATATTTTGTGAAAACTAATTTAGGTACATTCGCGAGTCATATTATTTACAGCACACCTTTCTGAAATGTTCAAATCACCATGAAGTTGACAAACAAATAACTCTAAATAAACAGTCTTTCAATGTTCAGTGTGTCATTGTTTTGCTTATACAGGTGAATAATTTAGGTTTTTATGATGCATACACGATTCAATTTCTACCAGAACTTGCAATCAGAATTTTCAATTTGTTATAAAGGGGCATCACTTGTTGTACTGCATGTTCTACTTATGTTGCTCGTTCTATAAGTTCAAAATAAATATATTAATCATTATATTTATATTAAAATAATATATTTTTATTTATATTAAAATTATATTTAAAAAATTACACATGAAAAACGCAAAATATAAATTTGGGGGGAAATGGAAATTTCATGTTTTTCATATGGAATTTTTTAAATCTTTTGCTATAAGAATCAGCTTAAAAACCACACAATTTAGTACTTTAAAGTTTTGTTATACCTGCAATGGTTACCGAGATATTAAAAAACTAAGCACAATAGCCTACGTTATATTTTGGGGCTCCCATTTTAATCTTATGGGGGATAAAGAAAAATTAATAATTTATTTGGTAACGAACATTATTGGAAAAAACTTGCTATTTAACCTTATTCTGCTATTATGCGGCTATTCTGCATACTCATTTCCCATGTAAATAATTTAGAGGCCAACTCCTTTAGTTATGGATACATGTAGATAAAACTTGGTTAAAATAAAAATTATTATGGGAAAAAGGCCTACTTCCTATGTTTCTCTCAGAAGCAAACCTGCATACTTTTTCCCGCGTTAATCTCATAAAGAATATGCGAACTCTCTCATTTATTGACAGATGTTGATAATATTACATGTTTTATCACTATTTTATACGTAATTAAGCAAATTATTGCATTGCTTTTCAACTGAAAACTAATATTTTTAACTAATCAGGTCAAATGTACAAGGCGGTCCGCTTCATTGTCATGTCTATGTGCTCGACGTGTACATTTCACGAGACAATGTGTTCTTCCTCCATTCATTAAACAATGAGGTAAGCTGGAAATAAATGTTGCAAATACCTGTTATACTTATTTGGCTCATAACTAATAGCTGAAATTCACTAAGACATTCAATAAGAGAAATCTGTATCTTAAGATAGGCCTAAAGTTTAAAAGATAAAGTGTTTTAAGATAAAGGGGGGGAGAGAGATGGGGGGTTTTGTGATAAAAGGGAAGGGGGGTTTAAGTTATCTGAAGAATTCTCTTTTTATAATTTCATTTTCACTTTCATGTATATTAGATTGAACTTTGCCATTAGGGCGAGTGCCCTAAAAAAATGTCGTATGTGCATGGTCATAGTGTAGTTTATTTAACCTTAGATGAAACTAAAAATATTTAATTTTTAGCGAATTTCCCATAGGGAAGAAGCTATTACCGTAGGTCTCATGGTAAGACTTAAGCCCGAGACCATGTTATTTTTTCTTCTTTAGGTGCCCAGAGACCAAAAACAATAGTCGTTAAAATTTATATACATATATATATATATATATATGAATGTTTTTTATATAGTAATTTTTATCGATACATAGATGTTTTGTTATTATAAAAATATGACTTCTAGAATACTACCAAAATATCACAATTTCTTAGTAGGCTATAATCACATGTATATAGATAAACCTTATATATATTTTTGACATAACCTTTTTAGCGAATTTCCCATAGGGAAGAAGCTATTACCGTAGGTCTCATGGTAAGACTTAAGCCCGAGACCATGTTATTTATATATATATTATATATATATATATATATATGGGCCTATGGGAAATTCGCTAAAAAGGTTATGTCAAAAATATATATAAGGTTTATCTATATACATGTGATTATAGCCTACTAAGAAATTGTGATATTTTGGTAGTATTCTAGAAGTCATATTTTTATAATAACAAAACATCTATGTATCGATAAAAATTACTATATAAAAAGCATTCATCCATACATACTCCTCAATGGTATATCAATAAATAATATTTAGATTTTTCAGTAATACGTATAAAGAACACAATATTTTTAGCTTTCAGAAAAACCTACATCACTCTGGAACATTATCCGATGGTATATAATAACTTAAGCGGTTTATGGGTTGAAGGTCCAGAGTAAACCTTTACAAAAGCTATAAGAAAATAATCATATTATGTCTAGTGCTGTAATGTTTTTAAGGCTCTATCCTTCTCTACATTATAGAGAAAAGGGTCGATTATAAATCAAACTCATGGACTCATTTCACTGTTATTATAAATCAAAACCTACCTTAGCATACTTACAGTTCATTATGAAAATAGTTTATTTACATTTACAATACTCGCACACGTATTTTAGTGTTCTACATATTTACACAGTTGTTATATTTATGATAAATATTAATAATACAAGTAGGCTACACAACATTTATAAATCTATATTGATATTCCATTTTCATGGATTATGGCCTTCATTTGATCGTCATTTAATTGACAAGCCGTTATCCTATGAGTTGCAAAAGATCCCCATTTCGTATTGACAGTTTTTGAATTATACTTATTAAAACTGATAATAACTTATTAATTTGTATTTAAATTAAATAAATGTTGTATATAAGATATTATAATTAACACGGATCTAAATTAGAGAAAGGCTAAAGTGTTTAGTGAGCTCATGATAAGTAATAAATGGTAGACCTAATAAATTATCGCAAATTCTTTTTTTTAGTTTTGGCTTTTTTGCACTGAGTGTTAATTTTTTATATATCTTAATTAACTTCAAAAGATTCGAGTTGTACACCGCTAACGAGCGTTTCCTGCGCGTTGTTTACTGGACCTTCGAACCACTTCCGGACGGACTGATCAAATCATTTATTGAGCTATGACAAGCATTGGATGTACAATTTTGGCCATGTCAAATATTTACACTGGCTGGTCATAACAACAACACTAACAACTAGGTATAATAATAATAATAATAATAGTGATTGAGATTGAGAATAAGAGAGCTAATAATTCATCATAAATCCTAAAAAAATCATTACACATACATTTTGAAAAAGAGTAGAAAACATTATATTGTACGATTATTTTGACTGCCATCTTAAACTATTATGACATAGACTTCTCTCACAGAATGGAAGTTAATCGAAAAAAATAGTCATCTCATAAAAGTGTAATGGCTATTGATTGATTCACTTAATTTGAGTTCAGTCAAATATAAGTGAGTTTATTTGTCATAGGATTGAGGATGTGGCGACAAAGCCACATGATGAAACTAATAACAAATGTTTTATTATTTATAACTAATTATTACCTGTATTTACAATGAGTTGTTTCTTGACTTCCATATTAAGAACACTAAAAATACATTTCCTCTAGCAAACTCGGCATATTTATTTTAGCACGACTTATTCAAGGACATATTACAAAAAATGTCATGTCACAAACAAATTACTATAATTTATATATTATTTATCATAAGTTTGTATGTACTATATAAAAGGTATTTATATAGTATAGATAAGGAACCAAGTAGAAAGGTCGATAATTGGAGGGGTTTGAGTAGTAAGCGATGAAACTCGAGGGCACTTAAGGGTTTGAGATATGTGAAATATATCGGTGGACAATCCGAGAAAATCTTACAGGGGTTTGTGCCCTTCCGCGCACCTGTCCTCCCATCTCTAAACGCCATTTACACAATACATACGGAAAGTTATTGAAAATGCTTACTTAGATCGGAATTTTTTACTACTAGTTTATGTTTTCGTTCATTTTTCCTTAATTGCCTTAAATGCCTTCCTTGCATAAAGGAAGTTGTGTCTGTACAATTTCAAAGTTATATACCTATAAAATAAATGAGATTGTTATTGGATTTTTTTTAATCATTACCATCCATCCCTGACTTACCACCCTTTATGTCAGACTGTCTGTCAGTAAGTAGGTCAGTCAGTCTGTCTGTCTATCAGGCTCTCTGTCTGTCTGTCAGTCTGTTTGTCAGTATGTCTGTCTGTCTGTCAGTCAATCTGTCCAGACTTGATTGATTATTTTACTTGATTGCATGATTATTTTTCGAAAATATATTTTGAAACGATAGGCTTATTTAGACACCTTCAATAATATTATAGTATCATTAAAGGTCTCAGTATTTAAATTTACTGAAAGAAGAAAGTATGTTTCAGTCCACTGATACAGTTTATTTTAACTGATACTTTATGATCTCGTAGCTATGCATCTGACACTACCTTAAATTTGGGAACACTACCTTGATTTTTATGAGGTTTAAAAATATTAAATAGATTTCTTTTTAATAACCGCTAGTTTCCAAAATCGTGGTCAATTTAAAATTATTTATAGAACATCCATACTTCGTGGTAGAAAGTAAATAACAAAAGTCTTAAAATTATAAGTATTTTGTTATACATGAGTAATTTTCAATTTATTATGACCGTTAACGATCTACAGAAGGACTAAGTTTACAATATCTGTGACAGTTTACGAGGTACAGATGGGACGGTGGCGTCGTCCTCTAATCCAGTTACTTGGAGGTCACGAATTGTGGATAGTTGTGAGAGATGGTCGGTGGATATAGTGTTCTCTTGTGTGGATTAACGTCCGCACTATTGAATACTAAGTTAATCCATAAAGACCATCCTCATAACTAGACTAATTTGTAATTTAGAGGCTGTGTTTTGGATTCCACGTTAAACTGTAGGTCCCTTAGTTACCGTCGGCTGTTGGGTTATTAATTAACAGTCCTGTTTAAGGAACATGTCAGCGTTAGTCAGTAGCAAGAGTACATCGCGCCACAATCATCTACAATCAATCCTTATTTATACTTGGCTTAAAATACCTACCTTGTGGTACGGTTACCATTTCAATAATCTAATCTAATCTAAAAGACTAAATTTACAATATATGTGACCGTTTACGAACTACAGAAGGACTTTATTTACATAAAATTGAGTTATTTTTATTAATTGTGCTGACATTGTAATTTTCCCTATACATCTGTCAGTAATCCTTAAATGAGGAACACTAATATGTTTTGGGGATTAAAATTACAAATTTAATAATATCAGTAGTTACTTATGTTTAAAGAGTCTCAAACTAATATTTACTCTCCGAAACTATCTTAAAGATTATGACATTCCATACAAAAGATAATATTACCACCATATTGTAAAATGGTAACTCTTTACCAACGAATTTATATTTTGAAACTGAAACTTCTCAAACTCAAGATAAGGTTCCATATTTAATGTTTACTGTGAGATGATTAATGATATTTTTTTGCTTACGAAATCCCTACGGTGGCATTTGGTGGTACACCATCCAAATTTATATTAGAAATTACCATCATATTAAGAGTTATGAACAATCGTTTCCCCATACAATAATTTCTTCACCTAAAGATATTTCACACACTCTCAGAAAAGAATATGGTCTGACCCGGAAAATCCACCTGTCTAATTTAGGTTAAGCTTTCCTTAATATATCAAAGTCAATGTATTAAAGTCATACATTATAGCAAAAATAACGTTAAAATTCTATCAACAACCATAACCAATTATGGTTCACAGGGAGACAGAGCTGTTTCAAGTCAACAAGACTGTACAGCTTCTCCATTTGGCCAAAGGACGACGTAAAATGTATATTTTCAACAGAGTTTACTTATGATATTATATTATATGAAGAAGCAACGCCTTGCCTACGCAAGTAACAGATATAGAAGGAGGGTGGTCGATTCACGGACAGCCCAGCCCCATCGAGGGGTCATGTCACAGAGTCACCCGAAATGCAAATTTGGGCACTAACCCTCCCCCATGGGTGACGTCATTTATAATTGCTACAAAACGGAAATTGCCGTTCCGAAGCAGAAAGGTCTTGATTAGCTGTCATTAAAAGTTTTAGATGATTTTATACAAATAGTTGAATCCCCTTTGTAAATTAAAACTTTACCAATACAATCTATTCCATTTAAATATTTAATTCCTACTTATTTAAAGTGGGAAAAACTGAAAAATAAATAACATTGCAGTTTCCTTACTCAATTTTCAAAGGTCACTTTTAATGTTATTCTATATAAAGGCTATCGTACTTTCTAAGTATGAAGAATCATAAGATTCATATTACGATCTTAAAACCAAATTAAAACCTAGAATTAAAACTAAGAACTGTGAGGAAAATACCTCACAGTTCTACCTACACTTTCATAATACAGACAACTGTACAAATAGCTTTTGAGACACCCTCACTATTCAACTTCCCTTCAACAATGTTGAGTTTTCAATCAGTCCTCCTTAACATTGGCCTTTTATAAAGATTTCAATCATACGAGATTCCAAGTTCAAGTTGTAAGATGTGGATTTTATTTTTAAAATATCATGAACTACCACTATTTTTAACTTGGTTTATTGCCTTATATATTTCACAGTTCACTTGAATTTATTTCTTAATCAATATATAGTTTTAAAAATTAATTAGTTTTTAACTCAGTGTATATATGATCATCTTGTGGTTTGTGTTTTGTTAAACATTAACGAATTGTGATCATACAGTGTTATGAATTAGAAGTCATATTAGAGTTAGTTGGGCTATTATGACATATACCAGGCTTCTAGTGAGTAATGTGTTGGGCATCTTACTAATTTTCTTTTGCCTCTTATTACCCTATATTTATTCAAAAAAGCATTTTTTTATCTGTATATTTCCTATTCTCTTCTACAATTATAGTCGAATATTAAGTATTTGATTTTAAATATTATAGTAGCCATCCTTTTAATGGAATAAGTAATTGACAGTCGTATGAAGTTATAAATTTTACACAAAGGTACACAGGTAGAGTTAATTGAAATAGAGACCGTAAAACAATAATACACTATGTTGTAGTTTAACTGGGTTTATTTTTTGTGTGTTGCGATATAATCAATCTTTTGGGACACGAAAACTAATTGTTTATACAAAATGCGTTTCTCTTTTTTCTCATTCATTTTATTCTTAATTTTTTCTAATTGTTTGTATTTCAACCAAAAATGTATTTTGGCTGAAATACATACAGTCATATATGTTGTGAGACATAAAGTAGGAAAGAAACATTTCTTAAAATTAATTGTAGTTAATACTTTTCTAAATTTGTATCTCCATTATATAAAATGGGATAAAAACGTTTAACTTTAAAAATTTGCCAATTTAAAATTTAATCGCTAATAGATCACCAATAAAATTTGTTTTCCAAACGTTTTGTCTGTCGCCAGTTCAAATTGTCCAAATCTATCGACTCCAGACTGATTTTGGCACATTTGTGCACGTTGATTTTTAAGCGTGGCATTTAATTGTGGCCAATTAGCAATTTGTACGTGTTTAATTTTTGTGAAAAAGTGTATCCGTAATGTGGACAGTGTGATTTTTTACAACAAATTACGACATGCTGTAGACAAATATATAAATAGTTTTAAGACTAACAGCCTGATTATAGCACAAATGTGCCAAATCCTACATATATATGACCAATTTGACGTAGAAAAGAACAAAAAGTATGTAAAACCAATTCTGTTGTTAAATCCAGTTCAAGCATAAAGACACGCATTCCAATATGTCTGGGTGTCATTGTTGTCGGGTTCGAGAAGTTCTTCAGTTCGGCCTCATGTTCGGCGGTGAGAAGTGCTGCTCGGCTGTTACTCCTGGTTAGCAACCGAGTAATGAGCAATATATCGGGCGAGGGGCCAAGGTAGGAAATTAAACATGTGATTGAGTTTGTTCCGTGGAGGGGAGCGCTCCTGGGGGCAGTGCGTCGAAACACAGCTGATGAGCAACTACGGTTAGATGTCCAGATTAAGTAAAGTTAGATGAGTGATCAGAAACAATCTATAATAATCTCATTACAATAATATGACTACACAAACATTTTCCCATCTCTTATAATCGAAAGATGAAAGATTTTTTCACTTTTTTTAAAATAAAATACTATTGATGATATCTTGAGTATTAACTTTAGATCAACATACAACCCAAACGTATAACCTTTTCCCCTTAAAAACGTAGTTACCGATCCTCGATATTGAAGTTTGGATTGATTTGCAGTAATTGGAATACAAACTATTCTCTAGTTAAAATAGTAGTCTATTGTGATGACAATGCTAAATGCTGGTTGGCATCATAGTGTTAACCAGTTAAATACTTTATTCTGGAATACCAAAAAGAAACTATGTATACAACATATAGTCAATGTAAATTTGTAATATTTATTTTAAAGCTTAGTCAAAAGAGTTCCACATTTTTATTTTATACTTTTTTTCTTGAAAACTAAAACTTAATATTATAGAAAAACATGAGCTCTTATTCCAGTATTCAAATGTAATCTACACGTTAAAATTATTTTCAAATTGTTGTGGATTACTTTAATGAAAAAGTAAATTTTATGTCTGAATAATTTTAATTTCTGATCACTTTATCCATTTCAAAGTTCTCATAATATAAATTCTCAGGATTGAACAGAAATTGATTCCAGAATTTTTAAATAGTTATTAATTTATTAACCAGTTATTATGATGAAAGTTTCTTAGAGCCTCAATATTTTACAACATAATATTGTGAAATCATACAACTGAAATTACAAAATAGTAAAAAATTAAAAAAACAAAATATCTTGAATCTCCATACAGTATCATTTTGAATGAGAAAAGTACATTAGGTAATTGTAACGGGTTTACATAGTTCCCAGTTATCCAATATCCATCCGTGTGTTTGGAATGTCATCAGAAGCAGGAATGTTCCACAAGAACCGCCAAAACCAACGCAATATCATCTGCAAGGATCGGAACACCGACGTCGCATCGCAGTTCGACGACACCTCCAGGAATGCAGACACTCCTTCTAGAATAATAACATATACATATATTATGAAGCGGACTTTGGTTTATACGAGTCATAGAAACACAATGCGTTGTTTAAAGCTGCAGTTAGAAGTAATTTGAAGCTTATTTAAAAACAAATTAAAAGTTTCATTTAATTTGGACGTTTTGCTAGCCAACCTAGAATTTCTACCAAAGAACTCACAGGTTTCAACCTCTCTTCCAAAATTATTTTTACCGTGTACTTGTACCAGTCATAAGTGTAACACCAAACGAAATACAACATCACCCAGTATTCAGAAATCATTTGAAACCCCCCTCACTTCAGCATATTTTTATAATAAATTTATCTTTTTTATAAGTATTAGGCATTTAAAAATGTGAGAGAGCTCATTTTTCCTATAAATTACATACACAAGAGCTAGATAAATGAAATTATATTCAATCATACAAGTTCTATCAATATACAAAAATTATATATTTTTTCATAAAATAACAATGAGAATTTAAGAAAACCTTAACAGTGTCTATCACTAACACATATATCGTCTCATTATCAAGTCATAAATGCACTGTAATTAATGCATTGAACAATGGTAGTATATTTATTTTGGATAAAAATAGCAAATTTATAACTGAAAAAATATTATTTGTTTAAGAATTTCAAAAGTGCCTAAATAAGTCGATCATCCAGTATTGCTTGTAGACTACACCCGAAGTTGTAACTATAATTAATTGATTACTTTTATGGCATTATTACCTTTCCAAAAATTGATTGCCGATTTTTTAAAATTATATCAATAAGCTATATAACTTATTGACCATCTTCTCTGTCTGCTACTAGTCCCTCGAATCATTTACAAACAAATATATACATGCATTGATATTTCAAACTTTTATTTCAAAATAGCTTGATGAAATTACCAGGGATTATTCTAGGAACGAATGTAACACTCCCATTCCGAAATTGTAAAATTTTATAACAGGAAATCGAGTTTTACGCCTATAGCACAACTTTAGCCATAAAAAGCTTTCGCAGAGGCTCTTAGTTAATTAATTAAACAGACACACGTTGCCGTTGAGAGGCTTTAGGTGAAATTAAATCCCAGCTTTGCTCCGTCTAAACGTTAAAATGAATATTGTTCGGAACCCTGGCATCGATATACGTAGGCCTACTGTACGGAATGTTGTTTAATCACGAGGCAATGTTAAACCCGTGTGCCTGCTCACTAGGCCTTCAATATTCGAAATCCCTGCTAGACTATTAATATAGGTACTGAATCTATAATTACTGTGAAGTATAACACCCGACTCTATTGCAAACATATTATATTATTAGGTATTTTAACATTACAAAATACTTTTCACTCTAAATAATAGGTATGGTTTTCGATCATTTCCAAAATCAATTATATAATTATATCAAATTATAATCAAATACAACGTTTTACGTTTCAAGACTACCTTTAGCATATACCAAGCGGCCTAACCATCTCAATTCAAGAATTTCACTTTTAAGACTTGTTTTATATACGACACCATACTTCATTATCAAATTAACACAGTAAATACACAGTACAGTACCTCATAAGTAACTAGCCAAAGTACCCGTTCTTCGCACGGGCTAAAAAGGTTGAAAGGTGTAGGCTCTACTCATACATTTAAGGTATGGTTAATTAATTCTTCATCGTTTACAAAATGACAAAACAGGAGTGTCTACAACATTTCAAAGTAACATATGTCAAATATTGGGAGAGGATAAGGATTAATGTAATAGAGACAGTCGTCGGTAAAAAACTTAAAATCTACCATTCCGCTATTTCAAATAATTCACTAATTTCGATCCAGCAGTTTATCTGAAAAATTAACTTTATTTCTTCTTCTTCCCGAACTGTCAAAATATTGTGCAAACGGATGTTGTCATTAGAAAATGTAAACATTGAAACCTAGGACGGTCACGGCAGCTCTTTCTTCTTCTTCTCCTTCTTCTCGAACTGTCAAATTTTAGTATTCACAGCTGTTCACATTCAAGTAATTTTATGTTTTCATTCTCTAAAAATGTAAACATTGAAACTTAGGAAGTTCACAGGGCGTAGCCCGATAGGATTTTAAGGAAATGAATATGCCTATGTGTTGCATGAGTTTAAGATCTACCTTTGCCTAAAATTTCAAACCGGTCGGTTCAGTATTTTTCGCATTCACTTGCCACAACAAACCCACAAACCCACAAACAAACATAAAGAAACCACCTCTTCTTTATAATATTATAGATTATTTAGCCTCATATTCGTTGTTATTATAACGACATGAGTATTGTACGGTACATCAGTATCATAGGCTATGTGCATGTGTGTCCCCGCACCGCAGACATACACACACCAGTACCTCTCGTGTGTCATTCCCGACACACAAAAAGACTTTTGTTAGAGTCATATAGAGGTTCGATTGTTGCCAACACAAACATCCCCTCTGCCGTCGCCTGGGACTCGATGAGTAATTAAATGTCATCAGTTGGTTTGTGTCGCCACTGCGCTCACCACTTGATTCCGCCCTTTAATCTACTTTACCTTTCCTTTCACCTTTCAATTTGGAGTTTTGTTTCCCTGAAATTCAGAAATTTTTCAATCTTGAGTTTTAATATTTTTGTATTGAGCAGTACACCCTCTTTATTTTATTTATCCACGTACATATCGAATGCTAATTGTTTAAGGATCCAGCTTAAATATGTTACTGTACATACTATTTAAAATGGAATAGTCATGTAATAAAGAAAGGCTGATATTAATTAGACAACAGGGTTGATTTTAGCGAATTTATATATATATATATAAATAATTATCATGTTATTCGACAGATTTTGATAAAACTTGTCATATATTATTATTATATTTTTTATTTGGAAATTCGCTGAGTTCGCATTTCTGCGGCGACGGGGATATTTTTCATTTTATAAATACTGTATTTAATTTTATTTAGCTATGGTGCACCTGACAGCCTGCTGTCACTGAAAACATAGGCCTATAATGGAGAATGCAGCCGTCAGGTCAGCCTTTCTTATCTATTACATAATTTAATGTAGCTATGGTCACATGCTGTGACTCTCTCATAGGCACGTTTGAAACATAATAATTATATCAATATTGATTTTATTTTAAATGAACATATTCATAATATGAGAAAAATCTCTGCAAATAATTTAGTTTGAAACAGCTGAATACAACTGAAAACTCATTCCAAACAATTTGATTATATTCATCAACAAAATTGAGCGAATTCCTTATTGCTGTTGAACCGATACGTACAGGGTGTTGTGGCTTATGTGTTCACGTTCGTGGTGAAGTGTAGGTCTTATAGAAGTGAGGTTAGCGAGGAAGAGTGTACTTTGGTGTTCGTGATCCGGAACTAAAATGTTGGCCCATGAATGTTTATGGTAACGAGCATGCATAAGGGCATTTCAGAGAATCTTTATGTTACACTACCTCTTAAGGATTCCTTGACAACGAACCTACACATACTGTATCTACTAAATATAACCAAGCCAACTCCATGTTAACATAGCACCAACAATTCCTAACGATTCTTAACGTTAATCATAGACATGCTTTATCGTGTTACTATGGAAATTTCTAAATCTAAAAATATTTAAGTAAATTGATAGGTTTTCCTCAATGGCATTGGACAGTAACTCATGATGAACAACTCCTATGGAATTTATGTGGAACTGAAGTATTTAACCAATCATCAACAGTGAGTGTACCTGGGCCGCTTAACTTGGTGTGAGCATGCCTACTCGTTATAAGAGCCATTAACTACCGCAAGTTATGCATAGAGAGTATTGAACCTCTGTGTGGAGGCATTGAAATTGTAAACAATTGTAAAGATACAATTAGTCCTGATTGTGACGTGTACCTGGTGCCGCATACCTAGTCTGTGGTCTATGAGATAGTCCGGTTGGCCGGTGACTGGTGACTAGTGACTAGTGACTGGTGACTAGTGACCACCACAGCACGCAGCTTCTGTTCGCATACCTAGTCTGTGGTCTATGAGATAGTCCGGTTGGCCGGTGGCCGGTGACTGGTGACTGGTGACTGGTGACTAGTGACCACCACAGCACGCAGCTCCTTTTCGCATACCTAGTCTGTGGTCTATGAGATAGTCCGGTTGGCCGGTGGCCGGTGGCCGGTGACTGGTGACTGGTGACTAGTGACCACTACAGCACGCAGCTTCTGTTCGCATACCTAGTCTGTGGTCTATGAGATAGTCCGGTTGGCCGGTGGCCGGTGGCCGGTGGCCGGTGGTCGGTGACTGGTGACTGGTGACTAGTGACCACCACAGCACGCAGCTTCTGTTCGCATACCTAGTCTGTGGTCTATGAGATAGTCCGGTTGGCCGGTGACTGGTGACTGGTGACTAGTGACTGGTGACTAGTGACCACCACAGCACGCAGCTTCTGTTCGCATACCTAATCTGTGGTCTATGAGATAGTCCGGTTGGCCGGTGGCCGGTGACTGGTGACTGGTGACTGGTGACTAGTGACCACCACAGCACGCAGCTTCTGCTCGCATACCTAGTCTGTGGTCTATGAGATAGTTTGGTTGGCCGGTGGCCGGTGACTGGTGACTGGTGACTAGTGACCACCACAGCACGCAGCTCCTTTTCGCATACCTAGTCTGTGGTCTATGAGATAGTCCGGTTGGCCGGTGGCCGGTGACTGGTGACTGGTGACTGGTGACTAGTGACCACCACAGCACGCAGCTTCTGTTCGCATACCTAGTCTGTGGTCTATGAGATAGTCCGGTTGGCCGGTGGCCGGTGGCCGGTGACTGGTGACTGGTGACTAGTGACCACCACAGCACGCAGCTTCTGTTCGCATACCTAGTCTGTGGTCTATGAGATAGTCCGGTTGGCCGGTGGCCGGTGGCCGGTGACTGGTGACTGGTGACTGGTGACTAGTGACCACCACAGCACGCAGCTTCTGTTCGCATACCTAGTCTGTGGTCTATGAGATAGTCCGGTTGGCCGGTGGCCGGTGACTGGTGACTGGTGACTGGTGACTAGTGACCACCACAGCACGCAGCTCCTTTTCGCATACCTAGTCTGTGGTCTATGAGATAGTCCGGTTGGCCGGTGGCCGGTGGCCGGTGGTCGGTGACTGGTGACTGGTGACTAGTGACCACCACAGCACGCAGCTTCTGTTCGCATACCTAGTCTGTGGTCTATGAGATAGTCCGGTTGGCCGGTGGCCGGTGGCCGGTGACTGGTGACTGGTGACTGGTGACTAGTGACCACCACAGCACGCAGCTTCTGTTCGCATACCTAGTCTGTGGTCTATGAGATAGTTCGGTTGGCCGGTGGCCGGTGGCCGGTGGCCGGTGACTGGTGACTGGTGACTGGTGACTGGTGACTAGTGACCACCACAGCACGCAGCTCCTTTTCGCATACCTAGTCTGAGGTCTATGAGATAGTCCGGTTGGCCGGTGGCCGGTGGTCGGTTACTGGTGACTGGTGACTAGTGACCACCACAGCACGCAGCTTCTGTTCGCATACCTAGTCTGTGGTCTATGAGATAGTCCGGTTGGCCGGTGGCCGTTGGCCGGTGGCCGTTGGCCGGTGACTGGTGACTGGTGACTAGTGACCACCACAGCACGCAGCTTCTGTTCGCATACCTAGTCTGTGGTCTATGAGAAAGTCCGGTTGGCCGGTGACTGGTGACTGGTGACTGGTGACTAGTGACCACCACATCACGCAGCTTCTGTTCGAATACCTAGTCTGTGGTCTATGAGATAGTCCGGTTGGCCGGTGGACGGTGACTGGTGACTGGTGACTGGTGACTAGTGACCACCACAGCACGCAGCTCCTTTTCGCATACCTAGTCTGAGGTCTATGAGATAGTCCGGTTGGCCGGTGGCCGGTGGTCGGTGACTGGTGACTGGTGACTAGTGACCACCACAGCACGCAGCTTCTGTTCGCATACCTAATCTGTGGTCTATGAGATAGTCCGGTTGGCCGGTGGCCGGTGGCCGGTGACTGGTGACTGGTGACTAGTGACCACCACAGCACGCAGCTTCTGTTCGCATACCTAGTCTGTGGTCTATGAGATAGTCCGGTTGGCCGGTGGCCGGTGGCCGGTGACTGGTGACTGGTGACTAGTGACCACCACAGCACGTAGCTTCTGTTCGCATACCTAATCTGTGGTCTATGAGATAGTCCGGTTGGCCGGTGGCCGGTGGCCGGTGACTGGTGACTGGTGACTAGTGACCACCACATCACGCAGCTTCTGTTCGAATACCTAGTCTGTGGTCTATGAGATAGTCCGGTTGGCCGGTGGCCGGTGGCCGGTGACTGGTGACTGGTGACTAGTGACCACCACAGCACGCAGCTCCTTTTCGCATACCTAGTCTGAGGTCTATGAGATAGTCCGGTTGGCCGGTGGCCGGTGACTGGTGACTGGTGACTAGTGACACCACAGCACGCAGCTTCTGTTCGATAACTGTGGTCTATGAGATAGTTTGGCCGGTTTTGACTGGTTATTACTAGTGACCACCACAGCACGTAGCTTCTGTTCGAAAGATTGCTGGTTATTCTACAAATTGTTAATATGATTCAAATCAAAAGGAGTAATATCAATATATAGACTAAAATAATATTACACGGTTTGATCTAGGACTTCTCTCCATGACTATGGAATAAAATGTATTTAAACAACTATTTTTATTGTATTTTCTAAATAAAATGTGCGTCATAGATAAGCTATGATACGCTTAGTAGCTATGTAAACATGATAAATAATTTGATGAGCTATAAAAATGAATATTCTTTCACACCTACATTGAACTTGCATACAAAAATTTACATTCTAATTTATATAAGCCAACGTTCTTCGACAAGAATTTCCCTCATTTTCCGTCAAATTGTGACTAATATGTCTCAAAGTTATATATCTATAATGCTCAGTATTTCAAGTATCATTAAATTTGTTTTATTTTTCATGGAAAAACAATTTTTAGTAGTTAGTAAACTATTTGAAACATTTTAAAAATAACTATCAACTATTATTAGATCAATCTTCAAGTATATTGTTGCCTTTGAATCATATTACAGAAGGATAATATGTAGCTTTCGGTTGGTTTAATGAGATGGAAATTTGATTTTAAACTTTTTTATCTAGCATAGATTTGTTGCAACCGGATATTTTAAAAAGGTGATGCAATAAAGATAAAAAGATCAGATAATAATATTTTTAAAAATATTTTCTTAGTGTTAATATGAAAGTACGTTAAGGCTTGGAAGGTCGTTTTCCTGGAGTAATGAGGCCGCGCCAGGGGTTAGCGACCAGCTTATTCCCGATAATGGCCTCTTCACCTTTCATAATTTAATTATTTTGAGTAACTTCCTTTAATATCTAGTTACTAGAAAAGATTGTCTCATTCCCTTTATAAATAATGTGCTACAAGCTGTCATTATTTAGTTCTTCCATCGTTTTTCTTCGAGTGTCTTTTAACAATGGCATAGTTTTTGGCATGGTTAACAACTTCACTAAAAAGCGATGACAGAACGAAACATACACATGTATGCCCCCCTTAGCTCTGTAGAGGGGTAATGGAAATCCGTCATACCATAATGAAATGGATGTGATGTCAATGAAATAATGATTTATTCCTCGTTACAATATTTTTTAAACAGATTTATTTCACACAATTAAGGTTAACAATTGATTTCATATGTCAAAATTACATCTGATTACATTTAACAGTTATCATAGTAGACTTATATATAATAAACACAATGTTGCTTTTACTGTGAAACAAGTGATTCATCCCCTAGGTATACGCTCGTGTGGGATGAACTTCTCAAAATTTAATATAATAACTCACTCAGAGAGATAGGACCGTTGCACACTCAAATAAACGTAACTTAGGTTCTTAAACAAAATCAAACACTACTTATTACGGACCAAAGTATACAGGAGATAAGAGAAATATAAATCCTAGAAAAACTATTTTGTGAACAGGGAAAATTATAAATGTAAAATTCTTTTCACATATAAACAAGGAGACGTACTAAAAGGTTTACATAACAAATACTTATTCCAAAATATTTATATAATACTGTATTTAAAAGCTATGCCATAATTTTCAAAAGTGGTTCACAATCCCTCACAGACATTAAGTAAGTCTTTAAAGCTTTTAAAAATACAGATAAAGGTTCTAAGCTTATAAGTTTACAAGAAATTAAATTGTACAATCTAGGAGCATTAAAATTAAAGAAATTTTGAAACATGGTCAAATTTGATTTTGGAACTGGCACAAGCAATTTCTTAAAATCATAAATGGCATTCCTGGTGAACCTATCATTTGAACTCCACATATAGAAAAATTTCAAAACGTTATATATATAAAGTTTCTGATCGGTAGAATCTTAAGACATTGAAATGAAGGTCATGAATGGTCAGTTTTACTAGAGTTAGTTATTAATCGAATGAAAAGCTTTTGAAAAGTAATGAGAGGATATAACGTTGAGACATAGGTGCCTCCACAGCATACAAGTCCATATCCTATTCGCGAGTTAATTAAAGCATGGTAAGTGCTAACAATTACTTTAGGGGGACTTACATCACCCAAGAGGTAAAAAATCCTTATTCCTTTACGATTTTTTCAGTCTAGTTACATGGCTTTTCCATTTTTATATAAGGAACATATTTCTTTATAAATTAAATGGTTATAAGGACAGCTGTTTAGAGGATATGAAAACATTCTTTTTAGTCATATCTATGATCTAAGCTATTTTCAAAGGGAATTAAATACATTTTTCAGATGGAAACAACTTATCACAAAACATATCATGGCATTGTTTATATAATGTTAAATAAATCAGATATTTACAAATAATCAATAGGCCATAATCACCTTGTTTAATTCACTATGAAATTGGTTATAGAATGTAAATGAATAATAATTCTGTAATTACTTTATAAATACCTGTAATTACATTCTGTAAATACCAAGAAATTACTTTAAATTATTTTATTTTTATCAACAAAAATATAGGAAAAGTATTTTCTTTTAAATCTTTTCTAAAAATTTGGAATCAAATTTTTATTGGTATGAAAAAGTAGTAATGTTTTTATATATGTGTACCATTACAGTCACATATGATTTTTATAATCAAAATTTCTTAGTTCTGGTTTCCGCTTCTTTCCGGCCACTCGGTAGGCCTACGTCAACCGAAGCAATACTGTGGCCACGTGATGGACAGTTGAGGGTTTTTTCAATTAAAAATAGTATTATTTATTACTGACTTTGGGTTGTGTAGACAAATCAGCTGTTCTAATCACTGTTCAGCTGTCACGATGGAAACCAATTATTGTAATTTTTCGTTTGTCAACCCACTAGTTGAAATGTAACACCATTTGTTAATACAACTTATATTTTGTTATTACCTTACCTTATTACCTTTCAGTTATTTTTTATATTTTATATGAGATACTAATGTGCATAGTGCATAGTTACAACATGCAATCTCCATTGGGTGTAAAATGTGTATCAATATGAACAGATATTTGAATTTTTTACTATAATTAATGTTACTTTAGTGTAGTAAATAATTCCCTAAATGTTAGTTAAACTCATCAACACAACTCCCAAAGAGTTGTATCTCGCAGACTGACGAATCTGTAATTTACAGTTAGCGCGTTTAAAGATTTACTTATGGTGACTTTGAAAACTACAATTTTACGTCTAGTATGCGTATAACCTTAAATGTCTAAACAAAATTAAAGGTTAGTAAATACTAACATACAGTATTACGAGTGAAAAGTTTAAATTTAACAGATTCACTCGTAATACTGTATTCTCAAAATACTCTTAACAGTATTTTTATATGATTTTCCAGAGTATTGTACTAGGTAACATAAACCTCTGATTTGGTTGTTTTATCGAATTTCCCATAGAGAAGAAGCTATTACCGTAGTTCCCATGGTAATACTTAGGCCCAGGACCATGTTCTATATATATATATATATATGTGTGTGTATGTGTGTGTGTGTGTGTGTGTGTGTGTGTGTGTGTGTGTGTGTGTGTGTGTGTGTGTGTGTGTGTGTGTGTGTGTGTGTGTGTGTGTGTGTGTGTGTGTGTGTGTGTGTGTGTGTGTGTCGTCAAAATGGTCCGAACTTGACCAAATTTATTAAAGACGTGTATTCCTACATGTGTTCGGACAAGTTCGTAATCCAGACATATCGGTCAATGCGAACGGGTAGTTGGGGGAGGGTTGTACTCAAAACGCAAAAAATTGTGTTAAAAGATTTTTGAATTTTATCTTTCACCATAAAAATCTGTTTGAAAACTACACAATTTAGTTTTTTTAAAGTTTTGCTCTATCTCCAACGGTTACCCAGGTATAACAAATCTAAACACAGTAAGTTGTATTTTGTGGCTCCAATGATAATCTTATGGAGGATAAGGAAAAATTTATATTTTACTTAACAATGTATATTTTTATGATGAAACCTGATATTTAGCTTCATGTGGTTGAGATCCATACGTTTATGCTTAAAAATCCTTTATGTGTTTAATAATAAACACTCATTTATTTATGGACAGATGATTATAAAACTTAGTATATGGTCAAAATATTTCTTATGTTGTAATATTAAGATTATTTATATTAAGATATTTTATTGTAGAAATGCCTACTTTCAGCGTTCCTCACAGCAGAAAATCTGCATATCCTTTCCCATGTTAAACTTATTGGAGGATAGGCAAATAATTCTCATGTTTATCGACAGATTTTGATAAAGCTTGTCATTTATTGTCATTATATTTTAGATTTGGAAATTCGCTGTGTACTCAGGTTTGCTGCGACGGAGGTATATTTGTTATTGCTATCATACTATAGGAATATCGCTTCTATTGCCATAAATATTCCAATGGGTTGACACAAATTCATTGTGTGCTACAACTTAGTATTCATGCATAGGCTATATGCGCATTGGCATAGCATTATCAAGTGAAGTAATAATCCTACATATTTATATCAAAGTAAAATTCTTTTACCAAATGATAAAATAAAAAATATTAACAGAAAGATTAATTACTTTGGTTTATTTTTGAAGATCTCATGTTAGATGTCTGAGACCGATTGACATCCAAACAAACCTTTAAGGACGAGTTCTTCTTAACTTATTTGTTTTAAAATGTTATGAATTTGTTATCGATACAACTGTGTATGACCCCACCATTCTTTAATGTCTAATAGTATATTTTCCCACTACTAAGCATTTATTAAAATCATAGTGCTGTATTTCCACAAATATATTTAATCAAACCTTAACACCTATTATAACAACATCGGACACTCATATAAAGGTAAATCAGTATCTTTAATGTACCGGTCGTCGAATATCAACGCATGCATGTATGTATCTGGATGCTGCTTTTAGTCTTGCATGTAGGAAATTAAAGTGTGATTGAGTCTGCAATATAGATAGACTGTCATGTCAAACACGACTTATACGCGCAACTGCCACAACATGACCGCCTGAAACTGTAAACGTCCATGTATTCCGTATGACGATGATACGATTCTTTAAGTGTAATAAATCAAATTTAATATCAATTATAAACTTTATATATATATATTATAAAATGAAGACACTACCCTACTGAGAGACCCGTTTCTGGGCAAATCGATGGTGATGTAGCCGATTCTAAGTTACTGGGACACTGTTGTCATCAAGACTAGGGTTGAGTCACCCACGCCCTTCTCTCAGGGGCCCGGGGAAGTTGATTTACACAGCCAAATAAGGGGGGAAGAATGAATTATGTCACACTCTTTCCCGCGTGACTTATCAATCACTAAAAATCTAAACTAGCTTAGTGAAAAACAAAAGATAAAACAAAATGCAAATGATTCAGGTTTCATAGGAAATTATTTTGTTACTGTTAGGGATTGAACTTTGATCACAGATGATCAGCTCCACGTAGAATTGTCATTATTTCCTTATTTTTTCAACCGCGACATGCAGCCCCTACACTGCTACAAGACACCCCTTGTAACAAGCCCATCAGTATTCCTGGCGTGAAGAGGAAACCTTCCCTTAAATGGCGTCCCGAATGAGGTTCAAAGTTTTGTCACAAAACAGGTGTTTAACGAACCATCCTACGACACCTGGTGGCGAAGCGGCAAACGACAAACGACTTTATGTGGTACGTGTAAGGCACACCAACTATATTCCAAGTTGGTAGGTTTTAGATACTACTCTAGCCTGCAGAATCATCCGGTCACTCACACTCGCATGCTCGAGCCATGAAATGTTGTTAGTATTCCATATATTTCTTGGTTGAGAATGTCACCTTAACATCTGCAAAAGTCGAAAACCTGTGAGAGTCAGGTTGCAAATGTCACCAATCAGGTTGAGGATGTCACCCGAACACCTGCGAGAGTCAGGTTGCAAATGTCACCAATCAGGTTGAGGATGTCACCCGAACACCTGTGAGAGTCAGGTTGCAAATGTCACCAATCAGGTTTAAATGTCACCTGAACACCTGTGAGAGTCAGGTTGCAAATGGCACCAATCAGGTTGAGGATGTCACGCAAACACCTGCGAGAGTCAGGTTGCAAATGTCACCAATCAGGTTGAGGATGTCACCCGAACACATTCGACAGTCAGGTTGAGGATGTCACCCGAACATCTGCGAGAGTCAAGTTCAAAACGTCACCAATCAGGTTGAGGATGTCACCCGAACACCAGCGAGAGTCAAGTTGAAAACGTCACCAATCAGGTTGATGATGTCACCCGAACATCTGCGATAGTCAAGTTGAAAATGTCACCAATCAGGTTGATGATGACACCCGAACATCTGCGAGAGTCAAGTTGAAAACATCACCAATCAGGTTAAGGATGTCACCCGAACACCAGCGAGAGTCAAGTTAAAAACGTCACCAATCAGGTTGATGATGTCACCTGAACATCTGCGAGAGTCAGATTGTGAATGTCTCCAGTCAGGTTGAAGATGTCACCCAAACACCTACGACAGTCAGATTGTGAATGTGGCCGATCAGGTTGATGATGTCACCCGAACATCTGCGAGAGTCAGGTTGAAAATGTCACCAATCATGTTGAGGATGTCACCCGAACGTCTACGAGAGTCAAGTTGAAAACGTCACCAATCAGGTTGAGGATGTCACCCGAACACCTACGACAGTCAGATTGTGAATGTAGCCAGTCAGATTGAAGATGTCACCCGAACACCTACGACAGTCAGCTTGTGAATGTGGCCAGTCAGGTTGAGGATGTCACCCAAACACCTACGACAGTTAGATTGTGAATGTCGCCAGTCAGGTTGAGGATGTCACCCGAACACCTACGACAGTCAGATTGTGAATGTGGCCAGTCACATTGAGGATGTCACCTGAAAACCTACGACAGTCAGATTGTGAATGTCACCAGTCAGGTTGAGGATGTCACCCGAACACCTACGACAGTCAGATTGTGAATGTCGCCAGTCAGGTTGAGGATGTCACCCAAACACCTTCGACAGTCAGATTGTGAATGTCGTCAGTCAGGTTGAGTATGTCAACCGAACACCTACGACAGTCAGATTGTTAATGTCGCCAGTCAGATTGAGGATGTCGCCAGTCAGGTTGAGGATGTCACCCGAACACCTCCGACAGTCAGATTGTGAATGTCTCCAGTCATGTTGAGGATGTCACCCGAACACCTACGACAGTCAGATTGTGAATGTCTCCAGTAAGGTTGAGGATGTCACCCAAACACCTACGACAGTCAGATTGTGAATGTCGCCAGTCAGGTTGAGGATGTCACCCGACCACCTGCGAGAGTCAGGTTGAGACAAACAATTTTACTATAATCAAGGCCATTTTATCAAAAGTTAGTTAAATTTATAGAGATTACTTGCCGTACAATATACATACACAATGCTTTTATAGCTCTCTGTAGGGTCGTTGTCGAGATTGCCGCCTGTTAGACACATGTTAACAGTACTTAAGGTGAGGTACTTTAAGAAGCAGTTTCTTGACTGTCTGAAGTCAAATTACTTACATTACATTATAGTCAATAACTTTACCCTGAAGGGTGTCAGAGAAAGTGCATTATACGATTTTTTGGATAGTGCGGTAATAAATAATATGTTTAACATTTTTGGGGACTACGTATTCAGGAAGTATAATTAGTAAAAAAAATACAATCCTTTAAAATATTGACTTTGGTAATGGTTGGTAGATAAGGACAGGATTATGTGAAACAACGTAAAAATAGAACTTAAAGCAAAGAGTATGTGATTTGTATACCTCATATAATACTGTAAAACCCCAAATAAACTATATATATG
Source organism: Nephotettix cincticeps (assembly GCA_023375725.1). NCBI lineage: Eukaryota > Metazoa > Arthropoda > Insecta > Hemiptera > Cicadellidae > Nephotettix > Nephotettix cincticeps. The sequence continues at coordinate 60,801,611 of CM041791.1, read as the reverse complement.
TATAAAGTAACAAAGTGTTAGGCCTAAAAATTAAAATTGATGACTACATTTTTTAAACAAATTACGAGTTTTATTATTTGGAACTCAGTTAAAACTTGATTTAACTAGCAATTCAACAAACAACAACCAAATTAAAAAAGGGTTAAAAGTATTACCAAAAGGATATCTACAACACAATCAACGTTTCAACTTTGCTCTTGAGGGTGAAATTTCCAAAAACATAAATACAGTAGATATATGCAAAAAATAAACAAGTGTTAAAAATAATTCGTATATGTATCACTCAAAACTCACAATTCAATTATTACATCAACATTTTAACTCGTCCTGTGATGATTACCCTGGGGTGACATTCAAATATACCTAGTGCTGAGGTTCTGTTGTCTGAAGGGAGCCATGATCATGACCTTCCGTAGTCCCCTCGCGTTGAGCCGTGCTGTAATTGATCCATTGTCGTCTGCAATGGTCGATGCACCGGCACGTGTCTGTCAAAGGACTTCCTCTTGACTGCTGTTCCAAACATTGACCACCCTCACATCCTCACTCGTATAAATTAAGTTAGTTTTATTGTCCATAAGCCATTTTAAACTATACACACTCAATATTCATCCTACTCTAAATCCATACATGAAATACATTTCGTTACTAGTCCGGAAAAGCGATCATTGCCAGTGGTTAGATCGTGTTTCCAACGAGTACTAAGCGATTTCTTGAGCAATAAGGTGACTGATATTTTACTTATACTTTACTTACTTTTTATACTTTTAACTGAAATGGTGACCTACCCAGGTAGGTATTTTAAGCCAAGTATGGATGAGGAATGAATGTAGGATGATTTTGGCGCGATCTTGTAGTCTTTTTACTGACTAAGACTGACATGTTCCTTAGACAGGACTGTTAATTAATAGCCCAACAGCCGATGACAACTAATGGACCTACAGTTTAACGTGGAATCCGAACCACGGTCTCTGAATTACGAATTGGTCTAATTATGAGGATGGTTTTATGCGGATTAACGAAGTATTCAATAGTGCGGACGTTTATCAACACAAGAAAACACCACATCCACCGACCATCTCTCACAACTATCCACAATTCGTGACCTCCAAGTAGCTGGATTACGGGACGACGCCACCGTCCCAGTCATAATAATGAAGGGGACGCTGGTCGAAGTCCTATTAATGATGTGTCAACAACGAAAACCAGCTGTAGAGTCGTATTTGTAACCTTTTACTTCTTTTTGATAGCCTAACTCGGTTGGATCTATAAAACACAATAGAGATATTTCAAAAAATACCCCGGTAGTGCAGACCTGCACAAGTGAGTTTCCTTTGATTTAGGAATTATTTGTGTACTTTCTCTCTTAGTTAAATAAAAAACTACATCCTTAAATAAATCTATGTCATATTAAACATTTCTAAATATAATTTAAAATTTATTGTTTCAGTCAATCATGTTTCAATCAATATTCATTCAATCAATCATCAATTTATTGTTTTATTTAATTTCTTAAACTATTAAGAGAAAATAAATTATATTAATTGTTAGACATTTTTGGGGGACTAGGCCCACCCTCCCCCTTGGAAATACCAAACTTTTTAAGTGGCTTTTGTTGCTGATGTGATTTTACACTGCCCAGCAAAAGCGTTTTATGGTAAACGGTTGAGACATAAGGAAGAAATTTATTTTTTAATGTTCTCCATAAGAATAAAATTGGGCGCTCTCAGGCAACATATTGCGTTTACCAAGGTCATTAAATTGAAATTTTCTCTGAAACCATTAATCATAAATAAATGACTCAGTATACTAATTTGTTTAGTGTAAAGCCAGTTTTACTGGGGACGGTTAAATTATATTTTAAATAGTTTTTTGCCATAAAATTAAAAAAATTTACATTCTAAAGCTCACAACTTATGAATCATTTGTTTTACAGACATGCGAGTGGCGTCACATTATTTGGGAGGTTAAAAGCTATAAACCATTGAATTTTAATCAAAATCATCAGAGTAGATTTTTATAATTTTGTATGTTTACCTTTTTAGAGCTAAAGGGGTAAACTATCCTTAGAAAAAAATATTTAAAAAAAATGTTTGGAGATATAGCCAAAGTGCACCCGTGTACCTAATTTAATACAAACCGGACGATCAGTGTACCCCCGGGGTTTGTAGGCAAACGGACAAACAGACTGACTGTTATCATACAAAAATCAATTTTTGATTCAGGGAGCCTCAAAACGGATATATCCACTCTCAACCCAAATTCAAAATGAAAACAATACGTCCTCCATATACTATATATAGTGGGAGAAAATAAAAACTTGGTTTCGGGTCAAGGTCTTGTCATGAACACTACTGTATCCTACTGTTTCGGGTCAAGGTCTTGTCATGAACACTACTGTATCCTACTGTTTCGGGTCAAGGTCTTGTCATGAACACTACTGTATCCTACTGTTTCGGGTCAAGGTCTTGTCATGAACACTACTGTATCCTACTGTTTCGGGTCAAGGTCTTGTCATGAACACTACTGTATCCTACTGTTTCGGGTCAAGGTCTTGTCATGAACACTACTGTATCCTACTGTTTCCTAAAGGGAATCCGCTCAAATGATATGAAAAGAACTTTCTGGAAGAAATATACTTCGACATTTTAAATGTTATTTACTTATTGTTGATGTTATTTTTTTATGTGTGTTTTGTATACTTAGTATTCATTTTCATTCTGCCGTTAACATTCTTGAAGTCAATCATGTATTTTTAATTTATATTGATAGATTCTAATAAAATCAACAGGTGACTATTTCTCGAATTAAAACCACTATTTAACTCAAATCATATCTTCATGTATATTTATAGGTACTATAATCGAACGCTATATTATATTTCTATCATTTATTATAATTTAAGTATTATTTTTTTTTAACATTCATATTTTTGTGCGTAAATATAGATTAATGAACAAATAGTTTTTATACATCTAAAAATAATACTTGTAAGTAAATAAAGGTACTACTTACCTTTATATTTACTTAAATAATACTTTATTGCAACTGATATTCTCCTTGTGCATTAGTAAAAATATTTTGAAATACCGGTACGGAACTTCTCCTCTGAACTAGTTCGGTTGCTAGCTTAACAAACCCGAATCGTTCCGAACAGTGATAATTCACTACAACTTTCCCGCTGATGCGTTATTTATGTTGTTGCTAAACTTTAGAAATTTCCTCTGAGGGAAATTGACTTAATTTAGAGAAGCGTTTGTGTAATGTGTACACTACCACTGCCGACAAACGAACTTGTGTCTGGAGATCGCCCTCCAAGTTTCTACCAACCTAAATATTTTTTTCAACCTAATACAAATTTTTATTTGTTTTATTTTGTGTAAGAAACCATTTTACTAATGAATTGATACACAAATCATGATCCTAGGTTATACCTTTTTAAAAAATTGGATTGCTATTTTGGCCAGTGGAAAATGTGCCATGTTTAGAAAGCTTGTTTTTAGCTAAACCATTCAAATCGACCCGATTAATAAACTACTCATTTTAATAATTGATGATTTAAAATAAAAAACACACTCTTTTCTTTTCTAATTGATTCTACTCTTAGGTCCTAGATTCTAGGTCGCTGTTTTACAATTCTAAAATAGTTGATAAATCAATCCTATTCTTGTTTATGTCAGTGCATTTTAGTAGGTCCAATCTAAATTAAACCTATAAACAGGTCAATATAAGACAGATTATTTATATAAATCTACCATGCCTATGATTAAAGTTATTTAATTTTTTTAAACCATTTGTATGATAACTAAACTCTATCTTCAAAGATTCTTGGTACAAAGATTGTCAGATTTTGTTGTTTAGAATACCAAAAACTATAAGCAATAAAAATGTCTTATATTTTATAAACGAAACCCTAGACTCATAAGCGTATCTGCTTGAAAACAAATTGGTGAAAAGCCCTATTTAATAGTTATAAACCTGCTCATCATAGCTTATTTGATCTCCATCATAGCTTATTTGATCGACTGGAAATAATGAATAAGAAGGCAGAGAGCTGAGGTTGGCGAAGATGAGTTGCAGAGAACGCTCGCAGTCGGTCGCGTGATCTTCTCATTAGGCTTTGTGATTCATCTCATAATCCCCCACAGGACCCGGTCCCCGTGGGGTGGAGGGTGGGGTGATAGCTATTAAACAGCCGATAACGCCACTACGTTTGAAGTAGGATTTAATATCTGGCGAACGACAACGTCTGCCAGGTCACTGGAGGACTGTGGACTGTGGACTAAGGAGCCGCGATCGACACATGTTCTTTCGAGCAATATTTTAGTTGTGCTTACTTTCTGCAAATATGTATTGGGGAAGGTGGATGTGGAGGTTAAATAAGGAATAGAGAAAAAATTAAATGTATAATCCAATTTTGCCAAATCGAGCTGGCTAACAGGAGTAATATCAATGTTTTACTTTTAAACACTTTTATTGTCTAATTACACACAGTACTTCCTTGTTAGACCTATCTTGCATCTGGTATATTAACAAACAAGCATTGAAAACTAAAGTTAGGAAAATTAAAAAGCATATTACTTTAATAAGTTACGTAAAATAACAGTTTAACAAATAAGAGCAGTTCATTTATATGTTTCTTTGATAACATTAATAATTATTACTGACAATAAAAATAATTGAAAGGAGAATTTATAAAATAAGTTTGACTTACATTTACTACGAGATTTTGATTCTTGGATGCCAGATCAAAAAATGAAAATTCTAACGGTAATGGATTTGAACTGTGAAAAAAGGGCTCCCACTGCTGCAGTTGATTGAATAGTCGCTAAAATTATTCATTTATTTCAGTCCAAAAAATCATCTTCCAAAACCACTACAAATATTTAGTTTAATTACTTACTTATTATTTGATCGTATCTATGAATATATCACATATTAAAAGTAATATTTTTATAACCATGACTTAAAAGTTTACTTAACACTAACAATGTAACGACTGTAACAACTATAAACGTTTGTTGCATGCAGTTATAAATTGTTATATATTAAATTATAATATCTTGTTTGATGTACAGTGGATTGTTTTGTGAAAAAGAATTTTAAATCCAATTTCAGCGGGTCGTCTGCAGACAGCGAGAAGGTGCCTGGGGCCGCTAGCCCTGCCAATACCACGAGGTGCTGTCAGTCAGTCAGGCAGTTCGGCGAACCTTTATACATATTCACTTCATCTATTGTGAATTGAGCCAATGCAATGAATGAAAATATTTTATCTCGATATTTATTATTTTCTGAAACACGCTTTTTAAAAGTTGACTTAAAATCAAAGTACTAAACCGTACTAAAACCCTAAAACCCAAGAGAGAGGGAAATCTTCATGGACTCTGGAGATATGCAGGGGAGAGTGGGACCTTCATGGACCGAGGATATATGCAGGAGAGAGGGAAATCTTCATGGACCAAGGAGATATGCAGGGGAGAGGGGAATCTTCATAGACCGAGGATATATGCAGGAGAGAGGGAAATCTTCATGGACCAAGGAGATATGCAGGGGAGAGGGGAATCTTCATAGACCGAGGATATATGCAGGAGAGAGGGAAATCTTCATGGACCGAGGATATATGCAGGGGAGAGGGGAATCTTCATAGACCGAGGATATATGCAGGAGAGAGGGAAATCTTCATGGACCAAGGAGATATGCAGGGGAGAGGGGAATCTTCTTGGACCGAGGATATATGCAGGGAAGAGGAGAATCTTCATGGACCGAGGATATATGCAGGGGAGGGGGAATCTGCATGGACCGAGAATATATGCAGGGGAGAGGGGGATCTTCATGGACCGAGGATATATGCAGGGGAGGGTGAATCTTCATGGACATCTTCATGTTTATCAGATTTGGATGATGACAATTTTTAACAATGAACTCGAAAAATACACTTCCGATGCCCCAAATGTAATAAATATCTTTGTAGATAGATTCATGTGTAGGCCCACACAGATTATACAGTAAGAAACTGTTTCATCATCTTCCATGTAAAGGAGTGAGAAAGGTGATGAGAAACAAACATTCTAGAGTGATTGAACAGAGTATTCAAACTTTTTACTTGGGAAAAAGTGAAAATTATGACAAAACTTATATAAATTCTAACTTCTTTATAATTTCTATCCAATTAGTTTTGGCAGGGATCCAATTAGTTAATTAGGAGTCCGGCAAAATAATGCAGGACAGTTCCAGTAAACAACTGTGTTCAGCAAACACACAGGAGTTTCATTGAAATAAAGTAGTATGATGTGAAATTACTTTAAAGTAAATATAAATAATAGCAGTACAATGAGTATAGTATATTCAGGGGAATGCGTTTGCAGATCCTACACGCGAAGGCGTACCGTGCTCCTAGGACGAGGATATGCCAGATGATGGATAAGCATCATAATCACTGTGCACGGAACACCTTACAAGAACATGAACGACCGAAGTAAAAGCGATTTATTACAAATACCGTCGACGCTTTTCAGATGACCAATCAGCAACTTAGAGGAGGTTTGTGAGTCTAAAGACGAACTTGATTGTCATTTATAATAAATGTATAGGCTTTAGTAATTATATTGATTACCATTTTGAGTACGGTAACCTACAATAAATTAAAATATACAGTACTATTTTCGAAGTTTATAAACTTATAAGGTTACTAGTAAGACGTTTTTGGTATATTTTTTATTACTTACCCAAGTAAAACTTTTGAATACTTTGTTCAATCACTCAATGTTTATTTCTTGCTGGATCGTTTTACTTCACCTACAGACGGGCTGAAGAAAATGTTCAAAGAAAACAAAATGTTGAGTGAGATGGGAATTGTATTGTTTTACATATGAAATGCATCATATATTCAACCGCGAAAATGACGTTTTAAATCACAGTTAATCGTAACATTTCTTACTCATAAAAATAGTCTTTTCTCGTACTATTTACTTTATAGATCCGATTTAAGTTCATAATATTTTATTTAAATAGCCTGCAATAATAATTTGGGATATTTAAAAGGTACTTTTGTTTCCTGAACATACAGGCTGCAATATTCAGTAATTTACTCTCAGGATCCATATTGTGACGATTGCGAATATCTTAATGATACATTTACACAATTAATACATTTTTGCTTTATTGTTTTTAAATATACGTAAAATCAACTATCAACGGTATAGTTTTCTATCTTTATAGATCAAACATTTCGAGATATTTGCACACAGGAAATAGTACAATATAAAACATGTTTCTAATTAAATAATATCCTGCCTGTGAATAAATCTATCATAAGGACTACTTAGGCTTATGGAACTACGGTAGATTAATAACTTGCCGCAGGTTCAAAGCATCGTGCAGAGAGAGCAGTCAGACAGATTAGGCAATAGGTCATAATCGACAAAGCGAGTTCAAATTACTCAGGTATAATATTTTGATGATTACAATTATTAATCTTGTTCCTTAGTGCAGTAATGTGTAATGCTACCTTGATAAATAAAAACACTAACTAATCTTATTTACTAGTAGTTATACGAGTAGTATATAGTTAAATCCATTTATACAATTAGGACCGTTCCGTACTATCAAATATAGTTAATTAGTTACATATGTCCCCAAAACAAGCAAACGTATATGTCATGTCATAATGTAGCAATATACACTGTGCATGTATAATAGAAGCAACTGTTTCATCTTTTTCAACTTCTTCAACACTAACTAAAACTATTAAAAAAAGTTCAATATATTGGAAATTTTTTGTAAATAATACCTTAGTAATCATAAATAAACACTAAACAATATGTGTTAACATAGGTTAAGAAATTTAGTATATGTGAGAATCATAAAAAATACTATCACCATAATGAATACACGGTTCATTGATGATGTCAACTGTAACGAACGAAGGATGGCGTATTTGGATGATGGCGAAGGAAGGTACATTGTTATGTTTTGGAGCGACGATGAGTTGTGTCAAGCCAGAGAGTCCCAGGACCTAGCTCTTCTCGCCAGCCCGTACTGGCACATTGTTATGTATAGGAGGGATGATAAGTTGTGTCAAACCAGAGAGTCCCAGGAACTAGCTCCTCTCGCCAGTCCGTGCAGGCACATTGTTATGTATTGGAGAGATGATGAGTTGTATCAGGCCAGAGAGTCCCAGGAACTAGCTCCTCTCGCCTGCCCGTGCAGGCACATTGTTGTGCATTGGAGGGATGATAAGTTCTGACAAACCAGAGAGTCCATGGAACTAGCCCCTCTCACCAGCCCGTACAGGCACATTGTTATGTATAGGAGGGATGATAAGTTGTGTCAAGCCAGAGAGTCCCAGGAACTAGCTCCTCTTGTCAGCCCGTGCAGGCACGTTGTTATGTATGTTGTATTGAGCCAGAGAGTCCCAGGAACTAGCTCCTCTCGCCAGCCCGTGCAGGCACATTGATGTGCAATGGAGGGATTTTAAGTTCTGACAAGCCAGAGAGTCCACGGAACTAGCTCCTCTCATCAGCCCGTACAGGCACATTGTTATGTATAGGTGGGATGATAAGTTGTGTCAAGCCAGAGAGTCCCAGGAACTAGCTCTTCTCGCCAGCCCGTGCAGGCACATTGTTATGTATTGGAGAGATGATGAGTTGTATTAGGCAAGAGAGTCCCAGGACCTAGCTCCTCTCGCCAGCCCGTACTGGCATATTGTTATGTATAGGAGGGATGATAAGTTGTGTCAAGCCAGAGAGTCCCAGGAACTAGCTCCTCTCGCCTGCCCGTGCAGGCACATTGTTGTGTATAGGAGGGATGATAAGTTGTGTCAAGCCAGAGAGTCCCAGGAACTAGCTCCTCTTGTCAGCCCGTGCAGGCACGTTGTTATGTATTGGAGAGATGATGAGTTGTATCAGGCAAGAGAGTTCTAGGAACTAGCTCCTCTCACCAGCCCGTACTGGCAAATTGTTATGTATAGGAGGGATGATAGGTTGTGTCAAACCAGAGAGTCCCAGGAACTAGCTCCTCTCGCCAGTCCGTGCAGGCACATTGTTATGTATTGGAGAGATGATGAGTTGTATCAGGCCAGAGAGTCCCAGGAACTAGCTCCTCTCGCCTGCCCGTGCAGGCACATTGTTGTGTATAGGAGGGATGATAAGTTGTGTCAAGCCAGAGAGTAACAGGAACTAGCTCCTCTCACCAGACCGTTCATAGATTACACATCAAAGGCTTGAGTTTTCATTTTTAATGCCACTAAAATTTAACGTCACTTGAAATTTTACTGGTACCTGGTTGTGCGTATCTTTAATTGATTTGTCGTGTATTTCTATCGTTAATTGTATTTTATAAAACTCAAATTTATAGAGTCCTTTTATTGTCTGACGCATGCTATGCAATATTTGTAGTGTCTACAGCAATAAAGAGTTATTATTATTATTATTATTATTATTACCATGTAGGCACATTGTTATGTATAAGAGAGATGATAAGCTGTGTCAAGCCAGAAAGTCCCAGAAACTAGCTCCACTCACCAGCCCGTACAGACATATTGTTGTGTATTGGAGGGATGATAAGTTGTGTCAAGCTAGAGAGTCCCAGGAACTAGCTCCTCTCGCCTGCCCGTGCAGGCACATTGTTGTGTATAGGAGGGATGATAAGTTGTGTCAAGCCAGAGAGTAACAGGAACTAGCTCCTCTCACCAGACCGTTCATAGATTACACATCAAAGGCTTGAGTTTTCATTTTTAATGCCACTAAAATTTAACGTCACTTGAAATTTTACTGGTACCTGGTTGTGCGTATCTTTAATTGATTTATCGTGTATTTCTATCGTTAATTGTATTTTATAAAACTCAAATTTATAGAGTCCTTTTATTGTCTGACGCATGCTATGCAATATTTGTAGTGTCTACAGCAATAAAGAGTTATTATTATTATTATTATTATTACCATGTAGGCACATTGTTATGTATAAGAGAGATGATAAGCTGTGTCAAGCCAGAAAGTCCCAGAAACTAGCTCCTCTCGCCAGCCCGTACAGACATATTGTTGTGTATTGGAGGGATGATAAGTTGTGTCAAGCTAGAGAGTCCCAGGAACTAGCTCCTCTGGCCAGCCCGTGTAGGCACATTGTTGTGTATTGGAGGGATAATAAGTTGTGTCAAGCCAGAGAGTCCCAGGAACTAGCTCCTCTCGCCAGCCCGTACAGACATATGGTTGTGTATTAGAGGGATGATAAGATGTGTCAAGCCAGAGAGTTCCAGGAACCAGCTCCTCTCGCCAGCCCGTGCAGGCACATTGTTGTGTATTGGAGGGATGATAAGTTGTGTCAAGCTAAAGAGTCACAGGAACTAGCTCCTCTCGCCAGCCCGTACAGACATATTGTTGTGTATTGGAGGGATGATAAGTTGTGTCAAGCCAGAGAGTCCCAGGAACTAGCTCCTCTCGCCAGCCCGTGCAGGCACATTGTTGTGTATTGGAGGGATGATAAGTTGTGTCAAGCTAGAGAGTCACGGGAACTAGCTCCTCTCGCCAGCCCGTACAGACATATTGTTGTGCATTGAAGGGATGTTAAGTTGTGTCAAGCCAGAGAGTCCCAGGAACTAGCTCCTCTCACCAGCCCGTGCAGGCACATTGTTGTGCATTGGAGGGATGATAAGTTGTGTCACGCCAGAGAGTCACAGGAACTATCTCCTCTCGCCAGCCCGTGCAGGCACATTGTTGTGTATTAGAGGGATGATAAGTTGTGTCAAGCCAGAGAGTCCCAGGAACTAGCTCCTCTCGCCAGCCCGTGCAGGCACATTGTTGTGTATTGGAGGGATGATAAGTTGTGTCAAGCCAGAGAGTCCCAGGAACTAGCTCCTCTCGCCAGCCCGTGCAGGCACATTGTTGTGTATTGGAGGGATGATAAGTTGTGTCAAGCCAGAGAGTCCCAGGAACTAGCTCCTCTCGCCAGCCCGTGCAGGCACATTGTTGTGTATAAGAGGGATGATAAGTTGTGTCATGCCAGAGAGTCCCAGGAACTAGCTCCTCTCGCCAGCCCGTGCAGGCACATTGTTGTGTATTGGAGGGATGATAAGTTGTGTCAAGCCAGAGAGTCCCAGGAACTAGCTCCTCTCGCCAGCCCGTGCAGGCACATTGTTGTGTATAAGAGGGATGATAAGTTGTGTCAAGCCAGAGAGTCCCAGGAACTAGCTCCTCTCGCCAGCCCGTGCAGGCACATTGTTGTGTATTGGAGGGATGATAAGTTGGGTCAAACCAGACAGTCCCAAGAACTATCTCCACTCGCCAGCCCGTGCAGACATATTGTTGTGCATTGAAGGGATGTTAAGTTGTGTCAAGCCAGAGAGTCCCAGGAACTAGCTCCTCTCACCAGCCCGTGCAGGCACATTGTTGTGTATTGGAGGGATGATAAGTTGTGTCAAGCTAGAGAGTCCCAGGAACTAGCTCCTCTCGCCAGCCCGTGCAGACATATTGTTGTGTATTAGAGGGATGATAAGTTGTGTCAAGCCAGAGAGTCCCAGGAACTAGCTCCTCTCGCCAGCCCGTGCAGGCACATTGTTGTGTATTGGAGGGATGATAAGTTGTGTCAAGCCAGAGAGTCCCAGGAACTAGCTCCTCTCGCCAGCCCGTGCAGGCACATTGTTGTGTATTGGAGGGATGATAAGTTGTGTCAAGCAAGAGAGAGTTCCAGGAACTATCTCCTCTCGCCAGCCCGTGCAGGCACATTGTTGTATATTGGAGGGATGATAAGTTGTGTCAAGCTAGAGGGTCCCAGGAACTAGCTCCTCTGGCCAGCCCGTACAGGCACATTGTTGTGTATTGGAGGGATGATAAGTTGTGTCAAGCTAGAGAGTCCCAGGAACTAGCTCCTCTCGCCATCCCGTGTAGGCACATTGTTGTGTATAAGAGGGATGATAAGTTGTGTCAAGCTAGAGAGTCCAAGGAACTAGCTCCTCTTGTCAGCCCGTGCAGGCACATTGTTGTGCATTGAAGGGATGATAAGTTGTGTCAAGCCAGAGATACCCTGGCCTCTATACTCTGTATATAAAGATAAACACTGGAATACAAGGTGTACCTTAGTTCGGGTATATTGTATAACCAAAAATGATCTCTCAGATATACAATTGATAGTTAAAATCGCAGGAAAACAATTAATAAAAAAATTAGTTTTCGGATTAATAATATAAATAAATAATGTTTGAGGGATGAATCCCTTTAATATTTAAAAGTTTATAAGTAGCTGTTTATAGGTGATCTTTCCTAAGGGCTACTGAAATCAAGTCTTCAGAGTATAATTCAAATGATAATTTTAATCAGATTGATGTATTGAATAACACCTTTAATTCAAACGTACCACGTAGAATTCTTTTCTCCAATCTCGCAATGCGACAGTATTATTTTGTTTTCTTTCCATCTCCTTTCCAATCACACAACCTGAAAAGAAAAGTCTTTTGACAGAATGTCTAGATAAAAAGAGGATCTGTTGAGACGCGATAAGGTAAAAATATTTTGCATAATTTATTCCTTTTTTGAAATGGTCATATAAAAGATCAAATGCGAGGAGTTATTAAATGGTAAACCTGAGTTTAACTGTTTGAAACAAGATGAGTAGAATTCATCTTTCATTTAGTGCTAACCACGGTCTGGCTTTAGCTAAGAGTAAATGTTTTGTACAAAGTTTTAATGGGTTAAAATTTTGGAGTATATTGCAGAGTATTAACACTTAAGATTAACAGTAAGAGCTTTTCCTACTGCAAATTTAGACATCACAATTATAAAAATTTGAGAATAATGATTGTCAAATAGAAACTTTTATAAGTTTTCAAGTACTGTAGATGTTTTTGAACATATTTCGAGAAAGTGACAATGAAAGCTGATAGAATAGTTAGTTGGGAGCTTGAACTGTGAGCAACGTTCACTGACCAAGACCAAGGTTCCTGAACTGCTCTCGACCCATACCTCTGTGGGTAGGAGCATCATTACATACAGCAAAATCTAGATAAGTACTGGAGTGATGGGACACCGGATGTGCAGTGTTAATTGCGCAATTGCAAGAACAGTTGTGTCAACACAATGGAACAGCATAAAACACACGCAAGGGTGATACTACTCAACAATGGCAAGAAATATGGACTAAGGAAGCTTCCCCAAAGGGAGCTCGGACAAGAGTTCTTATCTTGGATCTTAGAGATTGGGTAAAAAGGTTTGCCGAAACAACGTTGCGTCGCGTGAGGGTTTAGCCCGGGCGGCATAGTCAGGTAGTTTCCGGTGCAACGTTACGTCACGTGAGTTTTTACCATGGGCGGCTTAGCCAGGTATTTTTCGGTGTAACGTTGCGTTAGTTGAGGGTGTAGCCCGGGCGGCGTAGTCAGGTAGTTTCCGGTTCAACGTTTTGTCACGTGAGTGTTTAGCGTGGACGGCGTAGTCAGGTAGTTTCCGGTTCAACGTTTTGTCACGTGAGTGTTTAGCGTGGACGGCGTAGTCAGGTAGTTTCCGGTGCAACGTTGCGTCACGTGAGGGTTTAGCGTGGGCGGCGTAGCCAGGTAGTTCCCGGTGCAACGTTGCATCACGTGAGGGTTTAGCCCGGGCGGCGTAGCCAGGTAGTTTCCGGTGCAACGTTGCATCACGTGAGTGTTTAGCGTGGGCGGCGTAGCCAGGTAGTTTCAGGTGCAACGTTGCGTCACGTGAGTGTTGAGCTTGGGCGGCGTAGCCAGGTAGTTTCCGGTGCAACGTTGGGTCACGTGAGTGTTTAGCGTGGGCGGTGTAGCCAGATAGTTTCCGGTTCAACGTTGCGTTACGTGAGAATTTATGCCCGAAAGCATTGTCAGGTAGTTTCCAGTGAAACGTTGCGGTGCGTGAAGGTCAAGACCCTGCGGCGTGGTCAGGTAGTTTCCGGTGCAATGTTGCGTCGCAGGATGTTTTATTTGGGCCAAAGTTTTCGCGCACATGTTTTACTTCCCGATCACGTAATCGAGCCTTTGAAAGTTGTTCAACGAGAAAGAGGATAATCCCCAATACCATAAACTTGTATCCTTCAAAAACTTTTTAGCTTTATACTTTTACTTCGTTAATCCCTAATAGGACTTTTCTAAAACCAAACCAAACCAAATTCCAATGAATAATTAATAGCAAGATTTTAATGAAAACTTTTATGTTGAATCCTACAAACTATACCTATGGATATCTTGAAAACGGTTCAAGCTTTTTGAATTTCGATTGAACCACGGTATTCAGGAGGGAAAGGCGGTGTTGTTTAATACGTCGTTTGGCAAGCTTCCAATGAAAACCTTTTTTGACTCCTATATCCTAGACCTAAGAATATATTGAAAACGGAGATACCTTAAAGAGTAGTGCAGATATTAATTTGGAGGACGACATGACGGAAAGGAAGAGACTGGTCTACGAGGCTGAAAATCGACTGACATTTGTGGAGCCACGGCAGTGAGTAAGTAAGTAAAACCTAAGACAATTTGATTCTTATTATATATTCTATTGTATTGCATTGTATACAATTTATACTATATTATAGTTATAATATAATATTACTATAAATAAATAATAATATTATAAATATAAATTATAATATAAATAATATTAATAATAATATTATTATATTATTATGTTACAATAATGTAACATTATTATTATTTATATTATAATTTATATTTATATTAATTCTATTGTAATATAAATTTTCTTTGGTAAAACCTACCGGGGCACAAGTAGAGCAACTTACCTAACCTAAACTTTTATGGCGATCGGTTAGGAAACACATAAAGGACAGAAATATATTCATTTTTGACGTTCTCCCTCCCATACGATAGTATAAGGAGAAAGTATTATTTTCATCAGCATTGCCGAATTTGAGTTTCTCGTGGATATATCCATTACAGTGTGCCCTTAATGAGGAAAAGTGGTATTAGATTGTTGTCTGTACATGTGTCCTGTGTATTTGTGTGAGGATGGTTACAAAATCCGTCTAGGCTAGCCCTAAAGATACTAAACCAAGCAGCACCATTCCTGGCTTGGGCCTATGTTTGATTTAATACCAGCCACAGCCTTGGTTGATTGTGATTGGTTGTGAGGGGTAATTTTATATTTAAGGATTATAATTATAGGATAAGTTCGTCCTGGTATATACATAACCCCACACATAGGCTAGCAGCTCCATCGCTAGTGTTCAGATCAAACCTAGTGTACACATAAAATACACAACATGAACTTTTACACAAACACTGAGTGAGGCGTCTGAGAGGCCGATTAACTACCATTGGGGAGGTGAAAGGCATTGTAACACTTGTATTTTACGAGGATGGCTGGAACAACATTCGTTGAACATAACCTCAAAACTAGCTATGTAGTGATGTAGTGTCGTTGGCTGTAGACACTATGACGTCAGCGCTACTAACCCCCGATCAGCTGGTTTCAGACCGAACAGCTTATATCCATTACCTTGGCCATGGAGAGTGAAGGGGAAAGAGCCCAAGGTAAGACAGGGAAGGTTCCATCTGTTGTATCCTGGCTCCTGCCCTGTTCGGTTCTTGGAAGAGAAGAGTGCAGTTAGCGCGGTGACCTGGTGATGGTAATAGGACGAGTAAGTGTTCATCCACATTTTCTTACGTTCGGTAAAACTACCGTTAGGTCTGGTGAACTTATACCCCTATGGGGAATTCCTCACAGTTTGTTTTTGGCACCTGAATGTCTGGAAAGTAAATTTGATTTTTTTTAAGTGTATTTATCCGTAAAATTGTTATATTCGGTTGTGACGATATAACCTGATTGTATGCAATTGTTGGTGGATATAAACCGCTTTGCTAGATTTAGCAGCTGATAGTTGTTATAGCTTAACCTACTTATAGGCAATAATTGTTGGTGCGTAGAAACCGTTTTGCTAGACTTGGTAGGTGATAGTTGTTCTTTAAAAATTTAATTATATTTAATTAAATTTATTATATTTAATTAGCAATTATTTTTTTAAATAACATTTTTTATTTAAATTGAACCTGCTATTTTAGAAAGGTGTTTGTGGGCATACACAGCCTTGATAGTCCTAGTAGGTGGTAGTTTTACATTTTTTGATTGAAGTGTGACGAATCCAGGGTGTAACGTATTAGCCAATTTTATTTGTGTTTGTAATTAAGAGTGGAGTTAGTCAAGCCTGACTGTCCTAACGCACCAATAACGGGTGTTCAAACCTCCGTTGCTGACCCCGCAACTGTGACTACGTGTGCAGGGACGTTTACCGTAACGTGTAGGCCGATAGATCTGGTCCGGAGTCAGTCCAAGACGACCGCCCCTTCGCCAAACATACCTATAACGGTGGGTGAGCAACCAAGATCCCCTTACGAAGACCCTAAGGTAGAGTGGATACACACGCTGAGGAGGGAGAACCGTGTTAAGGAGATGGGAAGGTTCGGGCCTCGATACCGAGGGGAAGGTGGACGCCAGTTTTGGCGGGATCCGAACAGTTCGTGGCCTTTTCTCACCCAGGCACAGTCGATCGTCGGAACCCAAGTGCCAACTTGGGTGACGGCAGAGAACTGGGGGGTTATGAACGCTCCTCAAGGCGCTAATAGAGTGGGTGGATCAGAACCTGCAACCCCTACCATGCGGATATGGGAAACCGGTCTGCCGGTCTGGGTCTTGCACCCGATGCCGATGCGGAGATGTTGCGGCGTACTCTTGCCGAAGTGTTGAGAAACCCTCGTAGACCCACCGAGGACGCAGCCAACGCGTCGAGATCAGACCCGTGGGATCACTCAGGGACTCGGTGATGGGGTGTTCCAAGGAAGGGGTGGCAAACGGATGGACGAGTCGTACTTCGGTCCATCGTCATTGTTCTGCGACGATAAACCTGGACTCGGTCAGTCGGGTGGTAGCAGATACAGCTTCATTGCGCTCTGTACGACGGTCAGAAAGTAGAACCTACGGTTTGGTGGGAGGAGAGATCCCGCCTCCTTCATTGAGCCACTAAAGGAGCTCATCGAGACTTACTCCTTGTCATCGGAGGATGTGCTTCGGGCGATACCGGAATTGGTGCAAGGAGAGACTTTGCTCTAGAACCGAAACATGAAAGGGTCCTGGGCTGGATTTGAGGAATTTCGGGCTGATTTCGAAACTCAGTTCTTCCCACCGGGTTACCGTCGTCACCTAGAAGACGAGATAAGGAAGCAGACACAGGCAGGCCCGGGTTACCCATAAGGCCAACCTAGGCCATGGCCTAGGGCGCAAGCTTGCGGGGGGGCGCAGGGCAAGGCATGGAAAAAATTTTGTATATTTTTTTACTATACGAGCGTCAAATGCATGCTTATGAGGAATTTGTTACAAGGTTTGTTGCAATAATCAAACTCTCAAATCTCATGACAAAAGAAATTGAAGATGAGGTTAACAAACTTCTGGGTGTATTTGAAAATGATTTAAAGCCGGCAAACTTTAATGAACTTGTCCACCTGTGATCGCACATGTCAACAAACAAAATGGAAAATAAAAATCAAAAGCCGTTGTCTTTGTACAAGTGGATCATAGGAAACAAATTAAAAGATCTATCGAAATGTCTAAATTTTGCTACGAATGTTTATTTGTACTCCAGTAACAAACGCATCGGCCAAGAGGTAAGTCAAACAATAACAACCAGTTTACTTTGTATTACAATTTCCAAATCAATAATATGGCAATAATAATACAATTAAGTAACAAGAATGATCAATCAATATCTGTTGATTGATCCTTATTCTTCGTAACATTAACATGGGAAAGAGTATGCAGGTTTGCTGCTTTTGAGGAACTCTGAAAGTAGAAAATACCTATTTTTTACCATAAACTATTTTTATTTTGTTTTTGACCATATACCAAGTTTTATCATTATCTGGGCATTAACAAAGGAGTTTGCCTATTCTCCATTATATTAACATGGAAAGAGTATGCAGGTTTGCCGCAGTGAGGAACACATGAACTATGGGTTTTTAGCATAAACGTATGGATCCTAACCACATGAAGCTAAATACAAAGTATCATCCAAAACTAATGGTTATTAAGGGAAATATTAATTATTGTTCCTTCTCCTCCTTAAGATTAACTTTGGAGCCCCAAACTACAACATACTATGTTTAGATTTGTTAATATCTCGGTAACTGTTGGAGATAGAGAAAAACTTTAACGAACTAAGTTGTGTAGATTTGAAGCTGATTTTAATGTTGAAATATTAAATTCAAAAAATGTTTAAATTACATATGAAAAACGCAAAAACCCAATTTTCGAGTACAAAACCCTCCTAACTACCTGTTCCGACTGACCGATGTGTCTGGTTCACGAACTCGTCTGACCTATCGTAGGAATACACGTCTCTACCAAATTTGATTCTTGATTGGACCATTTTTACGAGATTTATCGTATTCACAGACACATACACCCACACACACACGCACACGCATACACACACACACACACACACACACATATATATATATATATATATATATATATATATGTGTGTGTGTGTATATTTATATATGTGTGCGTGTATATAAAGACTTTTTGATAATGGCATGATTTCCGAAACAAGTTGAAGGGATAATTAAAATGTTTTCAAAGGGTACTCACTTTACTTGCTTTATACAGGGTGTTTCCCGGCAACCCTGACAAACTTCAGGAATTTGTGCCTTGGGTTAAAACAAGGAAAAAATGTTATATAAACATAGGTCCTAAACCCATTTGTTTCATAGTTATGGTTAAAAATGTGATTTTTTAGTTTTTTGTGTATCTGATGTACATTTTTACCTCTGGAATGCAAATTTGATCATATATTTTGACAAAAACTTCATAGATAGATAGAATATTAAATTTAAATGAGTTTGCATTGCTTTTTTGTACATAAAAATGGAGTATGGCTGAGAAAAATCTGTTTAGAACAAAGTTTTTCCTAAAAAAATAGAGGTCAAAAATATTTGTTATAGCTTTGACGTCCTTTACTGATACAACCAATCAAGCAATTGGGTTGAAACTTTACCAAAAGTTGCAAAATTTAATGGAGAGCAATGAAATATCAACTTTTGTATACCTTTTCAGGTGATTATTTTATTTAAAACTAAAAACGATGTAAGATAACACAATTTTTATGGAAAATTTAAGGTCGAAAGAGATTACATTTTATGTGATATAAAAAACTTAATTGTTTAACTACTAAGAAAACTAAGATAACATTATCCGAAGAGAAATGACAGAAATAATCATTTTCAGATTTTTAAGTTTTAAACCTTTTTACTTCGGTTTTTATTTAGTTTTAAAAATAATTTATTAGCTTTTAACAAGATACAACACTGGAGAATTCAGAAAACCACCAGAATCTAGCCTTTGAAACTTATTGTTGTCTAATTATTTTTCTTTTAATGAAAAAGTGTTTATAAAACTACCAGATTCTAATATTATTACTAACAGTGAATCCTGATATGCTCCTGATATGTACTTTATGGATTTTGCAATGGGAGTTCAAGAGCGGCTGTAATTGAGCACAGCACAAGATTTTCTAATAGGCGTGTCCCTAATAGTCACTTTCAGAAGTTTCAGCGCTTAATGTCTTCTACAAAAGTATGGAAAATATTAAAGAAAGAAAATTACTACCCTTATCATGTACAGAAAGTTCAGGCGCTTTATCCCGGCGATAATTTTATGAGATCACGGTTTTGTAGTTGGGTGGCAAGAAATCATCAGCTTACTAAGTTAATATGTTCACAGACGAAGTTCAGTTTACTAGAAATGATGTAAATAATTGCAAAAACATTTATATTTGGGCAAAAGAAAACCCACTCGGTACAGTAGAGACACATGTTCAAAAAGGATTCTCAGTAAATGTTTGGTGGGGTCTACTCGATCACAGGCTGATGGGACCTTTCAATTTAGATTTGGCACAAAATGGTCCATCCTATTTACAGTTTCTACAGTATACTCCTCCAGAGCTTCTTGAAGATATCCCCCTTGAAATTAGGCAAAATATGTATTATGAACATGATGGAACACCCCCACATAGAACAAGTAAGGTGGTACAGTGTTTACATGACCACTTCGGCAAAACATTATTGCTTAGAATGTACCAGTGCATTGTGGCCACCCATGTCACCAGACCCAGACCTGAACCCTATGGATTTCTTCCTGTGGGGTCACATGAAGACAGAGGTGTATAAGACAAAACCACAAACAAGAGAGGAGCTGTTAGGAAGGGTCATGAATGTCGCACAGACAATAAAATATCAAATATATCAAATAAAATGTAATCTCTTTCGACCTTAAATTTTCCATAAAAATTGTGTTATCTTACATTGTTTTTAGTTTTACATAAAATAATCACCTAAAAAGGTATATAAAAGTTGATATTTTATTGCTCTCCATTAAATTCTGCAACTTTTGGTAAAGTTGCAACCCGATTGCTTGATTGGTTGTATCAGTAAAGGACGTCAAAAGTTATAACAAATATTTTTGACCTCTATTTTTTTAGGAAAAACTTTGTTTTAAACAGATTTTCTTAGCCATACTCCATTTTTATGTACAAAAAAGCAATGTAATCTCATTTAAATTTAATATTCTATCTATCTATGAAGTTTTTGTCAAAATATTTGATCAAATTTGCATTCCAGAGGTAAAAATGTACATTAGATACACAAAAAACTAAAAAATCACATTTTTAACCATAACTATGAAACAAATGGGTTTAGGACCTATGTTAATATAACATTTTTCCTTGTTTTAACCCAAGGAACAAATTCCTGAAGTTTGTCAGGGTTTCCAAGAAACACCCTGTATGTATATAAAACTCTTAATGACTATTATTTTTGGCTCATTTCATTCATACCTAAGGACCCTTATAGCTTACACTATATAGGGGATGGTGGCGCACTGATAACGGGTATGAAACCAACGGTTTCCTATTCAAATTACGCAACGTATGTATTAAAGCACTAAATTTGTTTAAACATCCCTCTTCATTTCATTTTCATATGCACTAAATCTTTCCTGCTTATTATTTAAACTGACAGTTACTCGCCAAACATAAATGTAAAATAAATGTAAAATCGCTAAATGCGGTTCGTAAAATAAAATTTTCAACTTCAAAATATTATTTTTTTTCTTGTGATAAACAGTCAGATAAAATTGTTATCCTGTAAAACTCCATTAAAGAAAATATACAGTCATCATACCTTTATTATTTCAACAAGGTTAGGTTGTTAACTCAAGAGAAACATATTGTCGAAGTGAACAAATCACTCATGAAAAACGAAGCGAGGGTAGCCGTATACATAAAGCAGTGGAATAAGTATACAACCTTATTTTGTAATTTGTTATCTTGGGAATACTCGTATAATCTTTTCGTTGTATAAAAACACCGTAGATCACGGATACAAGGGTTCAGTTTCAATTTGACTCACTTAATTCTTATATTGGGAGTACCCAGGAATCCATTATGAGTGCGCAAAAGCCCGGTCCTCAACTCAACAAGCCATTCGACTGAAACCTTGGAGATGGCATATTTCTGTTCTCTTTTGAAGTCCTAATGTCTCTCAAGAAATGGTTTATGTTAGTTAACACACATACGCGTGTTATGCAACATACAGTATCAAACAGTTTTACATAACCCTTTACGTTTAATTTAGCATTTCGAGCAAAAATACATAATTATTTTAAACAGCATACTATATAGGTACATAAATGTTGTTACCAACTGTATTTTCCATTGAAATCCGATAACATGAGAAAAGCTTTCAGGATTAGCAAGTTGTACAAGGAACGACTCGCAGGGCAGCCAACGTGATGGGGCTACCAACACCTGAGCCACTGACAACTTTACCCTTCGAGGGCTGTTGGAGAAGGGATTACGCTGCTTTTAGTTCAGCCAGGGCTACCGGAATACAAATGGCTTTGTAAAGCAATCTCATTGTTGCTTAAGGCATCGACGTACTATAAAACAGCGTGCATTACAATAATTCTGATTACACCAAACTCCTAATACGGTAACTAAGGCGTGGCCATGAATTTTGATAATGTATTGAAACAAAAGAGCTAACACAGTGTATATACCTTTATATATTTATGACTTACCTGTAAACTTGTAAAACTTGTGTAATTATTGCTTTGAGATGTCTATATTTAATTTCTAATTATTCAATTCTAATTATATTTTTACATTTATAAGTGAATAATTAGATGACGGTGTCAGGGCTTTTACCATCCATGTCCACTCTTAATCATCACTAATTCATTTTAACATGGATATGTTTTTGCTCTGAGGGGGTGTTATTAGTTTGTAAGATAAAAATTTGAAACCAAAGAACAGCTGTTTAGTTTAACTGAAAACATTCCCTGTAGAAGTATATTGCAGTAATACAATTGTTCAAATTGTGTAGCAAACGTCAATAACAATTAATTAAAAACAATAAAAAATCAATAAATAACAGTTTTACAATGAATATCTTAACCTAGGTACCCCTGGGGATTGAATTTAGTCCTAATTACCCCCAGTGGTGGGCCATGAACTCCTCCTCCGTGTAAAACACAGAATTTAATAATTCACGCTACAATCTCTTTTTGAATTGAATTGAATTTTCCAAGCTTTTGAGGCTTTCAGGGAGGCTGTTAAATAGCTTGACCCCCACATGAGAAGAGAGGCGTTCAAATGCCGTGGTTCTGTGCTGGCTAATGGCTAACACGTTAGCCATCCCTTGCTCTAGTGTTGAAACTGTGTATTGCATTACCGCGCGTAGGCTGGCTGTAGAAGCGGCAATATACAGTTGTCTCCAGTACATAAAGGGAGTAGAGGGTCAGGATGCCTAGTTCTCTGAAAACGGTCCTCCACGACTCTATATTGTAGATTTGAAATCATTCTGATGGTTTTTTTGGAGTCTAAACACCATTTCAAACTCTCTTTTAGAACAGCTGTAATCTTGTGTTTCGTATTATTTAATTAAAAAGTTTATTTTAATTTGTGTAGGCAAACTCAATAGTGTGTTATTACAAATTTTCTAGATTTAGTTGAATTTATTATCAAATTGAATAATTATGACACTTTAGGGAAATTTTTAGTAGATTTTTTTATATTGTCCCACAACAATTAATCATGATCATATTTGTTTGAAGCAATTACTGAAAACTAATATTTTACGAGAAAGTTTAAAATGTACCTGTGTGATGAAAATGATGGGTTACAAAATATCGAGATTTCTATGGCACCAAAAAAACAAGTTAATGACCTACCTTAAAAATCTTTAAATTAAACCTTAAAATTTAACAAGTAACTATTGATTAGCTGCATGTGAGTGAAATTTGCTTAACATATGCAGTTGTTAACAGCATTTTAAATCCCAATATATTTCTTCGGCTTTTGTTTGCCAACCCCTTAAAATATCTCCAACCAAAAAAAACATGTGAAAACTCAGTGATTCGACCCACACATATTTATTATAATGTGTAGCACACATTAATAAGTGGAGTAGCACGTAGAGATTAAGTGGATTAATTAAGTGGAGATTATTACGTAGAATAGCACACGTTAAGGCACGTGTGCTACACATTATAATTTCTTGAGTATACCTACACGTTTTGACATCTCTACTTTTTTTCTCCAATGCGTTTTATTAAATTATACTCAGTTCAGCTCCCAATATTTGACTGGCTTTAGAACCGTTCCAGAAAAGTAATTCATCACGTCCCACCCCTCCCGGCGCGTGCCACTTCCAGCCGCCGCCGCGAGACTGCCAAGTGATTTAAATTTCTTACGCTCGTGCGACAAATGGGATGAATCATCATGGAAACTGACACAAACATGCATTATTTTTAAATTTGACGCCTTGAACAAGAAATAATGAAAAATTCATTATTTTAAATAATAATATTTACAAAACTGATCCATAAAAAGGTAAAAGTTTGAAAACAATAAAACATATAAAAGCATGCCTTTAAATTTGGACACCAAGTCAGGGATTGTGATAGGGGATTAGTAGGTTAAGTGGATGAAATCCAATAACCCTAATACCTAAGTTTCCTTCCTTCCTTGTTTGCCAAATTCAAATTCAAATTCTTTATTGACACAAAAACGTTACATAATGGATGCTACAATAGCAGTAACTGGTGTCTTGTCTTTAGTTCATCTTTAATCTAATATACACATACATATAAAAAAAACATGTGAAAACTCAGTTTCGACCCACACATATTTATGTATGTAATGTTTACTGTATATATATACACATATAGTAATAGTATATTATTTATATAAGGGTGTTTTTAAAGTTGGGGACAAACTTAAGGGTGATAGTACTCATCAAAATAAACAAAAAATTTCTTATAAACATATGTCGAAAAATCCTTCGTTTAGCTGCTAGCCGCCATTTTGTATTTTATACAAAAAACTTTATATATAAAGAACTATTTAAGATACAGAAACCAAACTTTGCACACATATGTATTGGCCAAAGAGACAAATATTTTCAAAGTATCATTGAGTTTGCTTTATATTTTCAAAATGGCGGAGGTTCTTAAAGTTAATGGTTTTTTGTTATTTTAATTAAAATACTTTTAACCGCCGTAATTTTGAAAATATAAAAGCAAACTTAATGAAAATTTGAGAATATTTTTTTCTTTAGCCATTAAATATGTGTGCGAAGTTTGGTTTCTTTATCTTAAATAGTTATTTATATATAAAGTTTTTTGTATAAAATACAAAATGGCGGCTAGCGGCTAAACGAAGGATTTTTAGACATATGTTTATTAGAAATGTTTTGTTTATTTTGATGAGTACTATCATCCCTCGAAGTTTGTCCCCAACTTTAATGAACACTCTGTATACATATATATATATATACAGTATATATATATATATATATACAGTATATATCCAATACTATAATACGAGCAAGGTTTGTATATATATATATATATATATATATATATATATATATATATTTGCACACGGATCTCGAAAACGGCGCCGAGGAATTTCTTTAAATTTTGGAAATAACTAATTTCCGAGTAGAAAATAAGTTCTAGATAGGTCTAATGTCCAGGAAAATTCGTGTTTTCTTGTAATATTAAGTTTAAAATCTAAAAATTTAACATTACGCTTATGGAGAATAAAATGTAAACCAAAACAGCTGTTTATAACCGTTTGACAGTTCTTGATTGAAGACTGCGGGGAACAATATAGAGGTTATGCATAAATATTTATTTTATGAATTAAATAAATGCAAAATTATCAGGTTACTAAACAATTTGTAAAAACTTAAGGATAACATAGCTGTGCGAAATAAAAGCAGAAAAAAGTATTTCCAAAATCTTCCGTGTTTTGATAGAAAACGTATTCGTTGTATTGCTTGAAGCCACTGTAACAAACCAATTAATTTATGTAAATTAAGTTTCTCTTTTGCTTTTCAATCCTCATTCCGTTTATAACAAAATCAGTTGATCACAGGCTAATAATAACGGTATGGATAATTAGACAGTAAATGATCGGCTTTGGCTAAAAGACGTTAAACGGCATCGCTCAATTGACTAACGTCGTAGCCGAGTTGTAGCGTGTCGGCCTCAAGAACTATAGGCCGCGAGTTCCATTCCCACCAGGGGCGATAATTTTTCTTCAGTGCTATATTAATTATGGTGTATTAAATCGGTTTTATTTAAACCACATAAATGTTTTCATTGAGCAGTAAATTTGTTTTAATTCTGCTAACTAACTAGTAAAATACATGTCTTATTCTATCCGAGCAAAGCTCGGTCACCAGGTACTATATACATATAAGAGAGATATAGGACCATATAATGAATTAGTACGCAATACCTTCTTTTTTTAACTTCTTTCTTTATTTAAACTTGTACGAGGACCTATTACAGTACAGGATAGTAGGACCTATTAATACAGTAGGACCTATTACATTTATTCGGGTAAAATTTTGTAGACCCTACTGTTAGTACATCTGGACTAATTGTATATTTAACTTTAACATCCGAAGGATGTGAGTTCTTCGAGTGTAGTATTATTCATCCTAATAGAATGTACTAATTTTAAATCTATAAGTAAAGTCTTATGTACTTACACATAATGAAAAATGCTTTAAAAAAGGAATAAGTTAGCAATATAGTTCAGATGAATAAATAATTCTTTGATTGCATTGTGTATTATGACGCTGTGACATATCATTATTTTCCAATCCCCTAACTCATAGTGAGTAAGAGACGTGAAAAGTGGATGGAGCTCCGTACTTCTGCAAGGGATACGAGACTCGTTGATGCTAAACTAGTCTAAATATATGTTGTAGACTAATGTGGCTTTAGTCTTTCTCCTTCGCGTAGAGGGATAGCAATATAAAACTTTCAAAAGAAGTTCCCAAACTTGGACAATAAGAACAAGACATAAAGTGCTTCGTCTCCAATAAAGTGGACAGTAACAGTTTCATTTTAACGAGAATTTTCCCCTTCAGTGGTTGAGTTTTTCCTCAAAATATATAACGTTGTGGACCCATTTTTAAGCGATTATTTAGAGGTGGCAGTGAGGTCTATGCATTAGTTCCTTAATGATAGTTAGTGCATTATTGGAGTTAATATCGTGTAAGAAGTTGTTACAGTAAATTAAAACTTATGACCTTCACAAGATTATCACTTGGAATTATGTTTTTTTTAAATAACTCATTCGAATTCAAATTAGATTTAGCTATTTACTGATGGAAAAAAATCAAGATTAAAGAAACATTAATGCGTCAAAGTATACATGTATATTTTACACTAGTCAGGTTTTAAGAAACCAGCATTTTATTACATTGCATTCAAGCCTACGTGAAACTCTCAATGATAATAAATCACATGACTGATGGGCGATGATTAAAACTGTTTCCTCTATATGCAGCTTAATAATGAATCGAACAGAATGTTAACAAGTATTTATGTTAACAAATTTTTTGCAGTTATTTAACTAGATTTGCATGATAAATCAGAAAAACTATAAATTTATATAATATATGTTGAGCAAATGTTTATTTCTCAATGTCATGTCTAACTGACTGCGAGACGTTCAGTGATAGACCCAAGACCGGCTCTTTCTATTGGCCGGTTCTTTTTAGGCCCACCAATAACCAGGCGTAAGGGTTGGGGTTGTAATGCTACCCTGGGCCCATCCTACCCCTAGGCTGTAGTTGATGCCCTGAGCTGGTAATGCTCTGGCTCAGTATGTCAAAGATTGTGGGTCGAAACCAGCGGCCGACCCATGTAACTAATGCCGAAACGGTACCTCGCTGTATTTAATTACCCTCACAGGCCCTAGGCCTATTGTGATGGGAAGCTGAGGTTTAAGTCAGGTTTGGAAGTTAATTTAAAAAATCAAACAGCTCTGTTGCATAAGACGAATCGTTCATTAATTGTATCTATAATTTGCCTCATTACCCTATTACTGTAATAATTGTTCAAGTGTTGATAAAACGGTTTGTACATACTTGTGATAATAATTGTGAGGGGCACATATATTAATATAATTATTAATATTAATTATTAATATATTAATTATTAATATCACAAGTATGTACGTACAAGCTTTCCTTGTACGTACACAAACGTACAAGAAAAGCTCCGAATAGTTAAATACCCCCGTCGCAGCAGATCTGCGTACTCAGCGAATTTCCAAATCAATAATATTCCTATTGACCGATATGTCTGGTTTACGAACTCGTCCGAGCATTTGTAGGAATACACGTCTCTACCAAATTTTGTCTTGGTCGGACAATTTTTACGAGAGTTATCGTGTTAACAGACACATATATATTAACGACTATTGTTTTTGGACTTTTGGACATTTATATATATATATATATACCCCCGTCGCAGCAGACCTGCGTACTCAGCGAATTTCCAAATCAATAATATAATAATAATCATATATGACAAGTTTTATAAAAATCTGTCCAAAAACATGAGATTTATTTGCCTATTCTCCATAAGACTAACATGGAAAAGAGTGTGCAGATTAGCTGCTGTGAGGAACATTGAAAGTAGTCGTTTCTACCATAAATAATTTTTATCTTAACATTTTTACCAACTTTCATCAACATCTGTCCATAAGTAAAGGAGTGCCTATTCCCTATATAATATGGGAAAAGAGTATGCAGGTTTGCTGCTATGATAAAAATATAAACTATGATTTTTAAGCATAAATAGATAGATCTCAAAAATATTGATTATTATGGGAAATATTAATTTTCCCCTATCCTCCTTAAGATTAACATTGGAGCCCCACAATAAACTATAATTTTTTAGCACAAATGTATGGATCTCAACCACATGAAGCTAAATATCAAGTTCCATCCAAAAATATTAGATAATAAGTGAAAAATTAATTTTTTTTAATCCTCCATAAGATTAACATTGGAGCCTCAAAAATACAACGTACTGTGTTTAGATTTTTAAATATCTTGGTAACCGTTGGAGATAGAGAAACACTTAAGGAACTTAAATGTGTAGTTTTTAAGCTGATTCCAATGGTGAAATATAAAATTAGAAACCTTTAAAAATTACATGTGAAAAACGCAAAAAAACCCATTTTGGGATACAAACCCCCCCAAACTACCTGTTCCCATTGACTGATATGTCTGGTTTACGAACTCGTCCGAGCATTTGTAGGAATACACCTCTCTACCAAATTTGGTCTCGATTGGACCATTTTTTTGAGAGTTATCACAGGTTTCACAAGTTGATCCACCAACTATCGGGTAAACTTTATTTGTCACTCTACTTTTAAATTCAGTAGATTCACACATAATTTTTTTCAAATACCACATCGAGGTTTGTGGCATGGTTTACAACTATTCTTGACAGTACAAAGTTCATTAGGCCTAGAATTTTGAATTTTGGGTCTCACCAACATATTTTTTTAAATTTTGTGGCCTTTAAAAAAATCATGCAGCTCACCACAACCAAAATTTTGAGGGCTGTTATGAACTTAAAGCCCTCCACAAAATTCCACCACATCAAATCCTTAAAAGAAACCAACTTATTTTAAGAAATTCAGAATTGGCACACCAGTTGGTTTTAAAATCAAAATTTCCTACAGGATTAAATCTCAGATAGGTTATTACTAATATAAAAATATAAAAAAATGATTCAACTCAACTGCCTAAGACCATATGATTTTAAAAATTTTATTGTAAACTTTTCCTTGAATTTATTTATGTTTTATTGTGTTTTCATGTTATACACAGTCACTATCTATTTGCTTGAAAACGTTTTTTATGATTAAAACGAAAATTTGCAAAACCAACACTCATTCATTCAGTACACAACTATACAATTTTTAAAGTAGTTACATATATATATATATATATATATATACATATATATATATACATATATATATATATATATAAATTTTAACGACTATTGTTTTTGGACTTTGGGCACCTAAAGACGAAAAAACATGGTCCCGGGCTTAAGTCTTACCCTGAGACCTACGGTAATAGCTTCTTCCCTATAGGAAATTCGCTAGACAAGATATTGAACCACCCTCGTTCAATATCTTGTTGGGCTATTACACTCATTTCTCATTCATACTTGGCCTAGCATTTCTACCTAGGAAGGTCACCATTTAAAATTCTAATCTAACTTAATCTCATCCAATCAGCACGGGGTTACCATTTAGAGCAATATTATTATAACTTAAGCGAAGTAACGGTACTTGCAAATGATATTTAGGTACTAAAGGAAATTGAATATACTTGTTTTGGCAACATACAAAAATACTTGAATTTTATTTTTAATCCTTTCACCCAACGTAGTTTATGACTGAAGGTTGGCGCAAATTATCCCCTCCATTGTTTATATGGCCTTTCTACACTAGGCTGTCAATTTCGTATCACTTGAGAAGTAATTCATCACGTAACGTCACCCCTTCCCACCCTCCCTCGTACCCTGCTGCAACCCCTGTTGCAAGTGCCTTCCAACTGATTGAAATATCTTACGCAAGTGTGGCAAATGGGAACCATACTGGAAACTGAATTACTTTGATTTGATATCCACAGATGGTTTTGAAGAAGGTAAGCTTGTAAAGGCGCGATTACATTAATTCAAGCACGAATGCGAGTTCGACCTAAGCTTGTTATGTTTTTCCTCGCAGAAAACCAACAACTCGTACGCGCGCTCGAAATAATGTAAACGTGGCTTTACCACTAGAATCGTTAACATATTGATAACTACAGATTTCTTTTAAAATTCTCACAAGTTCCAACAAAAATATACTTAAAAGTTTGTTTTCCTATTACAGGTAGACTAAAGTTAGGCGTAACATGATTTTTTATTTAAATCAAAATGTTTTATATATATATACATGTATATATAGTGTATAGTAATGTACTATATGTAATGCCTTTATTGAATCCAAGGTAAAAAAAATTATAAAACCAAGTAAACATTTTTGGCGGTATGTTACTGTTCAGCCAAGTGGTAGATTACTCCCAAGGCGCTTCAGCCGTAAGCTTTATGCGCTCCCCGAATGACTTCTCTCTCTAGGAGGATCAATCTTCCTAGACCTGGAAAACTGCAACAACCTTCCGACAAACTCGTCAGGAAGCAGGAAACCCGCCTTTCCAAATTTCCTGGGTGTAGGACTTTTGGCAACCTCGCCTATCCCATTCGTCATCGCAGAGGGCTATAAAAGTGTCACAACCCGTGGTGCGGACTTTTGGCAACCGCTGTTCTCCCTGGTGGGGATTTCCGGGATTTCGTTCGTGCCGGGGCGGGGCGGGGGGGTGAGGATGAGGGAGAAAGCGCGCTAGAGAAGAATAACAAAGCACAACGCCTGATACCCAATGCCTTTCAAGTGTGTGATTACTAACCGTCTAAGTACTGTCTGTTGTTAAGTTTGAAGTATGTTTAGAGATACAATATTATGAATTGTATTGGTCTTATTTTTAAACCCATACTTAACTTCTTGAGGAAAGAATTAACGATTTATATTTCTTTGAAATCAGATAAGACTTGTAACTTTCAATTTATAATTTATATAAATAAGTTTGAATATGAAGTTTATGAATGAAGTTGCATGAACATGAAGTTTA